>JADLZN010004266.1:0-333844 GCA_018155175.1 Sinocyclocheilus anophthalmus | reverse complement strand
CCAGCAAAAGCTTTTTCAATAGCAATAATCCTCGAGGAAATTCCCCAAGTTACATAAAAGCTAGAAAGAGTAACCTAGTGATCATGAGTTGACCTTTCTCCATCTGGAGCCACGGCTAATCTACAGTGCCATAAATTACACAAGGGTTGTCAGCAATTCAATCACACGATGCATCTTCCCCTAAAGATACATACATGCCAGGTTTATTGCATGTCTTTGAGATGAGCCCAAAGTCTTGGAGAGCAAAAGTTAATCAGGCTCCACTTCAGTCAAAAATATGATAAATCATAATCCAGCGCTGACCTACTTCATAAACGTAGATCCTGAATCTGGTTCAATCTATAACATATTCAACAAAACCTCTTGATCGTGAGTTTTCAGTAAAACTGACTTGATGCATTGCCATTTCACTACAAAACCTTGATGTTGCTCACCCAGTAGTATTATCGGCCATGTGGATTAAGCTCAGATAGCAGAAGTATCAATATTTCAAGATCAATCCACCCTTAGGAAACGCTTTCTCACACAGTTCAGCAGCACTGTTTGTAGAACCTGCAGGATCGGGTCCATTCATTGTAATGAAATGGTGGTGAGTGAGGGCTCCCTCCCTTCTGTCCGAGACTATTTATAGTGGAAAACTCACAGACTTAATCAATGTTCATTACAGCATCATTGAATTTTTCCCAGTTCTTCCTCCGTCTCCATCTCTCTCTGCACTAGTAGGGAGGAGGCAGGGATCCACCTGAAAATTCCTCTGTAAACCTGAGCTGAGGAATGTGGATCATGCACACCACCTCTGGGACTGCCCCAAAGTTCCTACTCCATATCCAACAAAAAAAAAAAAAAAAAAAAATAAAAAAAAAACAAACAGCTGGTATGTTTCACGCAATCCCCTATTCTAGGACTCACCCCTGTTTCTAGGACTACACACTATCTATTGTTATCTATACTGTTATCCTCACCGTAACAAAAACAAGGGATTCTACATCACACAGTATTTCAATACTTAACTACAAGTCAAACTTTATACACCCCGATTGTCATTGAGACTGCAACACCCAAAACAGCACGTTTTTTATTGTTTTAGTTAACATTATACCCGAACAACGTTAAAGGCTGACATTTATGCCCCTGTTTGCAATATGTAACTATCTCTCTGTGTCCACAGAAAGGTGTCCTGTGAATTGCAGCTCCAAAAACTCCACATGACATTTATTCTCTCCTTTTTCAATGCCTCTTTGAGTTGCAATCAGAAACACCCTTATTTTTCGGCATTCCTCTTTAAATGCAAATGAGCTGCTGCTTTTTACCAATTTTGTACAGTCTGAATATTTTAGTTATTGAAATTATATTAAGTTATATTAAGGCATTCGTATAGTGGAATTAACAATACAGACAAAAACTGTGTTATTAGAATACTCTAATTATACAAAATTGGTTCATTTGCATTTATTTCTGAAGATATTCAATATTAAATCTAATGTAAAAAAAATTTTTTTTTAAATTTACACCGGACAGACAAAAGGCACCATGGCATGAAATTGTTGCTATCTGATACGTGTTCACTGATATAGTATCATTTAACTGCTGAAATGCAGAGAAGCATTGAAGGCAACAAAAGAGAAGCAGTACTAAAAGACATTCCTCCCGAAACATCAAATTTCTTACTTAATTGCCAAGTCTGGCATAGAAGAGTATCTGTATTCCGGTACACGTGTGACTCTGGACTCCTCCAGCCCCCGGCCACAGTGTGTCAGTGTAATGCGCTCAGGAGACTCAATGTGATCTAATAGAACAGGAGTCTGTGTGACCTTGAGAGCTGAAACACACAGGATGATGGAGGCGCTGAGCACAGAGCTGTGGGACGCGAGGCCAAACTTCCCGTTCCTCAGCTATGGCGCCATACCCTGCTCATGATGCACCGAAAACCAACACCCTCGACTCTCAGAGCAGGATAATGTACATACAGCGAAGACTGAGGAGGGGCTCAGTGGTATTTACTGCTCTCTGCTGGAACCCATCTGCATAACAAGCGAATCTGGCTGGACAAATACGTGCTGGGGTGGATTTGTTGAAATAAAAATGGAGAAGTCCAGTCTGATGTTCTATCAGAGACATTATGAGTATAAAAGAAGGGGAGGAGACTGACCATTTATAAAAGCAAAAGTGGCAAATGATGTGCCAATTGCCTTTTCTTTTTCTCTAGAATGCACATGTACACTAACTGGACCAGGCTGGCTGCTGAATGAACTGACTTTCCTTAAAGGGACTTTGTGTACATTAGAGTATGTCTGCAGAGAACTAATGCAAATCTGCATTTCCAGTCCAACACGGCATTAATCATCATGGTTACTATGACCGTGAACATCATATTAATAATAACAACATATTACTGCTCACATTTACATATCATCACATTAATATACTGTCTGTTAAGTATGCAGGATCCTGGCCTGTGCTGATAAAGTATGAGCAAGTTTGCATTACAGAGATCATTTGCATAAGTCTTAAAGGCACTGTAGCAAAAACTGCTTGATTAAAATGGCAATGTAAAACTAAACTGGGCTATTTTGGAGCATGATACGTTATACTTGCATTATACACAGAGAAATATAAAAATGTAAGGGAAATGCAGGCGACAACAATAAATATGGTTAATTAATGTTTGAGCATATGCACATTTCCATTCAAAATTTTGGGGTCAGCAAGATTTTTTAAATAAATAAGCCATTCAATTGATCAAAGTGACCGTTAAATACTTAGTGGGTATTTGGGGTAAACTTGAACATTGTTTCAAATTATTCATAAAAAAAAATAAAATCTGAAAAAAGTGTATTACCATTTTCATTACCATATAACAAAAATGTTAAGCAGCACAAATGTTTTCAACATTGATAATAAGAAATGTTTCTTGAACAGCAAATCAGCATATTAGAATGATTTCTTTCTACATAGAATACAATGTTACACTGAGACCTGGAGTAAGAATCGGAAAGTCAGCGGGCCAGCACATAAAAACAATCCATTTTAAAATGTATTAAAATAGACACGAGTTATTTTAAAATGTAATCATTTTTAACATTATAACAGTTTCTACTGTATTTTTAGATCAGATAAATTCAGTTAAGATAGGTGAGCATAAGAGAATTCCTTAAACATTTTAAAACATTAAAAAAAAAAATCTTACCAACCCCAAACTTTTGAACAGTAATAGAGGGGAGCCATCGGTTTACAGATATTGCCATTATCTAAGAAAATGGACAGTGGTAATGCTAAAGACATTTGTATAAATATAACATTTTGGGGAGGAACAATGACGTTGAAATCCAAACAGCTAGCCAAGATGTTTTCCACAGTCTGAAGATCTTGCAGGATAGCAACTAACCTGACAGAGACTAATGTGTATTGCATGTAACTTAAACCACAGCCCTAATTTCAACATGATGGATAATCCGCCACCAGTGAAACGAAGAACACAGCCAAGAGCCTAATTAACACATTCCCGTCAACCATGAGTGATCATGGCCTTCAGCAGGACTGCATTTACCATAAAATCCTCACCTGCACAGAGCCAAAGTCAACAATCTCATAGTGGAAGTGGGCACATTCTGCCAGAGTGGGAAAATGGCCTTTGGTGAGGGACAATCTGCAAAACAAAAACAGCTCATCAGTATTCTGCTCTATGTGTCTGAAAGAGACAAAACAGAGTCCGAACTCTTCCCTTTAACATATAAACACCTACTTTTTGACGTTCTTGACCTTCATGCTGGCCGTGCTGGCACATGAGCGCAGAGAAGATTCGGTAGGCAGTTCAGGGACCCTCGGCGCTCCTCTTGCCTGCGTGTAATATGAACACCGCACATGTAAACAAACGCTTATGCAGCCATATGAAGCTGACTTACAGAAAGGCACGTACACACCACACACACACACACACACACACACAACACACACACACACACCCACAACACAATGGCTTCCTCCCAGCCTGCAGTCTCTGCTGACTGCAAGCTTCTATCTTCCTCCCCCTCATCCTCCTCTGGGTGTGGCCTTAAAGAAAAGAGAATCAGAGAGGGGTATGTTGAAATAAGCTTATGCTATGACATACATACATCACATCGCATCATTCTTCAACACAAAGCATCACAACCAATATTCCTGAGCCTAGGATTGTTTATTGAGTTTTCTGTAGAACACAAATAATTTTTGCAGAACGTTTTCAAGCTGCCCCTTTTCCAATCACTTGAATCATTTAGTGCGCAGGGGGGTGTTGTCAACGCTTAAAAAAAAAGTATACGTAAAAGTCGAACAAACCACATGCCGTACTAGTACACTATATTCCAGGTCTTTCTATAGCCATACAATCCGAACATACACCACCCAACCACACACACAACAATCACACACAACACCACAACAGCAGCTGGCATACACTCATGGTTTTTTGCCTGCTTTGCAGTCGGGAGGAGTCTAGCCGTCCTGCAGATTTTGGGTGATGAAGTGTGACAGATTTAACAGAAATCGCACCTTTAGCTTTTGACCACCAGGGTTCCGCCAATCCTGGGCTCGAAGGGCCACTGCCCTCAGACTTAAGCTTAAACCCTGATCAAACTTGCTGACCGTGATTTTCTAGTGATCCTGAAATGATCTAGAATGAGTTGCTCAGTTCGTATTGATTAGGTTTTGGCGCTAAACTCTGCAGCGCATTGGCCCACCGGGGCTAGATTTGAGGAACCCTGCTTTAGACTATGAATCTGTCCAGATGAAAAATATCAAACGGCTTTCATTTTGAGCAGATTTTAAAGCACATATCGTTTTCATCGGTCATGCGTCTTTGTTGTGTTCGGAACAACTTGAAAAGTCTGTTAGTGTATGTGATCCTCATTTGCTTAGTGTATGATGCCAAGTTTTTCCTCTACAATAATTTATAAAATCAAGTGTGTAATACCTAGTGTTTCAAAATATGTTTATGTTATAAAAGCTGTGCAGTGCATTTCAGCCTTATGTTGTTATTTGGTGAAAGAAATGATCCCTCTGTGGTAATTCTCAAATATTATTATTAAATATTATTCAAATTTGACACTACAATATGCTGCAGCACAAAAGGCTATTATATGACTTCAGAAGAATTGGAATATAACACAGAAGCCATATTGACTATTTTTTTAATGCTTTTCTGTCCTTGTCAAGCCCAGCTTAGGCATTTATCACAAAAATCATCTTTTGTGTTTGACAGAAGGAACAACATGAGGGTGAGTAAATAATAAGGGATACATTTACTTAAAATATCATAACTATGTCTTCAGTGAAACGAGGCTTACTTCTCCAAACGTGTTGTCTGCTTAAACCCTCCCCTTTCTTAAAACCAACTGCAAACTCGCAATCAGATCAGCTTCTATCCAATCAACAACCAATGGCTAGAACCAAGCCGTTTAGGATGTGTAATAGTTAAACTGCTCTTCTGATCAATCAGATTATACACAAACCTATTATGTGAGAAAACAATACTCTATCCATAAGCCAATCGTAATGAATTATACCCAAAAGTTACATTCATTTCTAGTCTCTAAAAGTAAAAGCTCACCCTTCATTTCACATTCACATCATGAAATGATCTGTCCATTTCAGAAAATCTCCAGTGCATTTCCCAGTTCACCCTGCAGCCGAGAGCATGGCTGGGAGGGTCGAAACAAGGAGACATTATAGAAGATCAGATCAGTGGCCGTAAAAAGCACACTATTGTATGTTTTTCAATCAGTCAGTCACAAATGAATCACCCTAAATAACAAAGAACAGGGCTAAAGTGTAACTTGAAATATGATGCGCTCCTGGGGTAAGGAAGGTGAGCTGGAACAGCTTTAAGGATTGGGAAGCCTTTAGAAGGGGAATAAAAGGCTAGAGTTTAGACGATTCATTCAGAAGACAAAAGACAGAGTCAGTGATTTTGTTCCAGAACATCCCACACTCCCCCTTCCTCCAACAGATTAGACCACTGTGAGACTGAATGATAATGCCTGATCCGGTTCATGGAAGAAAGAGGCAAAAGTTTACTGCCATTTTAAAGTCACAGGTGTAACATAATGGCAGCATAGTGAGTTCTAAATTACAATCTACTGGTCAAAGATTTATGAGAGTGTTCACAATAAAGTAATGTTAGTTTTGATCATATTTAGTCGATATTAACCTGTGTTTTTTGTCTCTATTGTTCGTTAGTTTTTTTTAGTCACATGTAGTCATGCTGCACGATAATGGTTAAATCACGACTGTTATTATAATAAAAATTGCAATTATCAATCACGACTGTTATCATTTGAAAAACTGCTGCTCGTGTCATCGAATGAACAGGATATTTGGATTGTAACTTAAAACTATTTGTCTATTCTTTTTTTTTTGGTTGCTGAACAATAGAGATTTTTTTGGGGAAAGTGTTTATTTTAAACTACATATTAGTCTCGTATTTTCATCAAAAATATTGCATGTTGATATGGTCACATTATTATTATTTAATGATCTTGTCACTGTCTTATCGTTATCAATGAAAAAGGGTCGTAGATGAACTTTTTTTGCCACAGTTTCAGTTTAATTTAAGTTTATCGCCACATCAGCTTCACAGGCTATTTCATGGCAAACAAAGATTATACATGAGAAAATATAGTAGAAACACAAAATACAAACAATAAATTATCAAACAAAGTATTACACACAAATTTCTATAAAAGATGCTTTAAATTTACTTTTGAAAGAAATTGTAAACGTTTTTCTGGGTCCATCTTATTAAACAAGTCCTTAAGAGTTTGTCATGATAATAACCTTTGCCTCATGACATTAAATATTGGGAGTCCTGCAATATTTTGGTGCTTCTTCACCAATCAATAAATCAATACGACACCTTGAATACACAACTTGGTCATACCTGGATTTACTTTTTTTTTGGCACAGTTAGCAAACTTAACACTACTAATACAAAAGAAAAGAAAAATAATTGATGTTTGCATTCATAATTTGATATGGTTTTGAAAAAAATATTAAATTTAATGACTCTAAAATGTCAAGTAAAAAGTACTAACTTTAATATAAGTAATCAATCTTAATCATTAGTTTAAAAAGCTACATTTTAAGCTTGGGGGTTACAATGTTTTGTTTTTTTTTCTTACAAAATATCACCAACTAACCTTGCCATAAAAATATGAAATTATCTGATATTTTTATTGATATATTTTTGACTTGATGAGGGTCTGCAATGGTCTTTATATCAGGGCTGCACGATTATGACAAAAATCCTAATTGTCGATTATTCCCTTGAAATTGTAATTGCGATTATTAATTATGATTATCACAATTTTCATTGAATGATGTTTATACCATTGTTTAATGCAACTGCATGCCGTATTTTTATAAATAAACAAAATAAACAAGCTGAAAACACTAACTGAAAAACTTTGTGCTTTTCTATAATATTAAGCCTCAAATGTCAACTATACATCAGATTGGTTTCTTCTTTAAATTATAAAAAAAGTAAAAATATAAATGGTATTATAATGTTATACTAAAATTAAAATAATGGGAAAAACCCTTAAGATAACATGTAGAAAGAAAAAATGCATCTTAAGCACGCAGAATAACATAAGTGGACTTTGAACGATTAATTACCGCTTTAAACGGTTACGTAATTGTGGCATCCGTAATTGTTATCGCGATTAGAAATTCGATTAATTGTGCAGCCCTACTTTATACAGTTTCTTGTTTTAGCCTATATGTGTTTTTTTTTCCCCACAGCAAGTTTTTGCATATTGGTTGCATAACATGACTTTGATCTGTCGGACAAAAATGTCTAATATTAGCCTAATAAGCAAAATTTTTTCAATAAAAAATAATAATAAAATACTAACTGCAGTACTCGATGTAGTACTTAATGCTAAGGTTTTCCTTTCAAGACTTAAATTATTTTAATCAAGCTTTTACTTGATGATGATATCAGAATAGTTATCACCCTGCTCTGTTTATATGAATTGCATATTTAATGAATAAATCAACATAGTATAAAAGAAGTGTCATGTCACTGACTATTACAATAAGCCATGCCTGCTTCCTTGGGGCGGTACAACACGTTCATTGATGACTCTACTGTCCTTGTTATCATCTCTGTAGGGCACCAGTTACACACAAATCACCACTATAATTTACTCCCCAGGGGACAAATTCACATCTGCTGCATGCAGTGCTGCTGAAATATGCCGTCTTATAAATAGAATAAGGTGACCGGTCACATGACACATAAAACGCCTGTGTTGTGCAAAAACCAAACCATGCACTGCACCTGATTATGCAGAGATTCAGCCAAATGTAAAGAAAATGCCTCATCTAACCTTGCAAGAGAAACACACAGGCAGACACACGCTATACAGCATATCTAACCGTAGTCAGGCACACTGCACACTGAGAGGCGAAGTATGCAAGCTGTTACTCACCCTTCACAGGGATCATGACTACATGCGGCTCTCAGAGGTGTTGGAACTCTGTCGTGTGTCGCTGATGCAGTCCCGCTGCAAGCCTCCATGATACTGAGTCACTGCAACAGCTGCCTGTCTGTGAGGGGAGGGAGGAGACCGCACTTTAACATAAACCTCCAACCTTGGCAAAGGATGAAGGCCTGTGATATGGACATGTGTGTTATGCACGCATATGGTGGATTTATTTACTTAATTTATATTATTAACAGCGTCAAAAGCTAATCATTGCAATAAATAAATAACCAAATGGGTAACACTTTATAATAAGTTTCATTAATAAATCCTTAAAAAACAATTCATTAGTTAATATATATTCAAACAGCTAGAAACATGAAATAATGTGCTTGTTAATGTTTACTAATAAACATATTAAACCTCACCTAATGATTAACCGATCATTCACATTCATGTAAATTAAATGCTAGCAAATGTCATTTAATCATTGTAAACTATCTGTCAAAATAATTTGAAGATTGCATCAAAGGCTATACTCATTGCAATAAAAAATATTTATGAACATGATGGATTTATTTCCTTTCATTGCCATAACAGCATCAAATACTATATTCACTGCAATAAATAGATATGTAATATGGTGGACTCATTTACTTATTTTTATTAACATAACAGCATCAAAGGATATATTCATTGCAATGAATGAATGAATGGTGTATGTGCATGGTGGGCTTGTTTGTTTACTTTATAATGTCATTACCGTGTCAAAGGCAATGTTAATTTAAACAAACAAGCAAAGTCTGTTATGTGTGCAGGTGGTAGATTTGATTACTTTTTATTTCCATAAATTAGCTATATTAATTGGAAGGAATGAAGGAAGGAATGAAGGAATGAATGAAGGAACTAATGAAGTTTCTGTATGTAAAACAAGTAAACCAGTTATAAAAACATCTATTTGCACATGGTGGATGTTTATAAATATAGCTATTAAATCATAGTCGTATTGCACTACTTATAAAGAATGCACTCGAATTCATGCAAAAATCAGTTGGCTAAATGGCGACTGTGGACCTTGAAATACAAATGAACCTAAAGAAAATCAATGGCGAGAACAGTTTGTGTCATGTTCAGTGATGCATGACCGTGATGAATACAGGGCTTGCACAAGACTTAAATAAGCAACTATATGCTATGCCATCAATAATTCAAGTGTGAAGTACAAACAAAAGGAATGCTGGAATATTGTGACACACCCACAGAGAGAGTTTAACCACCTGTATGAAAATCGACATGCACATCATTTATGATCTATTGGTTCTGATGGAGTAACGAGATATGAAAACGACAAAACATTCCTCTCACACTCCGGCCCTACTATCAGAAGTGCTGACAGGCAGAAGCTTGATGTTGACTCAGCAGAATGAACGCTCCCTGACAGGAAAGACAGCACCATGTGTGCATGCAGGTACCTGAGAGGGTTAGATTCACCTTGAATTCATAAGCACACAGGTGATCTAGTGATTAATCCAAACCTATTTACACAGCCTGTACGGCAACTTAAATAATGATTATCTTTTGAACAGGTTGTGAGAAGACGCTTTGGAATTCAGTATTTCAAAATATGAGCAACAGTTTGTGGTCTGTATTCTTTGTTTTGCATACATATAAGAATACAAAAGGGTCTGAATGTCTAAAACTACATAAAAAATCTGGGATTTCAATTTTATTTGAAATAGTATTTTACATTAATATAATTTTTAATAAGAATTTTTAAATTGTATTAATTTATTTTCAATAGTAATATCTTAAAAAATAAAATTCTCTCAAAATATTTAATCATATTAGAATTATATATATATTATATATATATTATAGATATATATATATATTATATATTAATTTTTATTTAAAATATTAGAAAATAAAGTATATACCTAAATAATTTTAAATCTTATATTCTTATTATAGTATAATAATAAAGTAAATTTTAGCGATAGGCGATATAATTGTACGTAATTTTATTATGCAATTGTTTATTTTGACATATCCTAAATTACAAAATTATTATAAAAATGCATAACATCATTAATTACTACATGTGGTCGGTAGATATAGATTATTAATAGTATAATATAATATAAATAAAACTAAATAAAAAATACATTTTCACATATGGTTATAGACCTTTGGACCCCACTAGAATTCAGTGACCAGTTGAACATGATTTAAAGACACGAGACATCTTTACTTGTGTGTGGGATTGTGTGAAAGCTGCACACTGATGTGGTTGCTAAGCGACAGATTCTCCTGAAATCCTTCTGGAATCGGTCAGTCTTGGATATCTGAATATCTGAGGTGGAATGTTTTGACAGGAAAAAGGTTAATAGGCTTATTCATTCACAAGTATGCGTGTATTGTTACGTGACTAAGGAGGTGTAGAAGTAAACCTTTTTCTAGAGTGATGTTGAAATCTTGCTTTTGGCTGGTAGTAATAAAATGAGCACTGTTGTCATGGGCAACAGCATGTGACTTCAGCGCTTCCGGTGTAGTGCCGAAATTTGCACCCCCTAATATTGGGGGTCAGGGTCTTTAGAGTTCTCTGATCAAGACTCGTTGTGTCTATGCCTCGTAACTAGGGCTAAACAGTTTTAGGGTGAATAAAATGGAGGTAATTAAGGAAATTATAACGGCGCGGCTAGATTTGATTTGACCACTAGCAAAAAGGCACGATTTGCATTATGGATAATATATTGTAATATTTACAAGTGCAGATGCTAATCGCAAGCAAACACTAGTCACTCACCTGTCTGTGATTGTTTCAGCGTTCCTCTCCCAAACGAAATCCAAGAGCTGTTTCCCTCTAGCACAGATCCATTACTGTGAATGCGTGTGAAAGAGTCAAACCAGAGCCTCCTCCATCGTGTGAACGTGCGATCTGTGCGCGAGGGAAGCGAGGCAGGACAGGACACATGAAAGTTCGTTCTCGCGCATCACCTGATTAACTGAGAGAGCGCGTGTGTGTTTGGGGGCGTGGCTAAGGAGCAAGGTGGAAATCAGGAGGATCCATTTAGCACTTGTTTGTCCTTAAAAGAACACACCTGAGATTTTGAGTCAGTTGACCAACATTGAAACCTTCAAATATTCATGATTGTTCTACAGAGGGACAAAAGACTTCCCTCAAGGAAAAGTTTGGATTCAGGTTTTTCATTAAATACTGATGGAGAAATACACATTTAAAGAATTCTGGACTACAGGTGTAAGAGGTTACAAATAAAATTACATATACAGTTCTTTGTTTTTTATGACGGTCCTCGTGCCCCATATGATAGTTCAAAAAAATGCGAATTCTGTCATTATTTACTTTTCTCACCTCCATGTCGTTCCAAATCTTATGAATTTCTTTATTCTCTGGAACATAAAAGAAGCTGTATTGAGAAAAATCTCAGTTTTAATTCCACAAAATAGTGTTTTTCGTGCTTCACAGAACAACGTTATACTCGTTTGTAACAACGGGAAGATGAGTCAATGTTGACAAAATGTTCATTTCTAGGTGAACTATCCCTTTAAACGAAGCCAAACTATCATTGAGAACAGTATGTGAAATGTAAATATCTTAGACAATTTCATATTTGTTAAGGTCTAATTTGGTTCACAGATTGAAAAAAGAAGGAAAAAACGCCATCTACAACTTCATAACATGCTGAATGGTCCAAGATGAAGGGTCACAACCGTTTCATTAAAGCAAAAACGTCCCAAAGACAACAGAAGGGTTAACCTAAACTTAGCAGAGTCTATTTCAACTTCACCTTGGGAAATTATCATCAACATCATCACGATAATTGTTCAATTATCTGGCCAATGCCAAGGCGTTGGTCTGGAGGCCTATGCCAGGGCCACAGTGTTATCTGTTTTGTGTGTCACCCACCTCAGATAAATAGGTGTGTGTGAGAGGGAGTTTGTTGGTTGAGGACTTTGCACCTGGATGAACACTTAATTTCCTATATGACAACATTATCAGTCATTGTGGCAAACCTTTGGAAAACACCTTCCCTCCAAGGCATTTTGCTTGAAATGTAAAAGTCAATCAGATTTAACATATGCAACAGTGGCCTCTAGTGGTCACTGCAGATACGAACAGTCAAAAATCACTTCGGACAAGAAATAAACACACTCTTATAATACATATATATATACAAATATATATATAAGATATATTATCATTCTATAATGAGACTGTAATAAAATTGTTGTTGGTTTTTTATTATATCAAAATACAAAAAGTTTTACGGGGGTTATTACATGGACCAAAGCGTTGGAAAATGTCAACCTAATAGAGCTTGCCAAAATGTGCATATCTGGGCATATCTGGTGATGTAAACAATGCAAATTGAACGGCTCCGCTATACAGAACTTCAATTGAGCTGTTAAAGACAGCACACACACACACACTTTTAACACTCCATGTTTCATTCCCAGGTCTGGTATTGATGTAACTCACAAGGATAATTCATTTGTCAGGATAGCATATTCTTTTTGATTGGGGTCTTATTCTAGAGCAAGACTTATTAAAAAATGATGAAAGCAATAGAATAAAAATAAAATAACAATGGGATTGCCTTTATTCTCTAAAAATGCCTTTGCTTACTCCAGGGTTGTTCCATTTTAATATCAAGATGCTTAATCGAAGTGTCCAGCTGAGTTATTGTGGAGGTCAATGTCATACTTAAATAGTTGGTAGTACAGATACAAAACATCTTTAACATTTACTCCTAGCAGCATGAAGACACACCAGGCACCATATCTTAACATCTGAGTATGTGGAGACACCGAATGCCCAAGAAAAATACTGCAAAGTACTAATCAGGGACAAGAAGATAGAGGCACACTGCACCTTGTTTCATAATCAAGAGTTGTCTAGCAATTTGGAGAATTCCTTAGCAGTGGCAGAAGAATCGAACAATGCATCATAATAATATTGTACATAAGGCTTTGGTACAGCACCATACTGTTTAAGAATAATACCTGAAATGAATGAGATTAATTAACAAAAGAAGCCTTCGATCAAGTCATTCAATCAAATAAATCTGAAAAAAAGAACAGCCTTCTTCACATAAGAACAGTCTCTTATACATTGCATGTAAAGTGATCAGGATGAAAAACATGTTTGCCCAGAACACATCTTTAGATAATATAATCTGACAACACAAATTGAAAAGCAGTTAAAAAGCACAATGCAATTTGAAATATGCTTCCAATAAGCTCTAAGAATGAGGTTTAATGTTAAAACAGTCGTAAATTAGTGCATAATGCAGTATTACATTCTAAGTTTTCAGTGCTGGTTAATATGAACAGCAAAAGAATCGAGAACAAAATGTACATTATCTGAAACAAGACAGATAGGTCCGAATGAGTGAAATATCTTGATTATGCAAGGTTAGGTTCTGTTCAATCAACACAAAAAAGAAAATAAAGTTTCACGAAGCACCATAAGAAGTAAGCACAAAACTGTATAGGCTACAGGCAATCAAAGAGTTGATATGACACTTCCTTCAAATGAGCCCTCTTACACAAGCAAAGGGGGGCGTATCTACCTGTACAGTATCATATATATTCAAGAGAAACGTTTCAGTCGGGTTCTCCCTTCAAAGACCAGAGCTGAATAAAATGCCGTCAATCACCATCCACAGATATACAGCGACACTGCATGTGCATCTTAAATCAGCGTGACAGCTTTATGCGAGGATGCATCGCTCCATCGTGTCCAAGAAAAAAAACTATAAAACAGAAATGCCGCTGCTTGACGTGTCAGACCGCCACCTACTTGAGTTACCAGGTACTTTCCATGCTAAATGAAAAATTTACTATCATACCGTGGGTACATTTCATGGATTATACATTGATATGTTGCCTCCTTAAGACTGGCAAGTTCTTCTTTATAAATCTTTCTAAATACGCAGGTTTTTATTCATGGTGACAGCGAACGTTCACGCGATAATGTAAGCACATATTGAATGTCAAAGGCCGAACTTTATTTAACAACTTTAACCGTTTTCATACTGAAAGATAGTGAGCGCACAGGACCTGCCCTGTGAGGTTTTATTGCTTGCAGTCCTACTCACCAGGAGAACTCGACAACGGAAATCACGACAGAGCTAGTTTAGTTAGTTTAAGACAGAGGACTGTGCGTGAGTTTGTGTGTTAACCTCTGAACCACAGCACCACGAGTTCAAAAAGACATAGCACCAAGTCATAATGTGTACAATGTGCCTACATCCTTGCACGTTATATTTCTAGATCATGTAAACATTATGTGGTTGTTGTAGGACTTGTTAGCAACGAGTTCTTGACAGAACTTGACAAAACATGTAGCAAAAACAGAGTTAAGTCTAAGTTTAACACTTCTCTCCCGACAGCTAAAGGCAGGTAATCAGGAATATCTAAAAACAAACACTGCCCTTCTCCTCTCAGAGACTACACGATTAAAGCAGCCTTACGAATCGTGCACACCTAATGACGCAGACGTACATAGAAATAAGCAATGGAGTCTGCTGACCTAATACTGAATAGCTCAAATTTACTGTGAGATATCTGAGCAGTCGTTTTCACGTCAACTTGTATGAAAGGAAAGACAAAGTAAACAGCCCTTTGGGCACTCAAGTCAAATCCTCTAAACTCAAAATGGCTACTACAAATCTCTATGCACAGAATTTCCCCCAGTGTTTCCTGCTTGGATATTCGGCCTTATTCAAGTAATGCATGAGATTTCATTCAATTTCCCATTAAGCTGTACCTCATTATTAAATTCAAGAAGAAGAAGATTAATTTTGGAGCTGTTCGCATCGGCGCGTAAAAGAGAGAAACATCACATTGAAAATATCCAGATAAATCTGAACTTCTAAGAGCAAATCATACATTCACCATCGGTTAAACTACACTAACACACGCTCGATTAGCTTTCACTGTAGGTAGCAGATCAGCAGCTGTTAGTGAACTCTAGAGACAATTAACATACTTCAGAAATACTAAACTCATCATTAATTCAAATAACACAAACTTTGTTTGCTATGTCATCAGATGAGCTGTGATGGATGGCAAATAGTAAAGATTACAATACAATTTCCTTTTTTTTTTTTTTCAAAAAGATTCAAGCTACTTTTGGAGGTTCACTTTTGTAAGTAACCAAGAAGACTGGTAATCTTTTTTCAACTGACTAGAATAAGGACTATTTCATTTTTCTATGTTATATTGATGTCTTCATTAGTCTGCACAATATCTACTGTACTTCCTTGGTGTACTGTATGTCCAAAGCAAACATATAACAAATGATTTACTTCAAGGAAGTGACGAAAAGATTAATAATGCATTTCACCACTTCTAACTACATTTGTGCAAGACAAGGACCAAGTAATTCTACTTCAGTTAAAATATTACATCTGCACTTATGCCATCTGAACATGTCAAAAAGGATATTTCTAAAATTGAATGTGAACCTGAATCATTTTTCAGCAGGGGGCTAATATTAGTCTTAATATTAAACACAGATAAAAAGTGCCTTAAAGCTGTCCAATAATTTTAGTCAGATATAATGGCAATTATTTAAAAAATAAATAAGAAAGCAAGTTTTCAATTCCACCTGCCTTTGCATGGAATTTACGAAATCTGAATAACTGTTCAAACATTGTCGCAGGACCAGTCCAGTACTGCAGTCATTCTTTTCAAGCTTACAATTTCTATGATCATTTCTGGGCTTACAATTATTCCCCCATATTCTGTAATGCTGTCAAAGCTTTAACACTAACATGCCATCCAAAATGAATTGCACTAGCTTGCACAAAATATGGTAGAAGTGCTGAAATATGTTCCAGATTATTTATTCCTTTTCTTTTTCTTTTTTTTCTATTCTCTTTTTTTGAGGTAGATTGTGTAGAAGGAAGAAAAAAAAAACTGTAGTAACTATCACGTCTTGAGAGACATATTTGTACAGAGCATTTAACTCTATCCGTCACAATATACACAGTTCTGACAACATTATGACAAAAACTAAAGTGTCCAGCAAGATTTTTCCTAGCATGTATTGGAATGCTATTATTTTCTTTTATTATCAAATGAAAAGCTTTTGTCCTGTTCTTTTCTGTTTCTTCCAAAAAAGCACCCCTGTATGTTTTTTCTTTGAGTAAATTTACAGAAAATACAGATATGTGTAGTATATTGTGCCAACCGAAGAACATAATAAATCATACCTAGTTTAGACTGATTACAAAACAGTACTGAGAGCTTGTCCATTGTACATTTTTGCTAATGGACAAGGAGACGATCCGCCCCACAGGAAAAGTTTTAGTGTGTTTGGGGGGGCTCTCAGAGCAGAGAACCATAGTTTGAGGGGGCAGGGTCCATACTGGCCAGGAGGGATTTTCTGTCTTCTCTGGGGTGAAGCCAACGCAGCAGAGAGGACAGATGAAGACAGGGGGACTTTCTAAGTGTACTTTTCCACTTTTTCTTTGAGGGAGAGCTGAGATGTTCTCTTTGCTCAGAGGCCTGAGATGCATGCGGCTGCTGGGTCTGAGAGGTGGACACATCTAGAGACAGCAGAGCAAATGAGACACAGCAACAGAATAGATTTTGACATTTTCGGAAGAAAATGTGAGCGTTGCCTGTGCATGCAACCTCACTGACACTGCCACAATGTTAAGGTGTTGTGGGTGGTTGTTTTTAGCATGCTTGGGTGGTTTCTTAAAATCAATAAACAAATAAGCATGTAGTTAGGACATCAGGAGAGATAACATGTCCATTTCTCCCAGTATGTAATGTATGGGTGAAACTGACCTGTCCTTTTCTTGAATCTGGAGTTGTTGTTCTTGTTGGCTGTTGATTTCTTGGCTTTATTAATACAATAATAAATCAGTGCTTCAAAGCTCTCAGACCCTGCAAGGACTCTCACTGCACCTAGATGCTCCCTGTTAGAGACAAACACAATGATGCATTACTTCACACCGCCACCAGGGTGCGCTCCACCGGCCTGATCAAACTGAGATTTAGCCCCCAACAGGAAACACTGGCTGCCCCAATGCCAAGTGCAAAACCTTCATGACAAATGTACCATTCATCAACATGTACTGTTCAATTGAGCAATTAATCACTTTTGGCAAATTGCAAGTGTTGTTAAATATTATGTAGAAAATACTGTTTATCAAAATGAAATCTTGATAATATCACTTGGCCTCGTTTCATTGATCATCATCATAAAAAAACTAAATAAAAACAAAGACTCTTCCTCATTAGATGGGTACTCTGCAAATTAAAAGCACGTTGTGTTAGTTCAATTAGTCTGGTGAGTTGAATTTAGCATTTTCACCATTCATTTACTACAGAATACACCTAAATTAGCATGAATAAACCTTTTACCTCATGTTGTACACTGCTGCCATGCTGCCAGCACTGTCCAATCAAATAACAACTAGCCAAAATCTCCTGTTTCCCAGTAAGCTCACTGGTTTCCTATTAAACTGACCACAGAGGTCACGTTTCTTGTAAAGTGTAGTCTTTTATTCGCACATGCCATTCCTCTATCATGGCAGAGATCATGACACTCAAACGTCCATACTGAAGAGTCAGCCAATAACTCATGTGTTCACAAGGCACAGAAACACAAAGTGTTTACAGACAGTCTCCCCTGCTGCTGAGGCTGTGGAAAGAGAAAGTGAAAGTGATTAATAGAGGGGGGTGGTAGACATGACTGAGCACTAAATTCCGCCACATCAAACACACTCTGGTTACCATGAATACACTGTACAGTGGCTTCACCATGCTGACAGGAGAAGAGATGGCAGGGAGGGGAGAATGGCCAGTAAAGAACAGTCACATAAAAGAAAGGAACCAAACCACGACAAAATGTTAAAGAAATTTTAATTTGAGAACTGCTGTTACTGATTCGGCATCGAGGAAGAGTATTTAGAAAAGGCATGCATGATATTTTTGTACATGGAAACAAAATTTTAAAGGGGAATATCCAAGTGTGCCTCTAAAATGGCACAAGTGCAAATTTTCCTGAAAAAATTGCCTGCATTTAATAATCGCAGAAATACTTTGATAAGCATTGCTGAAAAAATGGCCTTGTTTATATTCCAGCAATAAAACTATTCAGAATATTTACCAATTTTTTTATAACTGATATCATGTAATAAAAAAATGGTCAAAAACGTCATTCCCCTTTAAATGAGAATGATTTAAGACCCCGCCTGCAAACCCCTCCCCTTTCAGACATGGATTCGACCCTTACCTATTGTGGTGTAGAGGACCTGGTCACAACAATGCTGCCCAGATAGCTGAGATCAATCAAAAACAAAGAGGGTAAGACTACTAGAGTCTCCACAGAAAAGTGTCGTCTCTACTCTAGATGAGGATGAGTGTTGCAAGAGATGAGTGCACACTCATCCCTGGCAATGAAGGCCACCTTGATGGTCAAAGCCCTGAGTTAGAGGAAGTGAGAGAAATGGAAGGAAATGAGCTGGAGAGGGTGAGTGATGTGATCAGCCCACGAAAGAGGGCAAAGAAGGAAGAGCCATGGGATCATCATGGATGCACTAGAAAATCCTTAATCGTGAAAACGTTATACACTATGATAATTTCCTATATCAAAATCCCACTGTTCAAAGGTTAAAGAAGAATAGAATTTGAAGAAAATAAAAAAGTATGGAAATTTATCCTGTGAACCCAATAAGGAGTTATACTGGAGGACATGGACATTTTTGCATATGTAAATAGTTCATAGTAAGATGTACATGTAAAAATATTTTAATCAAAAATCGCAAAAGCATGAAAGCATTGCTTTTGCGGTACAGATGATGAATAACAATCTCCTTTGTCATTTTGGAGCCTCCAATGGTACAGTTCACCTACCCTGGAGAGGGTTCTGAGGGGAGCATCTCCTCATCTGTCCTTCTCTGAGATGGCATCTGGCCGAAAGCATCACTGCTCTCCGCAGGGGGTGAAGGGGACTGGGAGGGGTAGCTGGCCGCGGCTGTGGCAAAGGCCATGTGGGCATGGTAGCTGAGGCTGGGCCGCTGGCCGTTCTGGCCTTGGGTAGGTGAAGTGGCAGGGGAAGAGGAGAGAGACCTTCGGGAAAAGGAGACACTGGCGGGGTGACGGGCACTCTCGGGCATCTCTTGAGAGCGGGAAGACCGCAGGATGCTGGGGCGGGGAGGAGGGCGGACGAGAATGTCTGGAGAGCCGGCATGTGAGCTGGGAGGGGTTTGGGTGAGAGGGGAGAGTCGTGACGGCTGCAGGACCACCTGCTGCAGGCCGAGATCCATCCTTCGTGCCGCCCTGGGGCTTAGCCAAGGCTGGGCCTCAGATCTCCAGCCGTCCGAGCTCTCACTGTGCAGTGTGCTTGGGCTCCCCATGCGGGCTGTGGTGCCTAAGTAAGGCAACACTGGTACGCCCATACCGTGGGCAGTGTGTCTCAACTGCCCCAGAGTCTGGGCCTGTTGCATAGTTATATGCTTGGCTGAAGGGCCCTGAGGTGGAAACCTGCCGGGAGATCTGCTTAGGTGGGCTCTAGGGGCCTCCAGCTGGAGAAAAGCAGAGCTTGAAGGGAGCTGAGAGGTGGTGCTAAGAGTACGACTATGGGAGGGATATGGCGGGGGCTCAGGGAGGTCCCGGTGGAGATATGAGGAATGATGTGGTGGAAGAGCGAGACGGGGACCCTCCTGACCTAGAAAGGGGAAGTCAGGAGGCTGCCAGATCTCGGTCGAGCGAGAGGAGGGAGGGCTATGCACCAGTGGGAGGGCGTGGCCGGAGGCGCCAAACTCATGGATCCTCAGCTCCTCCCTTTCCTCTGGGATGGTGGGATGGCGGAACGGCCCCTCAGGGGGGTATGAAGGTGAGGAGGACATGGCAGAGCTACGTGGACTAACATCAGGCATGTAAAAAGGAGGGTGAAGCTCCACCTCAGCACCACTACCTAGATAGCCATAGAAGGGGCCTGGAGGGAAGACCCTGTGAAAATGGGAGACCCGGCTCTGCCCTGTGGCCTGAAGCCGACTACCCTCCAAGATGCTCATACCTTCCATAGGCCTCTGGAACCGGGGGCTGTAGGCTGGGGGCTGCATGTAGGACTCCTGGCTGGAGGACACAGGGGATATCTGGGGCCTGAGGGTGGCCATGACTGGGGGTAGGGGCCCTGGGTCATCGTTCTCCTCATCTGATTGGCGGAACTCAGGATACAAGTCTGATTCCTCCACAAAAGGAAAACCCTCAATGCGTCGTGGCTTGAGGGACGTGTCGATGTCACTGGGAACCATGATGAATCGGCCATCAGGTCCACGGCTGATCAGCTCGATGGGTGTGGTGACCTCAGCCTCGTGCTTGGACACGCTGTACTTCTTACTGGTTATTGCTCTCTTGGTTTTCATATAGAGGGAAAGCTCTTTCTCCTTCCTAGGGCTTGGCAACTTCTTAACGTAAAGACCATGGCCACCCACGCTGGCCAGAGATGGGGGCCGGGAGGAAGTGATGCTATCAGGACTGATCTTCCCAGAGGACAGCCTATCAATCAAAAAAGAAATGGGGCTTAGGACTGAGCTCTGGGGAATACCAGAACTTAAAATCAGCACTATCAAAACAAGAATCACTACATACTAAAACATGGAATATAATTCAATGAAAATTGCATGGTTTTACACTTTTTTTTGTTCTATGTACTTATTTTGTAATTTAACACAATTTAGGGTAATTAGTCTTTATCCACGTGGCTTTTCATAATTGTAATTAGATTAAAAATTGATCTTCATTTAAAGGCCATCTAAAAGTGAAAGACAATGTCAGGGTGAGAGATAATGGAGAACAACAGAATGGGGACAAGACACAGAAACAGATAAGTCAGTATAGGCACCAGTGAGCTAACAAAATATCAGCTAAACTATATCTTCACCGAACTCTCCTTAATAATAATCCATCTTGCTGGTTATAAGTGGTCAAACAAGTGTCAAAATTAGGAGCAGCAGAGGGCTGAAGTTGTCTATTCCCCCACAGAAGCATTTTAGCTCTGCACCACTAACCGAAAACATGCAGCTACTGCAGACAGGCACATGCTAGCGCCTGCTGCAGAGAGAGATGCAGGTGCACTCACTGAGGGCTGGTGGATGGGGGCCTGTAGCTGCTCCTGTCTGGCTCTTCCCAGTAGGGCTCAATGCCAGGCAAAGGGGTAAGAGGAGGCCTGTGGTAACAAAAACACAATAGAGACGGGGCAGAGTCGGCCGTCAACCAGACTATGGTTCCACACTGCTATGTGGAAATGGGTGGGATGGGAGCATGAGACTGCAGCTCTATGAAGACCACAATGGAATCGGATAAGAGCATGAGTCCCAGTTTGAACTGGGTTGGAGGTGCTACCCTTAATGTTCTCCTTCCTTTAGCTCTGGTTAATTGTAAGAGTTACATGCTGCCATGCCTGCACTGATCAATTCAGAGGAGCTGGGGGATAAGCATCATGTTTATGTTATATTCTTGTGCTATTGAAAGGTTCTATCACAACCTGACTGGATGGCAAAAAAAAAAAAAGAAAGAGCTTGAGAAGATTGTTCATAATGGCAAATCAATGCATCTCACTGCTGAGAAGCAGAGGTAAGCACAGATGCATTTATAGCAGCCACTTTAGTGACCACTCAAATCCTCCTCCATGAATCCCTCACGGTAACACAGCAGCTGCTAGGGTCAGCTGTTTGATTTCTCAAACTGTACATGCTCTCTCTCTCTCTAAAGCCATGAGCCTGATAGTCAAAAGATTTGCAGAAGTGCAAAGTATGATGGATGTTACTATGCACTGGTACTTACGGAGATTCGATGCTTTTCCTTGTGTGCGTAATCGATAGTGGAGGGTCTAAGAACAAATCACACAATGCCACATCAGCATGACAATATACTTCAGATCTTTATCTCAACCACTGCAATGCTGAAGCTGGTATGCAATGCAATATAGACTGAAAAGATGTTTAAAAAAAAATTACAAATCCAATAAAGTTGTGATATGCACCACAACAAAACAACATTTTAGCTTTAACACAAGAGAGACAGATAACTGTGTCTTGAAGTTAAGAAGGACTTACCTCGTTTGCGTTTGAGCTTGCGACGATGCTGCTTGTTGACAAAACATGCAGCAAGCGTGCTGAAGAGGATGGCAGCCGCCAAGAAACAGATGGTGGCCACGATGCCGGCCACCACTGGCTTGGCCAGCCCCTCGTCTGAGATCTCTGTGGGAGGGAAGGGGTCTGAGAGAGGAAACACACTCCAGAACATGAAATTAGGATGGAAGAACGCAGCAAGCATATATTCACAAAAGCAGGTTAACATGATCAATGACAGTGATTCAGTTAGTGTGCATTATAAAGCAGACTACAGTATAGTGTTAACACAACTGCAGCGTTTCAGATTAGAGGCACCTTGCCTATTTAGATCGAGAGGGCATGTGGCTTTCAAATTTTTGAGCCAAGAGGATTTTGAATGCAATTTCCAAAAACAAATTATTATCTTTATTAATTACCTTTTTTTGTAGGTAAGGAAAAGTTTATCTAACATCCTGTGGCAGCAATCACATCTAAATTGAGTCAGTCCTATTGACACTTCAGCTTTATCATACAACAAAAATGCATGGTGATCTATTAAAGGGGTCCTATTATGCTCTTTTACAAAGTCTTGATTTTGTTTTGATATTTGTGATATCACAAATCCCAGAAAATATGCGTTGTAGTCAAAACGAGTCGTTCGTTGTAGTTTTTGAAAAGGGATTTCTGTTAAATAAAATATCTCCTTTTGAATTTGACTTTGAGCTTTGTAACTTTTTTGAGATTTTTTTATGCTCAAACAGCAACATTATAGACTAACTAAAGTTGAAAAGGTGAAAAAGCATAATAGGACCCCTTTAAACAACTATATTAGCTAAATCTGCAATTAACTTGAACTTTTTTCTTAAGTAAGCCAGGACTGCCACTGGTGCCCCCTCCAAAAATTAGGTGCATGTCACCCTTGTATCACATCTACAACAACAACAACAACAAAACATACAGTAGGGCACTAACTACAATAAGCAGCAGAAGGCAGTGAAGCTAAAGGTGGCTAAAGCAATGAATTGGTGCATTTTAGTGACGGCCCTTATTCTCACCTGTACTTGACACTCCCACCACATTACTGCTCTCACTGACAAGATCATCCATTACAGCCAGTGCTCGGAATTCATACCAAGAGTCCTGGGAGACAGAGAAACAGGTCAGTGGGTCACAAATCCTGTGAGGCCAGCAGGTTGAAGTGTCAGATCTACCAACAGATTTGTAACAAGAACATTTGTAGCAGACTCTGCTGTATGTCAGACTGAATTAAAATGACATCCTCTAAGCTTTTCAGCGAAAATGCATTCCCTCACTGCATCTTCAAATAGTCACAGAACTGCAATGCTCTGAAAGAAG
Source organism: Sinocyclocheilus anophthalmus (assembly GCA_018155175.1). Taxonomy (NCBI): domain Eukaryota; kingdom Metazoa; phylum Chordata; class Actinopteri; order Cypriniformes; family Cyprinidae; genus Sinocyclocheilus; species Sinocyclocheilus anophthalmus. The sequence continues at coordinate 309,924 of JADLZN010004266.1, read as the reverse complement.
ATGGACATCACTAAATTGAATTTCTTTAAAATAGACATTATTTTCACTCAGAAATACATCACACGACAAAAGTAAATTGGGTTTCAAACTGCAAATAACACTGACTTTATCTTCACCTTTATTATTTATGGGTAACTGAAAGAGTACACACATACCATACAAAAGTATTGGTCAGTACGTTTTTAAAAATGTTTTTGAAAGCCTCTTATGCTCTTCAAGGCTACATTTATTTGATTTATTTGCAGAGTCCACTGTATTTCCCCTTTCGTACTCGAGCTGCGTCGGCAACACTTCTTGACACGGCGCCCTGCTTGACTGCGTTCTGAAGCACGTGTCTAATCCGTCCAATGGAGCTGCGAGACGTCACGAGCAGGGTGACGTTAGCACCAGAAAGCATAAAAGCACATCCGGCGGGCGCAAACCAGCTTCTGCTCTTCAGTAGCGCTCTGTGTATGTGTCTGTTTATTTACTGTTGTCTGTCCGCACAAGTACTCATATATATAAAACAATGAGAAATTCTATGGCGAGCGAACGACATTACAAATGCTGTGTTTCTCTCTGCCCACGATATTTGGCGGCGGGGGATATACACGATTTGTGTGTCGTTTGTTTAGTAGCGGAGCATGCACGGTCAGCTTTCGTGCAGCTGATTGTCATCACTGCAAGCTCTCGCTGTGTATGCTCCACTCTCGCCTGGATGTGTTTGATGAGAGTGGCCAGGCTCGCAATCCCGCTGGCAGCAGTCCTGCTTTTGCCGAGGCACAGCGCAGACTGTTGTCCTGGGGATCGCGGGTGGATTTAGCGGAAGGATCCGAGACGGGCTCATCCTTTTCTCAGTCCTCACCCGCTAGATCCACGGCTCTCTCTCTCGCGCCCCCCCCCCCCCCGAGAGAGAAAGAGCCAGACGCTTCATCTATCTTCCTCCGAAGAGGTTGATGTGATGAGCGTCGACACGGATGAGATTGTGGACTCGCCACCACAGTCCCTCACTTATGAGGTGTGATTTGTGATTATGGGGTGTGTTTCGCGCCAAAAATAAAATATTGTTTGACCAGCCTAGAAACAGGACGCTCGTCCAAAAAATAATTAGACGAGCATGTTCTGAACCCAGATCACAGCCTTCACGACGGGGGACTTCCGTTTTCCCCGATCTCCATGCTGAGGTGTCAAGATCGTGGGAGAAACCGTACTCATCCCGTATTACAGCCCCACAGTCTCGAATTATTCCAACATCGTGGGGCTGAATGATGAGGGATATGGGGCGATGCCAATGGTGGACCAGACGCTCGGGAGCTATCTTTCCCCATCCTCAGCATCGTCCCTGAATGCTCCGAAGCTTCCCACCAGGCCCGTTAGCTACATCGAGTCTGGGGAAAGCTTATACGGCGGTAGGTCAGTCTGGCGCATGTTTGCACACCATGGCGTGTTACAAGCATACCAGGCTGACCTGCTCAGGGGTGGGGCTGCTGAGCGAGCAGCAGCCCAAGCCATCAAGCTCCTCATATCGCCAGTCTCAAAAACAGAGCGTTGCAACCCGCACCCCTCCACAGAAAGATCGGGGGTCGGGGCGATGCTCTCAGTTGGGGTCTTATAGACCGAAAACGGATCTGTGGACCGTTATTTGTCTAAGAGGACCTCGGCTAAATGGTCCTTCCATTGTCAGGTCCCTGAGGGCAGCCACCTGGCGAGGAAAGGATAACACCTTAGTATACGGTGCCCAATCCTCCTCAGCGCCCTCACGGAGGTTCGTTGATACCCCTGCCACCTCGGTGCTTGAGGGCTCAGTGAGCTCTGACGAGCGAAAATCCCAGTTGCCGCCCGGCAACGGTACGGCACGGGAGAGCTCGCCCCCTCAAGTGAGGGTGCTACAGCGGTCGGGTCGGTTGTTCCTTCAGTGCCCTCATGGAGGTTCATTTATACCCCTGCCACCTCGGCGCTTCAGGGCTCAGTGAGCTCCGACAACCGAATTCCCAGCTGCCGCCCAGCAACAGTACGACACGGGAGAGCTCGCCCCCTCAAGTGAAGAGACTACAGCAGTCAGGTCGGTTGTTCCCTCAATGCCTCATTGAGGTTCATTGATACCCCTGCCACCTCGGTGCTTCAGGGCTCAGTGTGCTCAGTGAGCTCCGACGAGCGAAATCCCAGCTGCCTCCCGGCAACTGTACGGCACGGGAGAGCTCGCCCCCTCAACTGAGGGTGCTACAGCAGTCAGGTCGGTTGTTCCCTGCCGGTCATCCGCTTCAGGGCACCGAACTGGCTCCTCTAATAATACCAGACGCCAGCCTCGAGAGGCTGGTTCCCTTAGTAGATTTTCTGGTAGCGTTGAAACTTCTACCAAATATCTCAAAATGGTTCCTGCAGATTGTAGAGAAGGTTACAGAATCTAGTTCGGTTCTCATCCGCCTCGTTTCAACTGGGTCATTCCCACTCTGTTGGGCCCCGAGCAGGCTCTGGTAATGTAACAAGAAGTAGATACTCTCTTGAGGAAAGGGGACATAGAACGTGTTCTGCCTCTCGAGAGAGCGTCCAGGTTCTACAGCCATTACTTCATCATTCCGAAGAAGGATGGGGGGTGCGACCTCGGTGCCATCATGGCTCAGTGAGCTCCGACGAGTGAAATTCCCGGCTGCCGCCCGGCAACGGTACGGCACTGGAGAGCTCGACCCCTCAAGTGAGGGTACTACAGCAGTTGGGTCGGTTGTTTCCTCAGTGCCCTCATGGAGGTTCATTGATATCCCTGCCACCCCGGTGCTTCAGGGCTCAGTGAGCTCCAAAGAGTGAAAAATCCCAGCTGCTGCCCGCCAACGGTACGGCACGGGAGAGCTCGCTCCCTCAAGTGATGGTGCTACAGCAGTCAGGTCGGTCGTTCCCTGCCTGTCATCCGCTTCAGGGCACCGAAGTGGCTCCTCTAATAATACCAGAGGCCAGCATTGAGAGGCTGGTTCCCTTAGTAGATTTCTGGTAGCGTGGAAACTTCTACCAAATATCTCAAAATGGGTCCTGCAGTTTGTAGAGAAAGGTGACAGAATCCAGTTTGTTTCTCGTCCGCCTCGTTTCAACGGGGTCATCCCAACACTAGTGGGCCCCGAGCAGGCTCTAGTAATGGAACAAAAGGTTAACACTCTCTTGAGGAAGGAGGCCATAAAACATGTTCCTCCTCTCTCGAGAGAGAGAACGTCCGGGTTCTACAGCCGTTACTTCAACGTTCCGAAGAAGGATGGGGGGGTTGCGTCGTATCTTAGATCTCAGATCGTCTTCTGAACCGCGCTATCAAACGGCTTCGGTTCAAGATGCTCACTATCAAACAGGTTGTGTCTCAGATCAGGTCCGAGGACTGGTTTTGTCACGATCGATCTAAAGGACGCGTACTTCCATGTATCCATCCTTCCCACTCGCAGGGAGTTCCTGAGGTTTGCTTTCGGGGGCGAAGCATACCAATATAGAGTTCTTCCCTTCGGCCTGTCACTCTCACCCCACACTTTCACAAAGTGTGTGGATGCTGCTCTGGCTCCACTGCGACTCCAGGGCATCCGCATACTCAATTACATCGACGATTGTTTAATACTAGCTCAATCGGAGCAGATGATCGGCATCGAGATGTCGTCCTCGCCCATACCAGAGAGCTGGGGTTAAGACTAAACACCAAGAAAAGTGTTTCTTTCCCACTACAGGAAACGAGCACTTATCTTAGCGGGAGCATGTGGGTGACGGCAACCGCGCAGGCAGACAAAGGCACGGCTTGTCTCTCCACCTGCGATTCGAGCGACCCTCGACGTCATGTCCTCACACAGTACGAGGGTAAAGAATCTTCAAGCACTCCTGTCAAACAGTTTTCTTCCTCTGAGGCTGTTGGGCCTGATGTCAGCGGCGTCCAACGTGATACCTTTTGGCTTGCTGTACATGAGACCCTTGCAGTGGTGGCTCAGGGCCAAGGGGTTTTCCCCGAGGGGCAAGCCGCTTCGTACGATCAAGGTCACGTGGCGATGTTTATGTGCCTTAGACATGTGGAAGAAACATTTGTTCCTGGTTCAAGGCCCGATGTTAGGTGCTCCTTGTCGTCGTGTAATGCTAATGATGGATGCCTCTCTCACGGGCTGGGAGCGGTCATGAGTGGCCGCTCTGCCCAGGGTCTGTGGGAAGGCCATCATCTCTTTGGCACATCAACTGCCGGGGAATGCTGGCCGTGTTTCGAGCTCTGACACACTTCCTTCCAGACCTAAGGGGGCATCATGTGTTTGTCCGCACAGACAACACATCGATGGTCTCCTACATCAATCGGGGAGTTATGGAAGCTGTGGGCATGGCCCCTGAGGGGGTACAGCTCCTAGCATCTGGTCTCTCAATTGAGGTTGTTGAGACCATACTCCAGTCCAGAGCTCCTGCCACTAGGAAACAGTATGCCTTGAAGGGGAAACTTTTCGCTTCATGGTTTGGACAGTGACTGCAGGACCCAGTCAACTGTCCAATTGGTACAGTTCTGGAGTTTCTTCAGGAGCGATTCTCCGCAGTGTTATCTCCCTCCACTCTGAAGGTATAAGTGGCGGCCTTAGCTGCTTACCACGCCCCTTCTGGGTGGTCAATCATTGGGAAGACACCCACTTGTCACTCGTTTCCTCCGTTGCACCCTGAGGCTGAGGCCGGTACAGTGCACCAAGGTGCCCACAGTACTCAAGGCATTCTGTCCTCCTCCGCACCAGGAAGTAGGCCAAGAAAGGCGTAATCTGCTCATTCCAGTTCGAGCACTGGACGCTTACGCACACAGAGCTGCCCCGTGGCGTAAGGCAGATCAGCTTTTTGTTTGTTTTGGTCCGCCAAAGAAGGGATTTCCGGCGACCAAGCAGACTATGGGTAGGTGGGTGGTCGAGGCCATCTCACTAGCCTATGAGTCCTCTGGCCTCCCGTCTCCTATTGGGGTCAGAGCGCACTCGACCAGGAGTTTGGCGGCCTCCAAGGCTTTCAGCTTGGTTGTGGCCTTGCAGGACATTTGTGCTGCTGCGGGCTGGTCCTCTCCTCACACTTTGGTCCACTTTTACAACCTAGACCTGGCTTCTACCCCAGGTTCCCATGTTCTCTCTTCGTGATGTGCTCATAGGATACACACCCAGGCAGGGACTTGGTAGTATGGCGCAGTGGGTATTCTCGTTCCCAAAGCGACTCGACGCAGCTCGAGTTCCTGAAGGGGAACGTCTCTAAGTTACGTATGTAACCATGGTTCCCCGAGGGAACGAGATGCTGCGTCTTTTTGCCATACTCCCTGCATCCCTGCATGCGCTACTTCATCGAAGCTGGTTTGCGGCCCAGCCGGATGTGCTTTTATCTACTTTCTGGATGCTTACGTCACCCTGCCTTGACGTCTCGCTGGTCCATTTTACTGATTTGACACTGCGTTCAGAACGCGGTCACGCAAGGGCGTTCCCAAAGCGCTTTGATGCAGCGTCTCGTTCCCTCGGGGAACCATGGTTACATACGTAACCTAGAGACGATTTTCCATGTATGTTAGTAGTGATGTTAAAGCAATAAGTGTTACCTGAATAAGATCTCTTGCTATGATCTCAGTCTCAGTGGCAGGAATCAAGTCATCCAGAACCTCCCACCTTTCCCCAAGACGAAACTCGATGATGTAACGGTCGATTGGTGAAGAGTGATTGGCCGGAGGAAGCCATGTCAACAAAACACCCTGCTGTGTCCGGTTGGCTGTGAGGCACCGTGGTGGAGTTAGAAGCACCAGTGGTTCAGGGGTACTAATGGGATACCCTGGGAAAGATAAAGAGTGGTTGTAAACATATCTCATGTGGAGGGTCATTCAGAGGTCCATTACCAGGTTTAGTTTGTGTAGAAGTGTCACCCACCTCCTGTAGTCACAGTGACTACCTCACTGAAGGGGCCGGTGCCCAACTTGTTCTGGGCCAACACACTAAATTGATAGGCAGTCTTTGGCTCCAACCCCTGGACCACCAACCACGTCTGAGAGCCGGGCACAGGTATGGACAGCCAGTCATGTGGCCCTAAATCATTCTTCACCTTTCTATTGGATTATACCAAAGAGTTGCATTTTAAAACTTTAATAACAAGAACATTGCATATGACTTATTTCTTGAAATACAGTGAAATGTAAATAAATTGAGCTTAAACATTCCCATTGATTCATTGCATTTACATATCCATGTAATCCATAGCTTTAACACATTAGAATTAAAAAGACTACAACAGGTCACAAGTACATTTAGAAAAAAAAGAGAGGAAGGAACTATAATTAGAGGGGGTGCTGACATGACTTACACCGGGCCATTCCAGACCGAGAACGTCTGTTCAAAGCCTCCGTCATATCCAGGTTCCCAGGAAACGTTAGCGGAGCTTGTGGATGCTGACACGTGGACATTAGTTGGCGCATGTGGACTAGTGCCTGAAACAGGGTTATTTTTAATTGATAGTGTCTGCAAATGCTAGTACTATTGCTCATCCTAAATGTTATGGATTGAATTAACCAAAAACCCGAAGTATTTAAAGGGGTCATATGATGCAATTTAAATTTTTCCTTTATCTTTGGAGTGTTACAAGCTATTGGTGCATAAAGAAGATCTGTAAAGTTTCCACACACTCCAATAAGAGCTAATTCGCACACAGAAAAGTTCTCAATCCAAAGAGCGATCTTCTAAAAGTTTAAGAGTCAACCACAAGCGATGCGCGGGCGTCTCCTAAAACGGCTCATCTTAACACTCCTAATCAACTATGGTTCATACGTCACGAGGTGGAAGCATTGTTCCCCTCAACGACCCCCAAATGTTTCACGCAGAGAGAAAGAAGGAGATCAACACTTTTATTCTCGCTGTAGCAAGTAGGCCATTGTTGTGGCCACCCTAGTGCCCCTCAGGCCATGAACCAGTGGCCGCGTATCGTGTGCCACATGGGTGTTTCGTTGTGCACAAAGTGAAACTACGTTGTTTGGCATCCAAAGTAGGACTACACTCAACAAGTCATGCGGCTGAAGACGGTATAGCATGTTTTTACAACTCTGTTCCAGAACAGTTCAACTCAAATATTCAGATGTGTGCAACGCAATTTGCGGAGGATGAGAACTGTTTCCTGTGAGAGTAGCCTACAATGCCGGTGTTGGTTTTCTATAATCACCCGTCCACGCTCGGGGCCAAAGCTGGGTCCAGTTCCAATTTCCTGCAAGGCAGTCTGGCGCGCGTCTCGGTCCACCGCCGGTACGTGATTAAACGGCATGAGATAACGGGGGGCGTGCGCGCAATTTTTTCATATTTAAAGTATTTGCCACTGACTATTCAAACGCGAGTTTTGATCAGTGTACTGTAGCGCTTGTTGTTTGTCGTTTCTCAGATCACAAACGCAGACATGGTTTTATGTTTAACTATACGCAGTGCGTTAAAAAGACAGAATAAGTCATTATAATCATAATTATGTCCCCACTGGATGCAACAAATGCCTCGTTTGTAATGGGTTTTATTGTTTTTGTCTCGTCACTCCGGGACAGGGCATCACAGTATGGTAAGGGGCGTAACATTTCTGTCACACGCTTGAGGTATTCAGCCAATCACAACGCACTGGATAGCTGGCCAATCAGCATATACCTCGCTTTTCAAAACGATGAGCTTTGTAAAAATCGACACGTTTCAGAAAGGCGGGGTAACTAGAGAGCAACTAGTACTATGTGTAAATAATTTTTTTTAAACCTTAAACCGCATAAACACATTGCATTACACCAAATACACAACATACTGTTCGTTTTAGCAATGTCATATGACCCCTTTAACTTTGCCACATAACTCTTCCTAAATAAATTACATTGGTTAAATAACACATCAGGTCATGTGGCTTGTGGAGCTGAGACTTTTCAAGCCAGAATATCATAGTGACTTGGGGATGGGCTTGTTTGACCTGCATAGGCCAATAAGTAAGCACCAAGAAACACCTTAGCAAGTTTTGCACAGGATAACACCTTTTTGTTTTATGCATTTTTTGTACCATTTATTTATGTGTGTTTTTTTTAATGCCGCTCAGGAAGAAACTCTTAATTACAATTAAAGTCTGGGGTTGGAATAAGTATCTGTTGCTCACTAAGTCTGCATTTATTGGATCAAAACATTAGTAAAAACAGTAATGATGTGAAATATTTTTTTAGTTTAGAAAACTCAACATTGTTTTCAATTATTTACAATGTATTCACATTATCCTTCAGAAATCATTCTAATATGTTGATTTCATCCATGTTGAAAACAGTTGTGCTGCTTAATATTTTTGTGGATTTTTAAGGATTTTTTTTGTTGAATAGAAAGAAATTGGAAATAGATTTTTTTTTTTGTAACAATTTAAACACTGACTGTCACTTTTGATTAATTTAATGTGTCCTCACTGAATTAAATAATTATTTATTTAAAAAAATCTTACTGACCCCAGAGTTTTGAATAGAAGTGAATATTCATTGGAGTAAATCAATCACACATCTACCAAAACGAGACCAAGATCTACCAAAACCAAAATGAGACCAGACAGAATCCATTATGTGTCGTGCTGAATATAATGTAAAGGAACGAATTCACTAAACATTTACAAGCAGCAAGGTCATTGTTAGGAGAGACATTTGGGATGTTGTCTATTAGTGGCCGCAATTCATTCTTAGTGATTAACCCAAAATCTTTAAGGTCTAGGCCAGACTGTTTGTTCCAAAACAACTACTTTCCAAGATGGATTTAGCCTTGTCAGATTTATGAGAAACTGATGAACAGGAGATCCATTTGTCTGAGCTGAACCTCTTCTCACTTATGTTCTCTGACCAGGCAATAAACTAACTCCATGCACAGACTGACCCAGTCTGATAATATCAGGAGAGTGCCGGACGATGAAGACGCTGAAGTGTGAAGCAGTTGCGGAGGATCTGTTAATTGCTCCTCATTAAACATAATCTTTAGACAGTCATGACACCAGTCCATCACCAAACAAATAACGTTGTGTGTGGGGTTGTGTGCCCGCTGACACATCACTTGTTAATCGAGGGCAAACTCTCAGATGTGACAGCTGAGTTAGAGATCCCACGAGCTACACGGCCCCCTACTGTAATGACTCACTTGTGCCGCTTGGCTGGAAATTGTAATGTCCTAGCCTACACTTCCTATCTGGCACATGTTGAGAAATCACATATCTGAAATATTTTGTGTCCTTAAGAACCTTCAAAATTGAACATGGAGTGCTGACCTGTGACAAAAATGTACAGTACAAAAATTTAATTAAATGAATAAAACTAATGTAATTATGAAAGTTATTACAGATGCAATGTATAACAGACCAGACAGCACAGACAGACAGGAAAGCAGACAGATAGATAGATAGATAGATAGTAGAATAGATAGAAAAATGGAGAACATACAGATACTCACTCTCAAGTTTTAATGTCTTAAATGTTTTAAACCTGATGAGTTTCTTCTGTTGAACATAAAAGTAATTTTGAAGAATGTGGGTAACCAAACAGTTGACTGCTACCAAAGTCAATGGGGACCAGCAACTGTTTGGTTTCCCACATTCTTCAAAATATCTTTTGTGTTCAGCACAAGAAAGAAATTAATACAGGTTTGGGACAAAAAGGAGAATGAGTAAATAATGACAGAATGTTCTTTTTTTGGGTGAACTATCCCTTAAAGGGGTCATATGATACGATTTCAAGTTGTCCTTTCTCTTTGGAGTGTTACAAGCTATTGGTGCATAAAGAAGATCTGTAAGTTTGCAAAGACTAAAGTCTCAAAACCAAAAGAGATATTCTTTATCAAACAGTTAAGACTCTGCCACGCCCCTAAAATGGCTCGTTCTAACACGCCCCAACATATCTACCTCACTATGTGGAAATATTTGTATAACGCCGCCCAAATGTTCACGCCAAAGAAAGAAGGGTTGGTTTCAGTAACCGCAGTTAGTGTTGAGCCCGCACATTGTGCCAGTGCCATGTCGCGCAGACCGGCCTGATTCGCCTGGCCAGTGTCTAGACGAAAGCCAAACAAGCACTATTGGGCCTTGCCGAAAGTAGAGGCATGTTAGGAATCTTAAGAGACTTACAAACAGAACAGCAATGATTTATGGACGACCGTTTTCGTGACTAGCGAGAGGACGGTTTAATTCTGACTTTGTCTGATACAATCTGGCGCTTCTGAATCAGCTATAGTTTTGTTATTAGTTTAAGTATTTGCTATCGACTGTTCAAATGCGGAGTTGTGAGCATCCGTGTGTGTGTGTGTGTGTGTGTGGCCGCGTAGCGAGCGTGAGAGAGAGGAGACGGTTGTTAGTGGCCGTGCGCGAGCGAAGCGAGAGACGAGAGAGGCGGGTGGGGTGAGTGGGTGCGCGCTCCGCCGGCGAGCGAGAGAGAGAGATGAGAAATTTTTTTTTCATGAGGATATGATTGCTGGATTTGAGGAAGAGAGATGAGTGAGAGAGAGAGAGAGAGAGCTGGAGAGAGAGAGAGACGACGGAGAGGGACAAATCAAAGTGGAAGTCAGATTTCTTAACTGGGGCTGTGTACTGAAAACACATATTTCACTGGTCTTGTCACGCGACTTTCGGGCTTTTCTTTACATTTATTTTGAAAGATGATGCTCGCGATTCTGGTAAGGGGCGTTACATTTCGACGAGTGCTTGCGGTGTTCGGCCAATCACAATGCACAATGCAGCTGTCCAATCAGAGCAGACTGCGCTTGTCAAAGGAGGGACTTTGTAGAAAATGAAGCGTTTGAGAGAGGCGGGGCATAGAGGACTGACAATAATGTACAGTATTTGAAAAATAATTGTTTTTAACATTAAAGCATGTCAACATATTTTGATACACCAAATACACAAAATAATGATCTTTAAAAAGCACCTTTAAGGACTCGCAGCAGGCGATGTTTAGTTTACTATAGCTGCGGGTCACTTTAAGAGCTCACATCAAGATACAAGCATGCATCCATTTTTCTCTCAACTGTTACTTTCACTTTAGACATAACAACTGTGTATATGTACCTTGTGTGTTTTTGACAGTATTAGCACAATCAGCTGTGAAAGATAATTAGTACAGTAATCAGGTGATGTTTGATAGGCTTTTTAGTGTGCGCGTTCTTCAGGTGTACACGCTTAAAAAAAGCGCAAGTCAGAACAGCATGCGAATGAAATATTTAACCGGCAAAGCTTTAAAGCAGATGCAAATAATGTACTTTTGTGATTGTGAATAAGTACAGTGTTCTATGAGTGTAACTCTACTGCGGAGTTCAATTTGATGTGAATGTATGTCACGTTGTACAGTATATTGAGACGGAGGTGACAGAACTGCAACTGATAGAATGTGTGCTCTAGCGCAATACTACGGTGTTTCTTCAAAAGCAGATTTTGGAGACATTTTAATCATCCATGATCAAAAAACGTGATATTGCACACCCCTACAACAGACAGATAGATAGATAGATAGATAGAGATGACTAGTCAACTTTTCTCAGTTTCTCTTCTTCTGAGAAGTGGAAACATCGTGTTGAAATTTGTAAGTTAAGAGTGATTTACCTATTACAAAAAGGCGTGTGCTGGCAGTGATGCTTGTTACTACGTTGGTGGCAACACATTCCCACTCCCCATGATCCTCTTTGCTCAGAGACACGAATTGCAAGCTACCACTTGGTAAGATGTTATATTTGCTTCTGCTGGGCTTCCCGACCTTGACAAAGTACAAAATAGTAAAAAGTTCATGATTATCTATCTATAGAAAGGGGAAAAACATTATACTTAATGTCGTGGTGGGTTAGTGTCATTCATGGTACCTTTCTCCATACAATGGTTGGAATCTCGGGGTCTCCAGAAGCAGCGCAGGGGATGACCAGCTCTCTCCCCGCCTCCTGACGGTACTCCCCCCCAGGCCTCACGTTGAAGTAAGGGGGGTCCTGGGGTCACATAATGCCGTTTACCTCACAAACTGCACAACGTATCTCAAAAATTCAAGGAAAATGTGATTATTTTCAATTAAGATGCATTGACTAACCTTTAGCACCAGAGTGGCTGGAGGGGACTGTCCCATGGTACCTAGGACATTGTAAGGCACACAGGTGTAGGTGCCAAGGGAGTCTTCAGTGACTTCTGCCACCCGAATGCTTCCGTCTGCCATCTGGCTCCATCCAGGATACTGTGAGAGGAACAGAGGAGCACAATCAGTGAACTGGACTGTTGTCAAACAGTCAGTAGTCTTTTGATATTTGAGACACCGGAAGTCCATGCACCTTCTCGATTCTGAGGGGGTAGCCATCTTTCTCCCATCGGACTGACATAACTGGGGGGTTGGCATCCACTGGGCAGCGAATGATTCCCGGCAACTTTCTTGGGACGTAGATGACAGGTGGCATTTTCACAACACGGGCGGGGTCTGCGGAGAGGATATGGTCCAAACAGGAATGAAAAACATGGGTAATCATGTTAGCTATGGTACCACAGATTAGAATACATTTTGAAAATATCTGAAAGAACTGAAAAGTCAATATGGAATGGCAACTACAAATCAGTTTACTTCTGTAATTCTGGGAAAAGCTATGTAGGGAGGACTTGGAACTTTTCATCCATTTACATTTCCCTGGATTGTGAAAAGCAGGCCTTGTCTTTATATAGAGATATGGGGCCCTATCATACACCTGGTGCAATGCGGCACCAGGCGCGACACAAGTGTCTTCTACTAGTTTCAGCCCGACACAACTGTCATTTTCACGTCCTGCACAACGTTGTTTAAATCGCAAATGCATTTGTGCGCCCATGGGCGTGCTGGTCTGAAAACGAGGTGTGTTCAGGCGCATTGCTGGTGCGTTGCTATTTTGAGGCAACTGAAATAGACTGCGCCACTGACCAACAAAAGTGGCCACTGTGCGCCCAAAACACACCCATTACTCATTAAAGGGATCATATGATGCGATTTCAATTTTTCCTTTCTCTTTGGAGTGTTACAAGCTCTTGGTGCATAAAGAAGATCTGTAAAGTTGCAAAGACTAAAGTCTCAAATCCAAAGAGATATTATTTATAAAAGTTAAGAGTCAGCCACAACCTAAAGGCTCGTTCTAACACGCCCCCACATGTCTTTGTATTTGCATAACGCCGCCCAAATGTTACGCAAAGAAAGAAAGCGTAACTTTAATTCTCACTGTAGTATTGTTGAGATACTCGCCATGTCGTGAAGGCGCTGTGTGCTGCGTTGTGAAAGCGAAACTACTTTGTTGGGTCTTTCCAAAAGAGGACGATTCTGCTTCGTCATGCCTGGAGCTGATCCGTGCTGGTCGCTGAGGAAATACTACAACTTTGCGCTGTGGATCACCGGATCGACTTTCACCGTGGACGAAGCGGAGTCCAGCACGGAGTCGTCACATGTCCTTCCGGACGCTCCTTTGTCGAAATCGCCAGCAGCGCCGTTCTCAAGCCCGCCCGCCACTGCTCCCACTATAAACTCCCACTGTTCCTCACGTTAGCCCTGGGCCTCTGCTCACTCTAGGCCGCGGTGTGTGACGCCGTGTCGTTGTGAAAGCGAAACTACTTGTTTGGCCTTCCAAAAATGGACACGAATAGAAATCAGTGGTTAAATTGTATTTAAAAACACTGTTCCAGAACACTTCAACCCAAAAATACAGATGTGTGCAGCACATTTTATGGACTGTTTACTGATCCTGGTAGAGTAGACTTACAATGCCGGCTGTTCTGACTCAAAGACGTAAGTACCGTTTTTATATTTCAAAGAGTTTTTATATTTTATAATTAACAAAAGTTTTTTTGGGCAGTGTGGTAGGGCTTGTTGTTGTATTTCTCGATTCACAAATGCAAACATGGTTTTTATGTTACGCGCGGCCGGCGCGGTCGTGTGGCGCGGCGCGACGGCAAACGAAACGGGTAACAAGACAGAAGTCATTATAATCAATAATTCTTACCCACTGGATGCAACGAATGCCTCGTTTTGTTTATAATGGGTTTTCATGTTTTTTAATTATCGCTCCGGCCTGATAGGGCATCATCACAGTATGGTAGGGGGTGTAACATTTCAGTCTCACGCTTGAGGTATTCGGCCAATAACAACGCACTGGATAGCCGGCCAATCAGAGCACACCTTGCTTTTCAGACCGATGAGCTTTGTAAAAATCGACGCGTTTCAGAAAGGCTGGGAATAGAGGAGAAACAATAATGTACAGTATGTGGAAAATAATGGTTTTTTAACCTTAAACCACATAAACACATTTCATTACACAAATACACAAAATACTGTTCGTTTTAGCAGCATCATATGACCCCCTTAAAGAATAGGGTCACTTTTAGACCATGCGCCGGGCACGCTGACCATTTTTCCCGTCGTTAAACTAGCAAAAATGGATTCGGACATACCCTAAGCGCAACTGACCTATCGGTAAGCCCCTCCCTTCGAACGCAGATGAGCCAATGGCAGATGAGTATCAGTTGCGTGGGGAGTGGAACTCGGACATCTGTAGGTTTCAGCGCCATAGAGAAACATTGGAAGATCCAAAGCTTGCATCGGTTTGATGGTGTTTATGCAACGAAAATGAAAAAAACGATGTGCCTGGGGTAATTCCAGTTATCCTGAGAGGATGGTAGGCAATATAATTTTATTTATTCCATTTCCTAAACCCCACCAAAACAGAGCAAAATGTCCCTAAGCATCCAACCCCAATCCCACCGAAGATGAAAATGTTCATTTTCTGGTTGTCATACTCTCAATTAAGTTAAAATTTTCATCTGCTCAAGCAGAACCTTAATGTCATCTTGCGTTTCAGCAAGGTATCTGGCTAAAACTAGCTAACATTAAAGTTAGTGAGTCAATGCTATTACAAACCTAAATAGCAAACTGTTCTCACATCATGTAGTGTAAGTCAAAAACACATAAACGAAGGTCTACATTTCAGTGCCTCTCCTTATTAAACTGGTTAAATGTACATTAATTTAATCGTACTCTGTGGTACATGAACAGTGTTGATCCTGCATGTTGTCAACCGCGATTGTGACGGCCGTAATATGAGACTTTTCCCGCTTGCATTGTGATCTGTAAACCCTCACTTCGAGTTACCCACCATATTTATTTTAAAATCTTTTATATATCCCTCCATGGAATATTTAATTCTCACTTGAATGGTGGCCCTTCTGTGTCCAAAATTGTGCAAAAACATTGTGGGACAAGGTTTTCACACTGACAGCTGTCATTGTAAGACAGTGAGCAACTCCGTTTGTTTGTCCGAGGGAGCAACAGTAACTAAGGGGGGCGGGGCTTACCGATAGGTCAATTGCGCCGTACGCTTTAGACCATGCGCTTAGATCGTTAAAATAGGGCCCATGGTCACATAGGCAAAATTTTGGCAAATTTTTGTGAGCTAAAACGTAATCGTCTACTGTCAACAGTGTAGTGATGTGAGCAAATGAGCTAATCCATGTTAATCAAAATGCTTTTGTTGAAGCCATCCATTTGCGTTACTTAAACTTTTCTAAATAATCATGTTTTACAGCGGAATTTGTGAAAAACTGAATTACCCATGATGCTGTACAGAAAAATCCACCAATCAGAGGGTTGTGGTGAGCGAATCATTTCAAAAGAGATTGCTTTAAGTATTTTGACAGCATAGCAAGACTGACTTATAGATATAATCAACAACTTTAAATTAATAGTTTTATATTTATCTATAGTTTTTAATTTATGTCATTCGCAATGCTTCATGGCATTGTAGTTCTTTCCCTCACTAAAGCAGTTAAGTACATAGTCTTGTACAGTGTTGGGCAAGTTACTCTGAAAATGTAATCACGTTGTTCTGATTACTTTATTTCAAAAGTAATTAGTAATTAGTTACATTACTAGTTACATTACTTTTTTCTCCATGAAATTTATGAAATACACGCTCCCGATAAATATTTGTTACTAAAGCATCAACATTCACAGAACACTTATTTTTAACTAAAGCAAGCGGCTGCTGCGTGCATGGTTTGGCAGAATGCCAGCAAAGATCGCTGCATTTATAATCTCTAAAAGACATTTCAGTTCATCGCAATCTCACAAATCTCTGTTATAACACAATAAATATATGCATAAGGAATCTTTCATAATGTCTACAATTCGTGTGTTATAATGAGAGGATTCGTGAGCACACAAATTTCAGCACTGCATTGCTCAACGCTGCAAACACGTGTTATAGCCTAAATAGAAACTCTGCATACGCTTGAACCTGTTAATCCTTTATATTTTATATTAGTTCATGTTGCTTTTGTGCAATAGATGAAAACCGAATTTATATTGTTTTAGAGATTTTATGTTTAGATAGGTTATATTTTGAGGGAGTCCCGTGATCTTCTCCAGCATCCCGCACACATGAGTGTCTACCCGCCCGCACCCGCACTCGCCCATAAAGTGTTGTCCCGTGCCGCACTCTGTTGCGTCGGGTATCGCGGGAGCGCAGGTCTCTAAACATAGCATTGATTCGACAGGCATGTGTACAGCTTTTTACAATCTCTAGATTATAAAACACTGCATTCTGTCAGCAATGTAACGGCAGTAACGTATAGAGACCTCGGATTGTAACTATACTCTAATTACTATTTAGAAAATTATAACGCATTAAATTACTCCGTTACTAAAAAAGTAATCAATTACAGTAACGCGTTACTAAGTAATGCGTTACTGCCCAACACGGGGCTTGTACTTTGTCTTTTTGTCTGATTTAAATAGTTTTTGGGAAGAAAAAAAGGGTGATGTGATCACCCTTCATACTCATAGCTGGTTTGGTTTGGTTCATGCTTTACAATTTTTATATATTTTTTTGTTGCAGGGGCGGATTTAGTGAATTGGGGGCCCCAGGCAAAATTTAGGAATGGGGCCCTGTACATGTTTTCCTAGATCAACCTTGAGGTTCCATTTTGTTGTTTTCAGCGTAAGCCTGTGTGCAAAGAATGTCTAATTCTAAACTTTAAAATACACTTATTTTAGTTGTTTTAACTACAAATTTAAATAAAACTGAAAAAATAATTGAAAAGGGGGCCCCCCCAAAAAAATTTTTATACATTTACACACTTAAAATACATATATCAAGAGCATGCTCACAGATGAGAACAAAACAGCGTTGGATGAAGTGGATTAAAGCCCTGCACGGGTCTCAAATATAGGCCCTATAGCCCGTCTTTTTTCCCCTTTTCCCAAAAAAAGCTTATACTACTGTTTCAGCTATTAAAATAGTTCAGTTTTGTATGTAATGGAAAAGTGATTATATTTCGTTTCGTTGTTTTATAAAGTAAATTTAGAAAAACATTTGGAGTATTTTTGTTCGTTAAATGTAAGTTTTTTAGGTTACGGTTACGTCAAGCTGCAGACAGGAATTGATCATAGACAGTGAGCTATGTTTGATCAATTTAGCCTTCTCAAATCATCAGGACTTGCCTAAAATAAAATCTATATATAAAACAGTTCAAGTATATCACAATGTTAGTTTAAATGTTTAACCTATATAAATGTGCATATCCAATCGTTTGAGCGGAGAGTGGAAACTGAAGCTCTGCAGCACATGGAGGCGCCAGTGCGATCACTTGCATTTTTTTCTAACAGTGGAAACAACTTAAAATACGCAGTCATTTTTGCTCATAAAGGTAAGAGTAATACATCATTCTAAACTGTAAAGGGTCTAGTTTTATTTGTGTGCACTCACAATATCAACAAAACGTTGTGCTTTTATAAAAAAGAAAACAAACGCTTTCTGCCGTCTCAGTCTTGAACAGGAGCGCTTCACAAAAATGAACCAAAACTCACAGACATGACAAATATATCTATAGAAAGCTTTAAATTACTACTTTAAAACGAAATAATTCAAAACGAAAATAGACTCCTAATAAAATAAACTCTTTCATTATGTAAACCGTGCATTTCTCTCTAAAGGCACATCCAATGAGGAGATGCGAGTCATTTTTTCATCACTATAATTGATGGAAGGCCCGATTATAATTAGCGTTTTATTCTATAATTCCGTACAGTTAAAAAATAAAACACTAATTATAATGGCATATATGTAAAACTTTGTCCTATAATTGTATAGCTGCTTTTTCTGATTTTTATGTTGCTCTGTTCTGAATACCTTAAAATTTAAAGGATTTGCTGCAACGCAATTTTGCATGATTTGTTAATTATTTATATTTTTTATCCATGCAGCAAATGCTTTAAAAAAACAGCTTTAAAATAACTTTATTGCATTCCAGACACTTTTAAAGTACTTTTCACTATACATTTTACTGGTAGCTTGAATGTAAACATTGTCATGAATTCGTTGTATTCCCATTTGTAAAATAGCCAACAAATTAATTGTTGTAGGCTAACCCGATCTCATGAAAGTGCGTATAGCACGATTTTCTGCTTCTATTTGGCGTAATATTTCTATGCAGAAATTGACTTTGGCATGCAAAAGACTGATAAATTCATAATTAACGGCATGGGTTCAGCTCAACAGAAATACTGGACACACAGGCCTATAATAACTGCTGAAATGTTTGCGGGGAAAATCTCAGATCAGTCTGAGCGCTCATGGTACTCACAGTGCATACAGCCCTACACCTGCAGGCGACACTGACTCGGACGGTTGTTGTGGTAATAAACACCATAAACAGCAAACGTTTGCGTGTCCGTGCTTAATGCGCATATGAAAAGCATTTTAGGGGGCCCTTGGCTTTTGGGGGCCCAAGGCGGTCGCCTACCTTTGCCTAATGGGTAAGTCCGCCCCTGTTTGTTACAACAAACCCAGTTTAGCCATCATAATACGGTTCATAGCAGTTATAGATATAAAAATCTAAATCAACACATTTCACTGCAAAATCGCCTGTGATGTGTGGTAAGGAACATGTAAGTGTTATTTAAAGCCCTTCCTGTGAAGTTCTCTTACCTGCAGAGCCCTGGGATGTCACTGACTGATGTAGCACAACCCCAGCGGCACAGAGGAGCGGCTGCTAATGAGACAGTCACCCACTGCTCTGCATATGATACAATATAATGTGCTTTTCCACAGCGAATCTCTTCTCTCTTCAAACTACCATGCTATATTTCCCCTCAGTTAATTCATGAAGGCCCCCTTGTCACCCCTGACCTCTTTTCTGCTGTGATGATATAGTGCAGTGGTCTTCACTATTTTTTTCATGGGAGCCGCACTGATAGGGCAAAGTCAATCGGAGAGCCACTTTTACCATGAAGTATCAAAAGTTACATCCAGTCATAAATAGCATGTCTTTTTATCAATCTGTCATATGCAATGCACTGCAATACAAAAGGGACTATCATTCTTTATCATTTACCAATCAAATTTGTAACTGAGACAAGATTATTTTTAAAAAAGCAGGATTACCTTAATGCTGGAAAGACCTTAAGTTATTTTATTTTTTTATACTAGCCCATCATGTATCTAACCATCCAAGTGCACATTCAGCCTGACCGGGTTCTGTCTGACCGTGTCTACACCGGACGTGACCGTTGTCATGCCGCACCCTGTTGTGCTAAAAGTCTGTCTACACTTGACGCAACAAAGCAACAGTTGTAAATCATTTGAACGTAGTGTCAGTACAGTTTGTCATAAATAGAGCGAGGCATCAGTTTACTGATGGGGATCGTGTCGCATCGCGCTGCGCCTCATCCCGTGTAGACAACATCACTGGGTTATATTGTCTTTTGCCGTATTGCGCCACTCGCGTCCAGTGTAGACATGGTATGAGTTTTTTTAATGGGTTATGTTATAGCCCTGCTTGTTTTTAATGTTTTTATGAAATATCTGTATTGACTGCATGATCATATCATCGTATTATTTAATGCCATGCGAGCCACAAAGTAAAGCTTGGCGAGCAGCGCAATGAGTAACACTGATCAGGGGTCACCGTGGGAATACTGTTCTGGGTGTAATTGAGAGAAATAAGCCATTCTTTTGAATAAAATCCCTTTGGACCACACTGAAAATCATATCAAGAACAAAAACATTTTCTCTACACATACATTTCTTACTATTGTAACAATCACTACTGGCTTCAGATATTTTTTATTAGCGGTCAACTATTATGTTTTTTTAATGGCAGATACCCATCTACATCTTCATGGCTGAGAGGGATGACTTGCATGTTATATATAAATAAATAATATAATATAAAGAATTATTAAATATTAATTAAGGCATTATAATTCTATTGTTTGTGGTGTGTGTGGGGTGTGTGTGTGTGTGTGTGTGTGTGTGTGTTCTGTGTGGGAAATATGTATTAGCGGGTTACAAGTTGTCAGTAAAAATAATTATATTTCATAATTATGTAATTAATATAATATAATATAACAAATAAAACTATATATTATAAAATGATATTATATATGGTAAACTCAAAATTAATTAAAAACACAGAAACAGAAAATGTTGATTATGCTGTGACAAGGATGTCAATACAAATAATTATATTTCTTAATTATGATAACCTAAATGAATTAATATATACTGTATATTTTATTAGCTTGACTGTAGGTGATACTGTAGGCTTGGAACATTGATGTGCATTCACATCTGTGTATATTGTCTGTGTTACAGCAGCTTCCAATCAGAGTTGGAAGTATTTGTTTTATAATAATGAATTAAAGTTGCTTCAGTGACAACTCTTGGCTGTCATTTATAACTGTCATGATTCCAATTTTTCATGGAAGTAAGCCTTCTCCACTCTGTCTTTCTATCCGAGAAACAGACAGACACAGAGGCAGCTCAGACTCCGGGCTTATCCACCACTTCCTGCAGCACAACAAGAGTCCTGGTGCAGATGGAAGTGAGCTATCAAACCCTCCAGAGAGAGGCAGCAACTAGAACATCTCAGATGCCTGGCAGCCACCACGGCATCTCAAAGGGTGTAAATAGCTCTTGTCCCTGTACGTGACAGACACCAATTACCCCACTCTGATGATAGTATACTTGACATAAAACACCTCAAAAGGCACACAGGACATAAACTGAGATTTCAAATGCAGGCCTGGTGCTGCAAGCTCTTTAAGAGGTTGAAGGTGAAACTCACATTGCACAGTCAGGTAAGCTGAAGCAGAGGGGGAGATGCCCAGGCTGTTACTAGGGCTGCAGGTGTATTTCCCAGCATCCTCTGGCTTCACTCTGTAGATAATAAGGGTTCCGTCAATAAAGATGCGAACACGGAGCTTCAGATCACTGCAGGGAAGAGAAAAGAGATGATCTGTTTGAAAAAAATTTAATTATTAAATGTGTACACAGAGAAGAATTGAGGCTGATACAATGTCTCGTTATTATGGCAGTCTATTTCTGCCTTAGAGTGAATAATAAAGGTAATTGTGAGACAGTTTTAAATGAACATTATACTTTTTTTGTGAAAAATAAACGTCAAAACTGTTAAAGTAACAAATACAAGAATTAAAGCTACTATTGTGAGATTAGGGCCAGGTTTCACAGTCAGGGCTTAGACTATGCCAGGTTTAGGCCATAGTTCAATTAGGGCATTTAAGTATCTTTTATAAACATTCCTTAGAAGAGAAGAAAAAAACATTGGTGTGCATCTTGAGACAAAACAATGGCACTGATGTATTTTAAAATATGTCAATGCAAGTTTCTTTCAGTTAAAACAGCTCAGACATGCATTTTAGTGTGACTAGGCTTAAGCCTTGTCTGTGAAACCGGGGGAAAAGGGTGCAATTAAGAAAAAGTCACAAGTATGACATTTTGAAAAATTTGATATAAAGCCGCAAATGTGATAAATAAAATTGCACAAATATGATATAATAAAAACATTTGAGAAAAAGTAGCAATTTAATAAATAAATTATGGGAACTAGATACATTTTTGAGATATAAAATTGCAATTATGAAATAAAGACAAATTTGTGAAGCATAAAGTCAAAATTATGATATATAAAGTCAGTTATGAAAAATAAAGACATCTATAAGATACAGATATTAAAAAAACGTTTTAATTATGTTATAATTGATGGGAAATGGCATTCAGCATTCATATTTTTTTCTTTAACAAACTTTATTTATACACACAGAAAAAATAAATAAACAAATAATAATTTGAGATCAGATGATATTTGGCAAACCCCCTGCAGTACTGCTTTAGACCCCTGTTAAAGACCCTTGCTTTATAATCTACAACCCTGAGGATGTATGTATAACCACAGACAAATATAATCACTTCTCAGTAAATAAAATGTTGATTCTTATGGTTAATTTTACAAATATCAGTGTCCACTAAGTGTTTTTACACAAAGTGGTAAGTTGGCCAGCAGTCTGAATATTCCCATGAACATCGGTCCGCCCCTCAGTTCAAGAGTACCGGAAAACGTTATTTCGGAACGTTATACTGGCCTGTTTCCACAGAGAGGAACAGACTACAGCCCTGCGTATAGAGGGTCAGTACGGCCACGCTTGGGGGAGTCAGAACAGCTTCTGGCTCTGCTTCAGATGATCAGCATGCTTTTTTAGGCATGTGATGACACAAGCACAGTGTCACAAGATGTTTCCATCCCGGCATAAAAACCTGCTGTGCGCTAACATTTGCCTTAATGCAGCTGTAGAAGGCTTGAGATTCAGGCATTCTGGGTCTAAAAATATACGTGGCTCTAATCTAAAACCGACAGACACACACACACATAGCAGCTTCTGTATTCAAGAATCTGAGACTTGACACAGTAGTGAACTCGATCATAACTTTACTTCTTGAAGTAGGGGGGGGGGGGACGTCTGGTCTCCCAGTACCAGGTGTACGTCAGGTTGCCAGGATACGCCTCTGCTTGGCACGTAAATTGGGCATTCTGGGATATGTTAACAGTGATGTTCTCAGGTGGTGACACGATGTATGGAGGACCTGGTGGAGGCAAACAGCGACAAGTGTTACAGACAGACAAGTAAGGAAAAATCAAAACAGAAAAATGTTAGTTATTGTTTAGACTAATAAGAGCTATAAGTAAAGTTGAAATTGTTTGAGATATAAAGTCACAGCTCTGAGATATAAAGTCGCAATTATAAGAAATAAAATTGCAACTGTTAGATATAAAGTCACAATAACGAGAAAGCCGCAATTGTACAGTTGTAATTGCAGAGTGAGAAAAACACACATTTGTAAGATATAAAATGTGCAATTACAAGATGTAGTTGCAAGTAAATTTACATTTGTGAGATATGAATTTGCATTTATGAGATAGAAAACCGCATTTACAGTATGGGAAAGACACATCTGTAAGATAAAACGTTGATGTTTATGAGATATGGATATATTTGTGACCCTGGACCACAAATTCAAAGTCAATTTTTCAAAATTTTGATTTATACATCTAATGAAAGCTGAATAAATAAGCTTTCCATTGATGTATGGTTTGTTAGGATAGGATGTTTGGCCAAGATACAACTATTTGAATATCTGGAATCTGAGGGTGCAAAAAAATCTAAATATTGAGAAAATTGCCTTTAAAGTTGTCCAAATGAAGTTCTTAGCAATGCATGTTACTAATCAAAAATGAAGTTTTGATATATTTACAATAGGAAATTTACAAAATATCTTCATGGAACATAATCTTTACTTAATATCCTAATGATTTTTGGCATAAAAGAAAAATCGATCATTTTGACCCATACAATGTATTTGTGCTACAAATATACCCCAGCGACTTAACACTGGTTTTGTGGTCCAGGGTCACATTTGTGAGATAAAGTCCTAATTATGATATATAAAGTTACAGGTCTGAAAAATAAAGACACATTTGTGAGATATAAATATATATTTTTTCTCTAAGGTGGAAACAGGCTTTCATATATTATTAAATATTTAAACTGATGGAAACTAACTAGCATTCAGCTCAATTTCATCTTCTTAACTTAAGCTTTGGCTGGCAAGATGAACAGACAGTTTGGATGCTTACAAATACTCTACATCTAAAATAGATTTTTATTAAGAACACAGGACTGAGCATTTAAAATCAGAAATGTGAAAGATAGTTGTAAGGTGTGTGGGATTTCTTACTTGTTTCATGTTTTGGTTTATCACTTTTTTTGTCTTAAGTGTCCTTTTTTTTGTTTTGTTTTTTGTTTTTTTTGTTCCTGCTTCCCCTTCCATTTCCTCTCTGGTTCTGAGCAAGATAACAATAATTATCAAGAACCAATTACAACATAAGACTAATTAAACAAAACAATAAACCAGTGACAGCACCAGAAAACAAAAAGGAAGAGAAAACAAGAACTGAAAGAACAGAACTTAATTAGACCAAATTAACATACATAAACCAAACTGTGGAACACAACCCAAACCTCTTTAGTATTATATTCTATATTCATATGACATTTATGAGCAACTGAAGAAACAGGTTGTCTAAATGAGTGTAAGCTCAATGTTAACAAGCTTTTTGTTTTTTAGTGTATTTACTGCAAATACATTTCATTTTTGTTTATGTACACGAGGGAAAGGAATCATTGTCTGTGGTAATCAACTGCATGCCACAGATGTGGTATTCCTTGCAATTATCCTAATTCTCCTCCATGTATATAAACCTGTCTAATAAAGACAGCAAGGATACTACTGTCAGGCCTTCCCACAGAGAATATTATCCTTCCCACATGAGGCTGTCACTTAAATTGCCAATAGACTTTTAATTAGACGTGTGGGTAGGCAGGAATACTGTCGTGACACTCGGACCGCTGTGAGATTTGTGGGAGCTCTGCAGAAAGATACAGCATGAATGCTGCTCTTAGCACAAACAACCCATGACTAGCTGTGAAATATCTTCTAATCTTAATGTGTGGACTATGCTGAGAGCTTCCTGGATGTTTCCTTAATGTGCAGTAAATGACACTGCATCTAAGGGGATTACTGACAGTAGCGCAGCTTTGCTTATTAAAATGAAATCGCAAAAGGCATCACTTCAAAGTGTCTAAAAATATCC
This sequence comes from Sinocyclocheilus anophthalmus, assembly GCA_018155175.1. Lineage (NCBI taxonomy): Eukaryota > Metazoa > Chordata > Actinopteri > Cypriniformes > Cyprinidae > Sinocyclocheilus > Sinocyclocheilus anophthalmus. The sequence goes on along the minus strand of JADLZN010004266.1, from coordinate 285,003 downwards.
CTGGCGTTGCTTGCGCTCATGTTATTGAAGCAGGTTTTAACTAGAGTGCCTCTCCAGAGGCTTCATGAGAATATTGCTTTTTGTAAAAACAATATTGCTAGTTTACTAAACAAAACAGCCTATGGCCAAGGCAATTTTGGCTCGGCACAGTTCATATGTGTCTCCATCTGACTCGTTGGTACGTTTAGGGTTATCAAAGCTACCAAGATATTTATTAAATCATTAGATAAATCACACTTATCATTCTATTGACAGCCTTATTTTAAATACTAATAAAAATCATTAAAAAAACATTACTTTAATGATAGGCAGAAAAAAGATATCTTCATAATTTCAATCGTATTATTGTACACACAGCATAAATTGGTCTTCATGCATGAAATGATATAGCCTTCACTAATTTGGGGAAAAATATTAAATAGTTTTTAAAGCTCTGCATTAAAATTATTGTGATATTCAAGACATTCATTTTAGATCGCCAGGAAATCATCACAAATATATTGTTAATATTCACTATATATCAGCCAGAACTTAGCAGGTAATGTAGGGAGTATGAACAAGAAGCTCCACGTATCCTGTATGTTTTCTGGTGCTCTGTGATCACAAGCATCCTCTAAATTCTGTTTCCCAGTGCAGGTTGTGTGCTAGCGTGCTGCTCTGTATTCACAGTCATGCTCCACTGCCATAAATCTGATTGCAGTGAAAGCCACAAAGCCAGTGACAGGCAGCTTGCTCATGTTTGCTGTCATACTGTACACGGCCCATGGATAATAAACTGAACCACTTCATCATTCTGTACTAATGCGGAGGCCATATGGGGAGAGACTGTGGTACCAGTACCAGGTGCTGAATCAGAGCGAACAACGATTATTCTGTTTGCTTGTGCATGAAACTCACACACTTATCAAACAGATCTCCTCCTATCCCTCATGAAGGAGACAAGACAGGCAGATCTTTTTCCAGGTGACATTTGATCCATGGCTTAAATGAACCAGCTTGTCGATGGCGGAATTTTTTTCCCTTTAAATCAATATATTTTAACTTTCAACAGCCAGGCCAAAAGGTATGGAAGCCCATTTCTGACACTGACAAGAAAAAATGCCTTGGTAAATCATAATTATGACATAAAAAGTCAGTTATGAGATAAAGTTTCATAATTATGAGATTAAATATATAATTATGAGATACTGAGTCAAAACTATGACATACTGAGTTGTACTGTAATTATAATAAAAAAGTCAAAATTATGATATACTAAGTAATAATTATAAGATAAAAAGTCTATGACAAACTAATTCATAATTATGAGATAAAAAAGTAGAAATCATAGCAAAAAGTCAAAACTGAGATAAGTCAGTTATGTCATTATTTTAACTATCAATTTTCAACATTTGTATCAAAAGTATGAGATCTTTCAAATTTTAGTCAAAAGTATGAGATACTAAGTCATATTTATGTCATATGTCATGATTACTGTATGACTTAATATCTCATACTTTTGACTTTTTATGTCCCAACTACAACGTCATAATTATGACTTTTTATGTCATGGGATGAAAAGTCAAAATTGAGATTAAAAAGTCATAATTATTATTCATAGTATACTTTTGACATTTTGTCTTTTTATGTCATAATGAGTATCTCATAATCTCAAAATTTCTACTTTATCTCATAATAATATGACATAGTATCTAAATTTTTACTTTGTCATAATTATTCATTTTCATGTCACAAATATGATTTAACCCCTTATGTGGTGAAAATAGATGCTGGTCCACAGAATGAAAACTGAAAGAAAATTTCTGATTAAAATTAAAAACAGAATTATTAATTGAACGCTAATAGTATAGCTCAGATATTATGATCAGAACTGTCAGATATGTTTGAATTCATAATAAATTTTCTCACTTTCGATTGCCTACTTTGGTATATTGAGCACAGCTGGAGAGATAACACAAATTAGCCTGACCAGTGTAGAAATTAACGCTAGCTGATCTTTTCATAAGGGTGTAAATGAGCAGTTATGAGAAAGATATATAAGACCCTCATGTGAACTACAGGTGAATAAATAAACAAGCCACTCTGAAGGTGAGGGAGTGTGTACAAGGCATGAGCGGTAACTGTAAACCTGCAGTATATCACCTCCATCGCTCCGAGCAGGGCTGTAAACAGCTTCTACTGGAAGGCTCCATTAGGAGCTGAGTGACAGGAAGTGATCTATGCAGATGGAGCGGACTGAGCGTATTGACTGCGACAGATGTGCTTAAAGTGACGAGACGTAAAGGCCAGACTTTGACAACACTGATGGGTCCATACACAGTTTCACTGAAAGAGACTAATTAACCAGGGATCACCAAGGGCTTTGCATCTTTGCACCTAGTATTGACGGGATGCCATGACCACAGTAGCAAGTAAAAGGACAAATATTAATAGTGAAGGACATGTGCTGGCTTCTCCCAACTATCAGAACTGAAAGGCTTTTTTTGTGTATAGATGAGCCTGTTTGTTGTGTATGTATCTCTTTGCTGGAGAAGGAAAATAAATGTATATGTGTTGCTACACAGACATCGCAATCTGTGGATGCTCACCTTGCACCAGAAGGCGGGTGGTGTGTAGCACCTCCCCCTGGTCACTTTGGGCACGGCAGCTGTAGGCCCCCCGGTCCTCCCGTGTGATGGCCTGCACAGTCAGACTGCCGTCACTCACCTGTTAAAAGTATTAAACATGGGTTACACAAAAAATGGTCAAAATGGTTAAAAATCAGTGTGGTAACTAGTTGATTTAGTATGTTGCTAATATGCATTGAGTTCTTTACACCTCAGTTTCACCCCATGATGACGTAAAGGGCCAAAAGCATCCAAAGATTTTCTTAACAACGTAAAATTTATGGGACTGTCAAAGTTAACATATTAAGATATTAATATGTTTTATGCATTTTTTTGCACAGTTTAAAATTTTTGAATGCAAATTATACGTTATACAAAATTCTACTGTTTTCCAGGCCAAGGCACTTTATCAGTGATTTCCAGTGAAAACGGTCAAACATCTTTAAAACAAAAATAATATTATCCTATATATATAAATATAACACCAATTTTTCAAATATATATACATTGAATTAAATTACATTTTTTTTCATTTTGTACTTTCTACAGATGCCCAACCATGACATCTGCGGGGGGGGGGGGGGGGAAATTATTTTGTGCCGATTACTAATTTTGTTCCTTATTTTAAGTAAATCCATGCTCTCAATATATAAATTGTCCCCTCATTTTAAGTACAATAATTTTAAGGTAAAAAATATTAAAAAAATTAAAACTGATTTGTACACTATTCCTATCCGCATCTCATCACATGTTATGTTATGGACAGATACTTTCATTAAGATTTATTTTGAGTTGGGAATGGGTTATAGAGACATTCTCGAAAGCCATGCAGCATTGCATGGAATTATTTTAAGTGAGAAGTACAGTATCTACATCTGTTTATGAGAATGCGGACAGGAAGTAGAACAAATTATCATTTTGTGTACACGATTTACTTAAAACAAGGGAAGAAATTATTATCTTGAGTGCAAAATTTACTTAAAACAAGGGAATTAATTAGTAAATTGTGTGCACAATTTAGTAAACCGAGGGAACAAATTAGTCAATTGTACGCAAAATTTACTTTTTTTTTCTGCATGTCATGTGCGAGGCTCCGTACTTTCTAAAGACTGGTTGGAAATTGAAAGCAGTATGTTTTAACGTACTGTCTTCAAAATTAAAGCGGTAATATTTTTATACACAGCATAAATGGGTCTTTGTGTGTGAAATTAATTATTTTAAGGTCCTTGTTAACAAAAAGTCTGAAAACCCCTGCATTAAAAAAGTAATTTATTATGCATTTATTGCTGCATATATTTGTTGTTCCGTTTCAAGGGAACTTCGAACTGCGTCCTCTAGGGGTCGCTATGGGGAACGCCTCATCGTGACCCGTGTCTGAAGCATACATTGAAAAAACACCAACTTGTTTGGCCGGCGGCAGCCATGACGTCACTAGCGGTGCGACTATTAGTATAAAGAGAATATTGAAGCTCCGGGAGAACACGTCATCCTCTTCTTCGTCTTCACTGACTGTTTTGTTTGAAGCGTGCATTTCCATGGTAAGAGCGATCTCTATTCATTTATTATGGCGAGCACTAGCAGAACGTTTAGAGGATGTGTGCATCCGTGTCGTCGCTTCGCTAGTTTGCATAGACACCCATGCATGCGACACAGTCCACTCTGAGTACCCGTTTTTTGTTTGGGCGTGGAGCACGCACGCAATGTCCTTGAGGGGGCAATTTGCGTGCATTGTGAGCGTTTTTCGATGAAAAAGCTCCGCTCTCGTTTTGTCTCTTTTTTTGAGTAAAGAGGGGCAGCCATCTGCTTTCCGCGGTTCAGGACCGCTGCTGAGGCATGGAGTAGAATGTGCTCGTGGGGATCGCAGGTGGACCTGGTTGATGAGTTTAAAGAGGGGCATTCCCTCTCGCGCTCGTCGGCTGTGGACGAGAATGAGCCACTGGAGGATGATGTTATTTCTCTAACATCGTCTGATCCGGGGGCCAGTGCTCTGCTGGGTTTAGCCCAGGAAGAGCAGGAAATGTCTGAGGAGGGCGAAGAAGCTGAGGCTGAGCCTTCCCAATCCTCCTGCCCTGCATATGATGAGCTGTTGGAAGTTATGGATCGCGCCACGGCGAGGCTGGACTTGCCGTGGAAGCGGGCCAAGAAAGTGACGTCGCGAGGTCGCCTCGATGAGCGTTTTCTTTCTGGCCATAACCCTCCAGCTCAGGTGAGCCTTCCTTTCCTTCCTGATTCCATACTGAGATCGAGAAGGAATGAAGAGGCCGTTTTTCCTCACGCATCCATCAATTCCAGCATACAAGTTATGCCAACAACAAGGCGATGCGCAAAGCGGTTATGAGAAGATGCCCCTATAGAGAGAAACGCTGGCCAGCTATCTCTCTACGGGTGAGACATCCTCTCTTAAGACTCCCTCCTTACCATCTAAGCCCCTTCAGGATACATTGCGCTTAAATGGCAGGGCATACGCAGCAGCAGGTCAGGCTGTGGCTTCGTTGCACACTATGGCGGTGCTCCAGGCGTATCAGGCTGATCTGCTGAAAGACCTGGACAAAGGCGAGGTCCTTTCTCCTGATGAGATAGCTGAGCTGCGCCGCACCACGGATCTCGCTCTCCATACTACTAAGGCCAGTGCTGCCCCGCTATTGGCCAGTTCTATGGCGGCGATGGTAGTAACGGAGAGACATCTGTGGGTGAACCTGGCAGATATCGGAAAGAAAGAGAGAGGGGCTTTCTTCTCGATGCTCAGGTTTCACCTTCCGAACTTTTCGGAAGTGATAAATACCTCCGCGTTGAGTTCACACTCACAGGTTGGAGTGTACCGAGAAGTTTCCATGTGAGTCGAATGCCGCGCTCCAGCGTCCTTCAATCCTTCCTTGCCACGAGGTTCAGGGTCTGATTCCCTGAACAACATAATGGGTCCTTTCCCTTCTCTTAGTCGCTCGACATGATTCTCATAGACGGGCACGTAAGACAGTCTAGTTTCTCTTTGTGCTACGTGCCCTCCTCCTGGCCGCTGCGGGTAGGCGCGTTAGATATGAATGCGGTCTTGGTCAACGGAGATCGGACAAGACTAGGTGATGGATGGCCATAGCTCAAGGCATCAGTGCGTTCAATACCAGATCAGAGTGATACTGTATTGTGTCATACCTCATTTCCTCTGTCCGGGTGTTTACAGCATCTGGCCTTTTCTTCCCTTCCTAATTCCCTATCACCACCAGCACTCCACCTTGAACTAGTTTGGAATCTTCCTGCATAACAGTCTCCTTCTGGATCTATGATGTTTTTGGTTGGTTCTATGCTTTATAGCAACCACCTTACTGATGGTCCGAACTAGAGGCTTCTCTGGAATCGCCTCTAGAACGGGGTTCCGGTGCGGGAACCATGGTGGGTGAGTATTATCCATTCTATTATATATACTGTATATATACTGTATATATATATTATATATATATAATATATATATATATGTGTGTGTATGTATATGTGTGTGTATATATATGTATTTATTGTGCTGGTGGTTATGTGTGTATAATCATTCTGTGAGATTTCTTTGCAGTGTTTTTCTGGGACCTGTGTGTTTCTGTCCTTTCTAAGTGAGGTCCTCTTTGAGCACCCCTTTGCTGGATTCAGAACCAGGTGCTCGACTTGCAGTGTTACATCACTCGTCGATATTGTGTCCAGTCGATATGATAGCCCTGGTTCTGGCTTCATGCTTCCTGGACCATGCGGCCAGGTCAGAGGCTTCTGCGGGAGCCTTCTTGATCATCAGGCCCCCGGCACGACACTGAAAAAACTTCCCTGGATGTCCGGGGCTATCCCCCGTTTGGCCCAGTACCTCCGAGTATCTGTGATCAGATGCCTGGAAATGTTTATCCATGCTATGGTAAGTGCACACGCTAAGCTCTGTGCACTTTCTGAAATCCACATAGTGGTAAGTGTGCACGTTGAACACTTTGCGCACTTTCTAAAATCCACAGTAGTGGTAAGTGTGCACGCTGAGCACTTTGCGCACTTTCTAAAATCCACATAAGTGGTAAGTGTGCACGTTATGCTTTGACCACTTTTTTGAAATCCTGTATGGTAAGGGTTACAGGTTATTAGCCTCTTTCCCTTTCTCTGAGTTGGTTTAGACCTCGGTACCTTGGGCTCCACTCAACCAGCGTGTCTCTAATTTGACACACTTGGAAGTATCGCTCCCCTCACCATTGAGGGTTAATATGAGCATGCTGCTTCCTATCGAGCGCCCGGGTTCGCTCCGTGGGCTGCTCTCGTGGTAATATTAGCAGTGCTCCCCTTTAACCAAAGGGTTGCCTATGAGCGCGCTATTCTTTCTGAATTCGGAGTTCTCCTCTCACGTGAGAGTTGAGTTCTCTGTTTTCCCAAAGCACCTGGAACAGGCAACATCAAGCGAACTAGGCCCTTCCTCTGCCTCCCTAATGCGCTGAGTATTTGGCTAGCTTGCAGTACACTTACCTCTGATTTCTAACGATCATGCTGTGCGAGCCCCCTTGGAACATGCTGTAGGTCCGAGCCCCCCCCCTTTCTTGAGCTGGTTAGAGCCCCGTTCACCTTGGGCGCCACTCCACCTAGGTATCCTAGGATACCTACTTTAACAGGGTGTTGCTACTAGGGGTCTTTTGAGACAGTTCCTTCGGCATATGCAGAGCATGCGGTAGCCCCTGGGTGACAGGCCAAGACTAGTATGATACTATTGCTCGTGGTCGTATCCTCTTAAAGGAATCCATTTTTGATTCCAAGCAAATATTTACTTATATCTATATATAATATATATATTATAAGTATTATAATATTAAAATATTAACAATAATTGAGAAATTAAAATAATATCATACTGATATTCTGATAATATATACTGAATTTAGCTCAATTTCACCTCATTTTGTTCTGGTTTGAAACTTGCAGATATATAGTGTTGCTTTCAACAGTGTGTGTGTGTGTGTGTGTGTGTGTGTGTGTGTGTGTATTTCTACAATATTCAATTTTCATTCAATACTGAATAGTGTTGTAGGTAGCTTGAAAGTGCAGCTGTATCTTCCCGAACAACACATGAATGACATGAAATACTGCATAGGTTCCTGACCGGACGTTTTGGAACAGGAATGGGTCGAATCTTATTCCCTGCACGTCAATAGCTTTAGCCAGAGGAGACTGGCCTTATTGTTCCTCCCACACAATATCCCAAGGTGTGTCAAGTCCCACTGGATGGTTGACACAATACTCTTGGCCTGTTCCATCACCATCCTGTCACTGACAGTCACATCACACTGATGACCCAGACGAGAGCAGGTAATAAACTCTCTCAAACACAGTGTGTGTGCAGAGAGCTTTATTTAAACATACACTGCTGTGGAGGAGGGCAGGGTGAGAAACAAGCTCTGCGCATCGAGACGAGACATCTGTGCCTCTTGCTCTTTAGAGTGTGTTTTCCTTCACTGCATTCCTCCATTTCTCTAACTTCTAGCCATGGAAGCAGGAAAAATAATGGAGGACCACCGGCCTCCTCACCACTGTTCTCAAAGGTGAGGTCACGACACATCTCTTTTGAGTAAATGTCTGGGACTGTGGCTGGTTAGCAGTGGGAACAGCTTTTAAAAGTATGAGCCAAGCTGAGTGCTTTCTCCCTACAGAAAAATAATTAAATATAGATTGGATACAATCTAATTGCAACCAAATCAAGATTAATCACTCCCCTCTCACGCACATCAGCGACAAAGAAAATTCTATCTAATGTGAGCCTATTCCCTCAGCTTCGTGCCCTAGCACTCAGTCCGTTGCAGTATTCACATTCACTGACAACAAAATCAAGTGGGATTGCTTCTGCAGAGGGTACAGGATTAAGCATACAGAGGCCCCAAAAGTATCTTTTGCAGACCTAAAGGGATAGTTCCCCAAAAAATGAAAATTAGCCCATGATTTACTCACCCTACAGCCATCCTACGCGTATCTGACATTCCAGTCTTTCCCCAGGATCGACCACACACAGTTCCGTCCTGTCACACTTTAAAACTGTCCTGGCTCTTCCAAGCTGTATAATGGCAGTGAATGGTGCCCCTGTTTTTGAAGCCTACAAAACTGCATCCATCCATCATAAAACTACTCCACACAGCTCAGGGGTGTTAATAAAGGCCTTCTGAAGCGAATAGATGCATTTGTGTAAGAAAATTCAATACGTATATCGCTCGAGCGTATGATGTTAGCGTAGCGAAGGCGCATCGTAATGTTATTCAAAGGGGTCATAAATTATGCTTTTTTAAAAGATCAGGCTATAAGCTAAAGACATAGGCTGACTTCAGAAGCGCCAGAATTTTCATGCAAAGTCCCGAATTACCTCGTCTCCTATTCCCTACTTCATCCATACAAATGCATTGCTGTCTGTTGTAGTTAATCCTTAAAGATTCACTAAATGTCATCTACTTCGGAAGGCCAAATAAGTGCTTTTTTTGCCTTTTGCCTAGAAACCCCCGCGCTCCCTGACCTGCTGCGTCACCGACACTAACTGTCGGTTACTGAAACCACGCCTATCTTTCGTTGGCATGCAACACTTGGCGCATTAGCAAATATTTTCCACATGTTCAGTAGATATCGGTGGGGGCTTGCTTAGAACGAGTCCGTTTTTAGGGTGCGTGGTAGAGTCTTAACTTGATACAGAAACAAAATCAATCGTATAAGGTTTTGAGATTTTAGTCCTTTGCAACTTCAGGGATCTTTCTATGCACAATCAGCTTGTAACACTCCAAAGAGTAAGGAGAAATTGAAATCGCATCATATGAACCCCTTTAATGTAACACTTTATTCATATTAGTTTGAAAAGTTATCTTATTAAAATGAATGCCACATGGTTTGTATATATATTATATATATATATATATTGTATATATATATATATATCTAGAAATGCTCATTACTAATAATTCATAACACTACCTATCATTTACTTAATATGTTTGTAAGTTTTGTTTTAAAGGCTTGCTACTATTAATAATGCACTGGTTGATATTTTGTTACATAATCAAATACAATCTATTCCGATCATTTTACATAACATTTTAATAATAAGATTTGTAATATCATCATATTTAATAAATGTAACAATTTAATAACGTCTTAAAAATTAATTAACATCAATTTTGTTTCAATTTTCTTTAATATATATACAATATATACACCACACACACACCCACACACACACACACACCCACACACATATATCTTATATATATAATATATTAATTATATATCTTCTTTATAACAAAATATTTTTTAATTGATATTTCACAAATAATCAGTTTAATTCATTAATTCATTATTAAACAATAATTTGGAATGTTTAACTTAAAAAGTTTATAATATAGTATATTTTAATAAATACCAGCATGTTTGCTATTTTGTTATATAATGCAAGCACGTGCGAAGGACATGCAAATACTTTTATGTGGTTCACAGGCTCTACACCATCTCCACACCTCACCCGTAAAACAGCTTGCAAGACATTCACAAACGTGACCTTTAGGGAATATGCTGCAGTGCCGTGGAGTGAAGGAGGAGAAGAGCAGCCACGGGTTTGGAGAATAACCTTGCTAAGAGGGATCATGAAGGAAAAACAGCATCCAGCCATCACTTCCTGTTCATCAATCGCCAGTGAGCAAGAGTGGCAGGCAGAATACGGCAAATGGCACTCAAACACGCCTTGTGTAAATGCTAGCTGTGACCAAAAGCATGCTAGGAAATGCGGAACAAGACAAATGCAGCTAACAAAGGCGGTGCAGATGGCTAGTCTAAAACAGATGAAAGTGAACATTCAGATGTAAGACAGAAGTGGCTACACTGTCTCTCTTGTCTTTTATTTGTCTGTTTCCTCAGGGATCGCTCCTCTGATGTGCTAAGAGGCAATGCCTACTGGAGCCAGACTGACTGCCTGTTCTGTCAAATCCTCGCCGCCTCCTCCCTCGCAGCCTGCATGCAGTGTAAGGTGGAAACACGCTTGTCAGTTTTTTTTTCTCCATTCCCACTGCAGGCGTGTGCTCTTCAACTGTCAGACCCCCGACGCGGGCCCCGACTGACAGAGCCTCTTCTTACAAATAGCTAGTGATGATTCATGCTTCCATTTCCAAAAGAAAAATGAGACAGTACAATTCACTGCGGATCAAATTCATGGCTAGACTAAATTCATTCTGGCTATATTTGGAGACAAAAATGACATTGACAATTTTTCTACTTAATCAAGGCAGCAGTTAACCAAAACGAAAGTGCTACATCTGGAACTGAGCACTACAGTTTTTTTTCACACAGTAAACATCTTTAAATAAGCTCAATTTACCTAATAATATACAGAAAAAAAGGTACAAAAGCTGTCACTAGGGTGGTACCTTTTCAAAAGGCACACCTTTGTACCTAAAGAGTCCATATTGGTACCTTAAAGGTACAAATTAGTACCTACAGTACCGCCCCAGTGACAGCTTTTGTACCTTTTTTTCTGAGAGTGTAATATAATATAATATAATTCAGACAATATATATTGAATTAAGTTTAAAGGGGTCATATGATGTTGCCAAAAAGAACATTATTTTGTGTATTTGGTGTAATGAAACGTGTTTATGCGGTTTAAGGTTAAAAAAACACATTATTTTTCACATACTGTACATTATTGTTTCTCCTCTATGCCCCGCCTTTCTGAAACGCGTCGATTTTTAAAAAGCTCATCGGTCTGAAAAAAAAGGTGTGCTCTGATTGGCCAGCTATACAATGCGTTGTGATTGGCCGAATACCACAAACGTGTGACGGAAATGTTACGCCACTTACCATACTGTGATGCCTTTATCCCGGCCGGAGTGACAACAAAAAACATTAAACCCATTATAACACGTGCTTTTGTTGCATCCAGTGGGGACATAATTAGGATTATAATGACTTATACTGTCTTTTTTCAATTTTTTACGCGTGCGTTTGCGTTGCATCGCGTTGTACACATAAAACCATGTCTGCATTTGTGTTTGGAGAAATGACAAACAACAAGCGCTAATCTACACTACTCAAAACTCGCGTTTGAATCATCAGTGGCAAATTCTTTAAATATAAACACGTACTTACACGTGAGTCAGAACAGCCGGCATTGTAGTACTACTCTATACTCTACCAGGATCAGGAAACAGTCTAAATGCGCTGGACACATCTGAATATTGGGTTGAACTGTTCTGGAACAGTGTTTTGTAAATACAACTTAATCACTGTTTCTAGTCGTGTCCTCTTTTGGAAGGCCAAACAAAGTAGTTTTTCTTTCCCAACGAAACGCACAGCGTCACACACGGCGGGCCTTGAGTGAGAGGTGGGGACGGTAGGCTATGAGTGAACAGAGGCCCGGTGGCTATAATGATCCGGAGGCGTGCGGGCTTGATAACGGCGGGCGTGGATTCGACCGAAGGAGTGGCCGCAGGCTTGCCACAACCACATTGATGACCCCGACTGGACTCCGCTTCATCAGGTGAAAGCAGATCCGGCGATCGCAGCGCGATAGTTTGATGTATTGATTTTCCTCATCGACCCAGCACGGGTCAGCTCTAGGCTGGATATATCCTCTTTGGAAGGCCAAACAAATTAGTTTTGCTTTCACAACGAATCACAGTGCCTTCACGACATGGTGGCAGTGGCAACAACAATACTACAGCGAGAATAAAAGTTACACCTTCTTTCTTTGTGTATACATTTGGGCGGTGTTATGCAATTCTTTCCACATCGTGACGTAGACATGTGGGGCGTGTTAGAACGAGCCATTTTAGGTAGGCATGGCAGAGTCTTAACTTTGATAAAGAATATTTTTTTGGTTTTGAGACTTTAGTCTTTGCAACGTTACAGATCTTCTTTAGGCACCAAGAGCTTGTAACACTCCAAAAGAGAAAGGAAAAATTTAAATCACATAATATGACCCCTTGATAATTTCATCTAATTTATTATTTGCTTGGTTTGTGCATCAACCTCGCCATTTTTTAAATACATTTCTTATGCTCACCAAGGCATATACAGTAATATTGTGAAATATTATGTAATGTAGTTTATTCCTGTAATGCAAAGCTGAATTTGCAGCGTCATTGCTCCAGTCTTCAGTGTCACATGATCCTTCAGAAATCATTCTAATATGCTGATTAGGTGCTCAAAAACATTTATTATCAATGCTGAAAACCATGAAAGCCCACTTCCACCATGAGATAGATAAAAAAAATTAAAAATAAATAAGATTTAAAAAATAATTGCACATTTTTATCTTACAACTTACAATTCTGAGGGGGAAAAAAGTCAAAATTGTGAGATAAAAACTCTAAACACTCTATTCAGATTTTTAAAAAATTAAATAAAATTTTCGCAATTCTGAGTTTTTTCTTGCTAACTTGTTTATATCTCTCAATTAATTCCACCAAAGAATAAAAATTAAACAGGAAATTGACTTTTTATTTCATAATTCTTATTTTTTATCGTAATTCTGAGTTCTGACTTTATTGTAATCAGACGTTTATGGCAATCCTGCAGTTCTGTATATATACTGTAGTTCTGAGAAAAAAAGTATAGATTGTGAGATAAAAAGTTGGTGTTAACTTTTTTTTATCCCATGGAAGAAACATTGTTTCTTTTTTTCAGGTTATTCAGATATTTTTTAATGGAAAAACAAGTCAAACAAGTCAAGTCACTGATTAAGAAAAAAATATTAAACCAAAACACAGTTACCGTGTATTTCTTGTTGCTGGTCAGCTGATCCCCGTCTCTCAGCCAGGTGACCACCGGCTTGGGGTTTCCGAAGGCAGTGCAGGTCAGAGTAATGCTGCCACCCTCCCTCGCCTCCACATACTGCGGTGGCGTGTCCGTGAACGTAGGGGGCGCTGGGACAGAAACAAAGACAGGACAAGTTGAGTCCAGATTCTTTTATATTTAATACTCTCACATGCTCAGTCCCCCTGGTGAGCGTGAGACGGCAGAGGCTGCAGAAACAGAGAACAAGAACTACCAGAATCTCTTTCATCACTTTCATCCAGAACATCCTTGCAACATGTCAATGCAATCTGCACACCTTTTTCGCATTTTTACACATGATGCAGTTGCAAGGTATTCTACGTAGTTGCTAGGTGGCTGTTTACTGGTTTACTCTTTACTCGCCCAGCGTCAAGTCTTTATGATGTGATTTGGGCCTCTTTTTTAATGAAAGTCTATGGTGTTGTTTCATTGTTTTGCCACCAATCGTAACACATTTGATTACACTGGACGTGTAGAACTTTGTGAATGATGATCATTCCATTTCAGCATAATCCTGCATAATCATTCTTATGTGCACCAATCTATCAAGTGATAATACAAGTCTCTAGGAATATGCATTGCGCACTTTCAGCAATGAAATCCTAACTTCCTCTGCATGTGGGTCACCATTAGCCTATAGCAGTTTTGCTTTCAACAGCGCAAACACCTGGTGAAAAACAAACAAAGCAAGCAATTAATGCCTCGGAACATCTGTCCATCTGTGCCTACCATGAGCTTTTTCATTCTCACTGCAATCTGTTGCAGGCTAAACACAAGGGAGAAGAATTTATAGCCCAAAACGTCTTGCTGAGATCAGCATCAAATCTCTAAAAATACATATTCCCTAAGGATGGGTCACAATAGTCAACTAATCCAACCACAGACTAGTCTGCTGCTGAGGTTGACTAGCCTAATTCATTAGATTTTTTTCATGCATCTCTTTTTAGTTTTGATATTTTTAGAGGCAGTGCTAATTAATGTGCTGACAGCAGTTGTGTTTTAAATGAATCGCCTTTAAAGCACCTCCACTATAGTCTCATATGTCATATCTCACATTATTTGAGTTATAAATAGTCCAAATTCCATTCCAACACATTCTATATGTTTTTGAATGTGTCTTATGTGAACGAATCCTTTAAAAAATCTATAGTAGTTGTTTAGGCAACCCACCAGGTCTATTCTGTTACTATTTTTCACCTTTTCCATCTCTGATTCTCTCTTAGGAATACTTTCTGATAAACACTTGAAGGTACTTTAAGGGACAAACAAACTCCATCACACACCTGCCCTAGTTTCTGGACTCGTCTCACTATGTATTTTTTGGGAAATCTTGGGCTCACACTGCGAATGACAAACAGAAGACATATTTCAGAAGGCACCTGTCTGAAGGTCTTTCCACGTGAACAGATGGTCTGGACAGAGCTCAGTAAATAGACACTCAGCACCTCAACTTTTCTCTGTGCTTCACAGCAGACTTCTGGCAAGCAAACAACCTTCGCTCTCACATACTGATTGATGTCTAAATAATAATACCTAAATAAAATGATTCGGGAAGACAGATTTCATATGCAGAGCTACAGAGTGTCCACAAACTAATTTGCTTTTGTAAATGAACTCAGCCAAAAATCTTCAATGAACCTGTAACACTCTGAAACACAGAAACATGGACACTGATGTAGCTATACAGTTTCTCATTGCTGTTGACCTCCACAGAAGAACATTTCTCATGATTAATAGTGTTTAGATATTCTTACTGGCAAACAAGACAAAAATTACTTATTAAAAAGATGCCAAAGTTCCAGGTACCAAATTTCAGAAAACAACCAAATAATATATCCTCATGATCCTCAAGTGGTTTTGAACCTGACATTCTTTATTTTGGAGAATTACAAATAAATAAAAAAAGAATAGTTTTTTCCCCCATATAATAAAATTCAATGGTGACTAATAAAACATTGTACCTAGGGTTGCACGATTATGACAAAAATCATAATTGTCGATTATTCCTTTGAAATTGTAATTGCGATTATTAATTACGATTAAATGAATGATGTTTACACCTTTGTTTGAAGCAACTGCATGCCATATTTTTATATGAAAATAAACAAGCTGAAAACACTAACTGAAAAACTTTTATTGCTTTTCTATAGTATTAAGCCTCAAATGTCAACTATTCATCGGATTGGTTTCTTCTTTAAATTATAAAAAAAAGTTAAAATATGCATGGTATTATAATGTTATACTAAAACTAAAATTAAAATAATGGAAAAACCCTTAAGATAACATGTAGAAAGAAAAAAGCACCTTAAGCATGCAGAATAACATAAGTGGACTTTGAACGATTAATTGCTGCTTTGAACGATTATGTAATTGTGGCATCCGTAATTGTAATTGCGATTAGAAATTCAATTAATTGTGCAGCCCTAATTGTACCCCAGTGATCTTCCATTCATGTACCAATATACTAAATAAACACTAAATGCCCATCCACATAATAATAACATAAAGATATAGTTCTAAAAATTATTCTAAACATAAAAGAATAGTGTCCACATCACAACTATAACAGTAACGGCACAGAGAAACAATATATTCACAATATATTCACTTTCAGAATTATTTTTTCCAGCCAATGAATGATAAAAACAGTGATCGGTGCACTGCCTTAAAGAGATTGAGCATTTAAAGTGACAGACTACAAAAATGCAGTGCGCTTAGGATAAACAAAACAATATCGTCCACCCCAGGTGTGGACACTAATATAGTTATCATTTATAGTTATCGTTCTTTATGTGAACGGTTCTTAAAATATTCTTCAAAATATCTTCTTGGTGTTCCGTAGAAGAAGAAAAAAATGAGAATGAGTAAATGATGACAGAACTTCAATATTTTGGCTGAATTATTTCTTGCTCAAGGGCACAGTGATGATATCTGATGGGTTCAAACCTGCAATCTTTAGTTTACCAGCTCAGATCTTTAACCACTAGGCCTCACTATTGTGGTTTGGATTGGCGTTTAGTATCAGAAGCTAATGATCTTTGGGGATGGGCAGGATGTTCTGAGAGAGACGAGTGTGACGACCGCACTGATGAAGGAGGGCTGTGTGATGACCTGAGCGTCTCCACAGTGCCACTACTGTTCTCCGAGCGGGTACATCTGCCCGGCTGACACCTGCTGGGTACACGCGGGCAGCTGGCCACCCTCTCACCCATCCTCGCAGGAAGAACAGCCACTGCCCACATAGGATCCATACACAAGTGGATGCTAATATCGCGGCTACAGGAAACCAGTGCTGTCAGACTTTTTCTGCCCTTGTGAGGCCAGACAGCACCTGCCCCAACAAAGACGCTTTTGGAGAAGTGGGGCAGTCTGAATACCAATGAACACCAGTGATTCTTACAAAACTTTTAAGATAAGCTTACAGTGTGAATGAGTGTTCATATCTTTAATACAACTAGAATCTGTACATTGAATGATAAGTATAGAGCATATTATGCTGTGATATCCCTTTCCAAAGAAAATAATACGTGATACGTAATTAGTAATGGACAGTGACTGATTTTAATAAAAACTAGGCTGCTCAAAACAAAACTAAATCGCGCAAAACAGAATTAGATTGAGCCAAAAACATCATGGTGCAAAACAAAATGATATTGCAAAAACAAAACCCGACTGTTCCAAACAAAAACAGAATGTACAAAACAAAACTGTGCAAAACAAAATCATATTGTGCAAAACAAAATTTGACTGCACAAACCTACTTTGTGCAGAACAAAGCTAGAATGTGCAAAACAAAACGTTGCAAAAATGTAAAAAAACAAAAAAAAACAGGGCACTTAAGACAAAAAAAGTGATAAACCAAAACATGAAACAAGTAAGAAATCCCACACACCTATAACAACTAGCTTCACATTTCTGATTTTAAATGCTCAGTCCTGTGTTCTTAATAAAAATCTATTTTAGATGTAGAGTATTTGTAAGCATCCAAACTGTCTGTTCATCTTGCCAGCCAAAGCTTAAGTTAAGAAGATGAAATTGAGCTGAATGCTAGTTAGTTTCCATCAGTTTAAATATTTAATAATATATGAAAGCCTGTTTCCACCTTAGAGAAAAAATATATATTTATATCTCACAAATGTGCCTTTATTTTTCAGACCTGTAACTTTATATATCATAATTGGGACTTTATCTCACAAATGTGACCCTGGACCACAAAACCAGTCTTAAGTAGCATGAGTATATTTGTAGCAATAGCTAAAAATACATTGTATGGGTCAAAATGATCGATTTTTCTTTTATGCCAAAAATCATTAGGATATTAAGTAAAGATCATGTTCCAAGTTCCATGAAGATATTTTGTACATTTCCTACCGTAAATATATTAAAACTTCATTTTTGATTAGTAATATGCATTGCTAAGAACTTCATTTGAACAACTTTAAAGGCGATTTTCTCAATGTTTTGATTTTTTTGCACCCTCAGATTCCAGATTTTCAAATAGTTGTATCTCGGCCAAATATTGTCCTATCCTAAAAACCACACATCAATGAAAAGCTTATTTGTTCACCTTTCAGATTATCCACAAATCTCGATTTCGAAAAATTGACACTTAAGACTGGGTCTTGGGAGATACAGCTATTTGAAAATCTGGAATTTGAGGGTGCAAAAATCGAAATATTGAGAAAATCGCCTTTAAAGTTGTCTAAATGAAGTCCTTAGCAATGCATATTACTAATCAAAAATGAAGTTTTCATATATTTATGGTAGGAAATTTACAAAATATCTTCATGGAACATGATCTTTACTTAATATCCTAATGATTTTTGGCATAAAAGAAAAATACAATGTATTTTTGGCTATTGTTACAAACATACCCCAGCGACTTAAGACTGGTTTTGTGGTCCAGGGTCACATATTATGTCAAATAAGAGATAAATGTATTGTTTTTTTGTGTATGAACAAATAGTACTTTATCATTTTCCTTTAAATGTAAAGATGAGTTTTATTGACTTGCGCACAAAGTTAATCTCAAGGTCAAACCACTAGCCTAACTGAAAGATAGACTGCCAAAGAATTAAGCATGTGAACTAGAAACACTAAATGTTTTATGATTAATTTTACATTAATTTACAAATAAATAAATCATAAATTGTTTTGTAGAGCAAATTATTTTAATAAATACATTTTTTTTTACCATTACTCAATGTAGAACCATTTAAGCCCACCTTATGTTTCAATGAAGAATCCCTTTAATTACAAACTTTGATCAGTTTTCTGAGTGAAAGTGTTTAACGATAACAGTTCTTTGTGTGCTTTTACCTTACTAACATTTTCCCTTATCTTACTTACTACCTTAAATTACAGCTATATTTAGATGACAAATGACAAAAAAGAGAAAAAACTACAGCACCTGTCCAAAAATCATAGAAGAGGCATGTCACCTTTATAATGTTGGCACAGT
Source organism: Sinocyclocheilus anophthalmus (assembly GCA_018155175.1). Classification (NCBI taxonomy): domain Eukaryota; kingdom Metazoa; phylum Chordata; class Actinopteri; order Cypriniformes; family Cyprinidae; genus Sinocyclocheilus; species Sinocyclocheilus anophthalmus. The sequence continues at coordinate 266,139 of JADLZN010004266.1, read as the reverse complement.
AAAAGTGTTGTGCTTTGCATACTGTATGTTTTTCATGTTGAATGTTATTGGTACAGGTGATGAGCTCTAACTCATCAATAAAAAAAAAATCTATATTTTTTTATATTTTGTGAATAAATAATTATGTGGGCTTATTTGGAATGCAGGCTTAAATGGTGCCAAAGTACCAATTAAGCCCATGCCTGACTTTTGACTTTATTGATAAAATATCTTAATTTAATATTCTAAACAGTACATCAGTTAATTATTACATTTTCAAATGAGAGATAAATCTTGCATTTTAACAAATTATTTTTCTTACAAACAATGTCAATATCTATGAAAAACACCTAAACTTAGATTTTGGTGGGATAATGGGTATACTTAGCCTACACATTTTATATGAGTGAATTGATATACAAAATATAGGTTTACAGGTTTTGACGAGCTATTTTGGAGGAAAAGGCATATCAAACAATAAGAGCAAGCAAAAGGTTGGAGATTATAAAACTGATTTTGAGTTATTTACTTATTATTTCCAACAGCAAGACTTTCAAGTATCCAGATAATAAATGCACATAAAGCCTTGGATTACAAACTGACCAAGTCAGCTAATAAAGGCAATCATCTTTAAAGGCATGACAATTCATGCTTATTAAAAGTCATAAAATGGTAATATGCCATAAAAACTTCACACCAAAACCTACTGGGAGGAGCAATATAAACCTTTTTCATTTCAGTCAAAAACTGCCATGGCTGCAGGTCACTCACACATCCGCAATCAAAGCAAATGTAGTGAATTTCAAGCAGGCATTATGTCGTTTAGATTCAAAGCTGCATTGCTTGCAAATCCGACCATGAACCATTTAGCCAAAAGGCTATTATATGCACTTTATTGTAAAACGTCCTGACGACATATAAAAACCACACACCATGTAAAAACCACGCCGCAATCACTGATATCGACATTTTGGAAAGCACCTAAGGGCCAGGAGTGTGTGTGAGGGGACGTGACTGAGTGAACCACTGAACTGACCGTGAATGCAAACGAGGGAGGGCATGAATGGCCGCTGTTGTCAAACCCTATGTTTTATTTATGTAGCACGTAAAGACGGGAAAACAGGATGCCCTGGGGAATAACCCTCACAGATGTCCGCACAAGCGCCACCCGCCACAGCTGCACAGGTGACATTTCTCCGGCTGAAAAATACAGCCCTGCGGCAGACACTGAACTCATTCACCCCAGGCCAAAAACACACATACACAAACACGCACCCCGCATGCAATAATACACCCTTCAATCGTGCCTCCGCACTTCCGCCGCTCTAGACTCTGAAAGAAGAAAACGCCCCCCCCCGCTAGTGTGCACTTTCCAATAGCCACCCGTGATTTCGGCAAGAAAACAGGCGTGTGCGAATTGCAACATAGGACTGGCAAGCGTGCAAGTCCAAGACTGTTACCCTGCTGGTGTCATTGTTTGAAAGTTTCGGAATATTGTGTGATTAAGTTATCACCTCACAAGCCAGATGTTAAAGAGAAGACAAAAAGCCGTGCTTACAGAGAGCAGACAGCGCTTGTGCTAATTTATACCGTTTGACAGCAGCAAATAAAAAAAAAAAAAAAGATCAGGTGATTAATCAACCTAAACTGAAAAGCAGAGTACGCAAAGACGCGGCATCACTGCAGCAAACATGTACTCATTGGCATAGATCTGACTTAACAGGTTTTTTTATAGTTTAAGTCGTTTCTCTTCAGTGATACTATAATACTCTCAAAACAAATGTGATTGATCACTCGGCACTCTGCTCCTGGTCCAGAGACACGATTAGCACGGAGTGGTCGAAAGTTCACATGGCGCGCCGAGTCGGCGCAGACCACTAAAAATGTATCGGAGCTATTGAATTTACACGAATGCTATTATTTCCTATAGCTAATATGATGAGAATGTGGAGGCTATACTCCATAATGGGCTTTACGGAGCTCAATCGGCCCTCTGAACAGGTATTTAGCCATAGCTTGGGTATATTAAATAATGGGCTATTTTTAACAAGGAAAGGGCGGCGGGCTGGGATATGTCCGCCTGTACTTCCTTGTTTCAAGTTATATAAAATGACGTGTCAACACACTAGAGTAATGATGGTGGGTGTTTTATAGCATTTCAGGGGACCCTATTAATCGGCTATTCTGCCAAATATCCTGTACCTCTCCTCGAGTTAGAGGCGCTTGACAAACTCTCGTGGGGCAATGGTTCAGCATGGACGACCACGATCATGAACTGTCACACACAGGATGATCTACTTCACTCTCTGTGCTGTCATGAATGGACACATATCTCACTGTGGGGATGTGATTCATAAAGGGACCACTATCAAGGGAACCAATAGAGGGCATATCACACAACGTACAAAAAATGGATACGCTATGTACGATTTCTCACCAAACATTGAAAAAGAGACACTGGTCACTTAATGATGTGGCAAATTAATCCCCCTTTACTTCCTCTGCCACTGCCAGCGTCAGACATGTGAAGGTGAATGTAACAATTCGTTGAGAATCAGTAATGCAGTGCAGCTAAAATACAAAAGCGCTCCAGATTGGAATTAAGCTGTGCATGCACGTAGCACTTGATTAAGTGTTCAGTGGCGTTACGACTACTATTAATATGCGGGCACGAGGCCTTGAGAATTGCCCCCAAGGCAATGTTACGAGCTGGAATACTTGATAAGTGTACCATATTGTTTTAATGGACTCGTATTAAATTAATCAGCTATAAAATGCACAAAAAAATCACCGTGGAGGAGATAATCTATGTCCAGCGGCGCTGAACAGTGCCCATAAATAATAGATGTCGGCAAAATTCGTGATGTACATAATGGATATGGGAGTACAGAGAGGAACTGCATAATGACCAATAAGACTGTGAGCTTTATGACTCCCCATAATTTGCCTCTTAGGCGTTTGGCACCATGGAAGGCATCTCCATTAGTGTAATGGAAATGATGAGGGCTCTGCTGCCTGGTGAAATATTACTCTGTTTATTAGACATAAGGGCATGCAGATCTCAGAGCAAGCCATTGGGTTTCTTTTGAATGCTGGCCCATACCCAAAGGATCATAAAATTGAGTGTAGGCTTCATGAAATCACTTGACAAGCACAAAACAGGAAGTTTCGGCAGGGCCTCTCAAATGATAGTCCCTTTTATTTTTAAACAGGCTTACGTTATGTCATAGCCATGAACTCGAATTTGCTACTTTCTAGACTGTTTCAGGTGGGATTGGAGAGAATTTGAAAAAAAGGATCAGTATTTTGTATTCATTTTCCTTTTTGTCAACATTTAGGAGTTAACTAACATATAGAAGTCCTTAAAGATTACAGACATGGAGTTAATAATTAACCAAAAATCTAATTATTACCCATCATTGTCCACTGTATGACAAGAACAAAATATTGGATTAAACAAGGGAGATGGCAATAACGATTTCTGATGGAAACAATGACCGCAGACTCTAGACCACAAGGGAGTACATTGCTCATTTCCGTGGCAAGAGCATGAAGGCTGTTTTTTGTTGGGTCTACCACACATATTAGTCACAGCAGCAGCCAGTCATGAGTGGTAAGAGACGGTCACATCCTCCTACACTCCTCACATCTCTGATTTACTGCTGATATTAGAAATGAATATGAAATCAAGCCGCGATTAGTCCTACTCCACCCCCAAAAGCAGACATCCATTAAAAATGAGGGGCGGGGGGGGGGGGGTAAGAGAGCGACCGAAAGAGAGAGAGAGAAATGCATGTCGGTCCATCCTGCTCTGTATGCAGAGTCTCTGAGAAACTGAGTACATACATTCAGATATGCAGATATAAGCAAAGCCTTATGCACAAACCACTGCAATGAGTCAAACAACTTGAGATGGATGAACAGATGGATGGAATGACAGAATGAATGGCATAGATAGATAGATAGATAGATAGATAGATGATTAGATAGATAGATAGATAGATAGATAGATAGATAGATAGTAGATAGATAGATAGATAGATGTGTGTGTGTGTCTTTCACAGTACTAGTGTGGTGAGAGTGGCGAGGGTCTCACCGTTGACTGTGAGGTGAACCCAGCTGCCATTGTGAAAGGTGTCGTATTGTTGTTCCAGCATGAGGACCCTGCACTCGTACCAGCCCTGGTCTTCTGAGCGCACATGGTCGATCTGCAGAGACGCTTTGCCATGCAGACTGGCTCTACCTGAAAGCACACAGGAACAGAGGAGAGCTGAGTGGGACTGCTGCAATGACTCACTGCAGTGAAAGTCAGGCTCGCGTTCACTAAGCATGCATTCACACATATCTCATATCTCATTTAAAATTATATGTATTCATAAACATTAGAAAGATGGTATGAACAAATGTATGTGGAGTGGGCAGGGAGGGGCTTGGTATGTGTGCATGTGTCTGTGAATCCGACCGAAATATTTGTGCAAGAGCCTTTTTTTGCATACAGAACAGGATTATTACTCTCAACTAAAACCAATTATTAAAACGTTTTTAATGATTGTAATAAAGCTGAAATGGAATAAATCATAAATATTAGATAAAAACGTTGCTTCAGCAACTAACTGAAATAAGAGGTCAAATTTATGGAGGTCAAAATTAGACAACAATCTATAAATACTTGCATTTTTCTGAAATATTGTCAATCTTCATCGCTAAAGCTTTGAAGGAATATTAGCTGTAGGAAGGTACCACTGATCCACTAACAAGTTTGACTGGCATTTCAACAAAAAAAAAAATCCCCCTTTTTTTTAGTTGTGGAAACTCCATGATCAAAATTAGAGAATAGTAACCACTGTAGCATGAAAGAAGCATACAAAGACGCGTAAGATTTTGGGGGTGAGTTTAAGCTGTCAAATAAGGTCCAGACCTCTGCTTTGTAACTGATTTCATCACCATATGTGGCCCCAGGACATCTAGTTTCCACACCTGTGACGTGGTGTGATCTTGGTTCACTCTTCTTCCTGTCTTCTTCATATAGTTTCGGGAGTGTAGGGGTTCTTAGAGTCATAGTACTTTGTCACAGGAGTGTTCCAGAGATTTCAGTTGGTTTAGATCAGGAATAATCAGCAAAGGTGAGTCTAGACTTTTGATTCTTTTTGCTGATGAGAGGCTTGGTCACTGCAGAGTGTTCTTTCAGTCATCTTCTCTTAAACGTGCCGAGACAGATACATACCCTGTTCATTGTTGGAACTGAAAGCAATTCACACAGCAGTCTTGAATCGATCTCCATTGTGAGTGAACATCACAGTATTGCTCTCAGTGTGTGATTTGTCTTACGTGGACAACCAGCCTTTTGGGGGGACTTGAATTAGTGTCATTGATAATGCTCAGAAATACAATTCATTTAAGAAATAGTCTTAAACTGCCCTTCGACTCCAGGTGAGAGTATGTTTCATATAGGTGACTAAGCAGGACCTTGAAATTTAGGAAATTGTTAGATGTGTTCTCTAATTTTGATACACCACACTGTAGGTAAGACCCAAAGACTTTCAATTAAAAAAGGAAACGCAAGATCAAAGCCACACCAACCAACACACCATGCTAATAATAAACCCAGGAACAGAATATCATCTGATTGTGTACATGTAAACCCATTCTTGCGAATAAACTATCCATCGTAATTAGAAGAAGTGAACAGAATTTAAGTAAAATGTTTTATAAACCATGTACACAGAAAGTCATCTTGTGTTGCTATGATAAAGGCTTACTGCAATGTATCACATTTGTACTACACTAATGTGAAGACATGCGCATTCAAAAAAAACTGACATCTTCTCATAATAAATATGTTTTTCAAGCCTTTTAGTTTCTTCGTTAGCAGGCGCTGTGCTTAGTCGGCTTCCTGCAGTTAGCCATGACAGATAACGGCACCAGTTAATGACAATGTAACAAATGCACTGACGATAACAAACAAGCTAGATGAATTTCAGGGTCTATAGTTTAATCTGCCTTGTTTAAAATGATTCTTACTCTGCTGTCACTGCATGCTGCGCTCTGCTGAAACAGGAAATTTATGTTTTAATTAGCTGTCTGTGTAATATTGGTTGGTGGAGATTATTATTAGTTGTTATCTCCATTAAATAAAGCCCAGTATTGCCATTATGATTACAGTTAATCACTCCAGCATATAAAGAGAAAAAAAAAAAAACACCCACTGAATGTTAAAATAGTAACTCCATGAATGTTATATGCTATATAGCTCTAAGTCTATGAAGGAGCAAACCTAAGTAAATAAATAAATGACAAATTATTATTAATATTTAATTTATTAACTCACATGACTTTATTATCGTATTTATACATTTATTTATTTTATCTATTTCATATAGACACTTTGCATTTTTAAGGTTTCACCAACAACAACTTTGCAGTTCACAAATGATTAAAATATATGCAGCAAGCCAGCATGTGGAGCAATGTATAACATTACTAGCAAAGCAATCTATTCTTGATTTCAGCCCTCTTTAACTATCGAATGAAATGTGTGCTGTACTTGAAATAGAAAAGAACAAAGTATCACAGCTCATATCTGAGTGTTACACATTCTGTACTAAGAGGCTTAGCAACACCGATAATACAAATAGTCACGGAATAGAAATTACCAAATAGTCGGAAAGTGAGAGAAATTTGGGCAGTCAAGCATCTCTCTGACTGAACTAAGCCATTCCAGAGCTGGCCACTATCAAAATACAATCTCTCATTTGCCTATTCGAGGACTTTAGCTGGGATTTCATATGTTTGAATGTTCAGGGCACTGTTCACTGTGTGAGCATCTCAGACTCACGTATTTACGTTCCGGCTGGCCTTCATACTTCATACTGCTGTGTAGTGAGCACTAGATATCATAGCTTTGGGATCCCAGCTGCACCTCAGAGAGGAAACGGCAGGTTTCCAGAGCAGAAAATCGATACGGCACGGGGCAGAGGAGACTGCGGTCTTGCAGTAAAAATATAAGGCCTTCAAAATCACAGCTATTTTTGTTCAGGGGGGTTAAAATACTGATGGGATCATACATCGGCATCAAAGTTAGGGAGCATCTTCACACTGAATGTTACAGCAAATAAAAGGTGTTCTTGAGGCCACTGCTAACAGGACTGCATTATCTTTCCCACTGCAGGCTTAAATGTAGTCCTGTGCCAGTGTACAGTATTTTAACATGTTTTAACATGTTCTGTACCAGTGTATTTTAACTTCATATGTTTTCTACTAATCGGGTAACTGATCAGTAATTAAACTAGTTGCATTTGAAAGTTGTTCAGGCAACATTCAGAGACTTAAATCCTTCCAAATGGATCTGCATTAGCATATGGAGCTTTGGGAACCCCAAACAAAGAATTGATGCCTAAGGTAATGCAATTTTAGCCATTTTAACCACCTCTTTTTATTTGTATTTTAGTGTTTTAGTACTTAGCACATGTAGCCATTAATCGTCCTGTTTATTAACACTAGAAAAGTGCAAGAATTGCAAGAAAAGTGTTTCTTGCCATTCATATTATACTAAATAGAAGCAAGGATATGCTTCATCGAGAGAACAAAGTAAATGAGACATAAAATTAACAAAAAAAACTATATAAAACATTTAAGATTAATACAAGACAAAAATTTGAAAATCACAAAATACGTTCAAGTAAAAATATATCAGTTAAACATACAGTATGTCAGAATAAAAATGTTGTCAATTAACATTAAATATGACAAGTTTAATGACTACGCCCAATGTGTTCCCTATTTGTTTTAAATTATCTATTTTTTTAATAAGTTTATTTACATATAACTGTTTAAAACAAAAACTAAAGTGGTATATTTTACAAAAAATTATATGCATTTCATTAAATGTATTTTAATATATATATATATATAGAGAGAGATGGTAAAAAATATTGTAAAATTTATACATATTGTATGCAAAAGTTATTACATTTAAAAACTACAAGCAAAATGGCACTACTGACTATTTACCCAATATTTTAAAGGTGACATATCATGAAAATCTTTCTTTTCCAGGTTTTAAGTGCTATAATCAGGTCCCCGGTGCATCTACCAACCAAGGAAACGTGAAAAAGATTAACCCAGTAACTTTGTTTTGGTAAGCATTTTTCTGCAAACATCTGAGAAAACGAGCGCGTCTGATTTCGCTCCCTTGGTGACGTTGCAAAGGGATATCATTATAATATTACCGCACCTTAATCTGTAAGTTTACACCCACGACGCCTTTATTGTGTTTTCGCAAGCGACAACGGTGTACCAGTTCTAATGCCATGGCGAAAGTTTGAGCAAAACATGCTAACTGTTCTGTCTTTGGCTGCACAGACGAGCACAGAACACTATTTAGAGTCCCAGCCTCAGAGGAGACAAGAGAGCAGTGGATTTTTATTTATTACTGTATATTGCTGCTGCCTGCCACACAGATCTAAAATAAACATATGATTTATTTCCCAGCTGTTACCTTCACAGACATAACCGACTGCTTTTGTAACTGGGTGTTTTTAACGTAAACTTGTGGGTGAATGAAGAACTTAATTTAGTACTCACATGCTGTGACAGCCGCTTTCTGTCAGTGTGCTTCGGATGTGTGCACTCAGAAAACCGTATATCAGAAGTTTAAACTCATATGGTTTAAAATGCATGATTTCAGTGCGATAAACATGATAATCAGAACCAAAACAGATGTTTTTAGCAGGTACGAGCTGTAATGGCGCAGCTCTATTCTGGAAAAGGGGGTGGGGAGCAGCAGCTAATTTGCATTTAATAAGAGACATGCCCGAAAAAAAAAAAAAACTGCGTGTTTCTCCTTCCACTCAAAATAGGCATTTTCAAACTGATATAATAAATGATCTGTGTAGTATTCTGAGCTGAAACTTCACAGGGGGGGGGGACCCCACAATGTCGGGGACCCCAGGAGACTTATATTACATATGTAAACAAGGGGCTAATATGTCTCCTTAAACACACTCTGAATAAAAACATGGTCTATTTACATCAGAACAACGCAGTCCAATAAAATTTCTATAACAGCCTTTGGAGTTTGACAAGGAAGCATTGGATGTGGCTTTTCACAAAAAGTCGAAATTTGTATCATAAAACAATACATGTATTGTATATGTATAATAGCATGCAATATTTTTATTTAGCATTACATTAAATTGATCACCTCTAATTCAAATAAATGCTGTTCTATATGCTGTTCTATGTCTATATAATTTCCACAATATGATTAAGCAGCCACAACAGTTTTTCAACACTGATAATAAGAAGAAGAAATGTTTCTTGAGCAGCAAATCAGCATATTAGAATGATTTCTGAAGGATCATATGATCGTTTTCTTTTGTTCTTTTTTAATTGAACTGGAGGTAATGATGCTGAAAATTCAGCTTCGCCATCACAGGATATAATTTTTCAGAAAAAAGGATTGTGTTATTTATTGTGTTTACGGTAGATTTTGACACTGTAGTAGTAGGACATGAAGCTTGCAATACCAGCAGAGGGTTGTGAGGGTCACCTCAGAACGCATCAAGTTTTTTTGGTTTGTTTATGTGATCTACTGCACTCACGCTCAGAGCACACAGGGCCGTTCATTAAGCAAACTCGTTAGGCGCTTAATTACCAAAATCCTCCTGCAGGCCTCTTGCCAGCAATGACTGTGGATAGATTTGTGCACTGCGTTTTAGGGGCCCATAAACAGGCCCGTCCTGAATGAATACAATCTGCCTCTAGCTAAGAATCACTTTAGGAGAGCCTGTGTAAATCACATCTAAACTGCTGCAATGATTGCCGCATAGATTGTCCATCTGCAAGACAATGAGGACTCTAATACACCAAATTGGTCAAGGAATCAGACCCGGAGCTCTGGCAGTAGCTAACAGGGAGAGAGTTTGGGAGTTTCTGCAGCAGAAAATTGCATTGTGAGTTATAGTAATAGCCTTTTGGAGTTCAATGGTAATTGTGCGCGGGTCCAGCCAAACTGTGAGACTAAAGCCTTGTGGCGTAAAGGAACAATATGAAATGAGCTGCCATGGCGACGCTATAGTACCCACAGGAGACAATGATATACAGTCGCACCGATTTGAAGCCTGGAACTGAACATTAGATATGTAATTTAAAATGCAATGATGCCAAAACCAAATAGTGGAATGATAATTCACTTCCTCCTTCCTCTTTCTTAGTAAAATCAATTATTTATTTTATGGTTGAAGAGAATTTATGAGAAATTGCAATATAAAGATGTGAATTACAAGTCGGTTCTTTCCTGGCCTCCTTTTGAGCTTCGAACTCTCATTCAGAGAGGGAACTGTTCAGTTAAAACCCCACTTCTGATAAGCCCCCATAGTAGCTCTGTTCCAAATCCTAGTGAGCTACCTAACTAGACCATTTGAAGGCATCATAATTGTGCTCTTTACATGAAAGCTATTCATTCAAAAAAATAACACACAAGGACCAGTTATAATATCTGATAACAGCCAAACAGAAGGCAAATTATAAATATATATTCATTTATTTTTATTTAAAAGTGTTGTAAAATTAAAACGTTTATAAAATTTCAAAATAAACAATCAAAATAATAGTACAACAAAATAGTACATAAATATATAATAAAATAAAAAAATATATATATATTTATATATTTTAAATATGAAAAGTTTACTTAATACTATTTACCCCATATTTAGGTTTGCTATGTTTTTTAAATTATAAAAGTAGATAATTAAATTTTTGAAGTGTTAAAAAGAAAAAGATATATTTTCCTAAAAAAATGTCTTGTAATATTTTTACATTTCTTAATATATATATTATATATATATATATATATATATATATACAAGATAATATATATATATTATATATATACAATTAATATATATATATAATTTTTTTTTTTTTTTTTTTAAATATGCAAAGTTCCCCATACTGATACTCTACCCAATATTTCGTGCTATGTATTTAAAGTATACATTATGTTCATTCAATTCTTAAATGTTAAATTGCTAAGCAAAAAATAAAAACGAAAGATGGTACATTTACTTTTATATCCGAATGTATTATATTAGGTATAAGAATATGTGTATATTATTAGTATTAGAATACATGTTTTTTTAAATAATAACAATAAAATCAATATTTTTAAAAATACGTTTATACATTTATATGATATAAAGTAATATAAGTTTAACATAATGACTACTTTACTTAACATTTGCATTTGTAATTAATTTTAATGTTAGTTAAAGTATATATTTTTAGCTTGTTGTGAGTTGAGTCTCCTGTGCACTAATGTGAGGTGTGTTTTGTGTTTCTGTCCATAAACAGTGTTCCAAATCATTAAATGAATGCGATTCCAGTGAAGTTAGAATGCTCCCTTAGAATGTAGCTGCCTATGTAGGCCACAGACATCGCTGCAGCTAAATAGGTTTTGGAACAGAGCTCTCTCGATGTAGAAAGCAAAAGAAGTTTCCAATTTAATAAGGTGAGACATAGCAGTCAAATGATCAAATAATCTCAAACAATCACAGAGATGGATGTGTCACGCAGCTCTGCGTCCTGTGTCGTGCAGAGTGTGTGCTTTGAGAAGTGCTGACAATAGGTGATTTTTCACCCAGACGGCCAGCAGCAGATCTGCGTTAATTAAGGTTCTGTAACGCACCTCGAAAGAGAATGAGTGCCATGCTAGCAGGCAACCATTACTAAAGCTTTTCCCAATCCGTGTCAAGGGCTGCTCACACTCTCTTTTTCTCTGGGTCGGACAAAGGGCTTGCTTTCGCGTTGAGTAGTAAACATAGAAAAACTGTGCTTTCGCTCAGCCTCACTCAAAATGAGCACATTAGATCAAGTGCAACACTTCTGAAGTCAAAAGGAAGACTGATGGTGTGACTGGAACTTTTAATGGTTTGCTTACATTTAACAGCTTTCTGTAAATCTGTCATGAGCAGGTAAATTTAATCAAACCCAACCTAAAGCCCTGGGCTCAGTCCAAATTCACATACTATTCCTGCTGCAAAGCCTGCAATGAATTTCCATCCTGGTTTAGGATGGTTTATGCTGGTTCATCGTGGTTTTGATGCTGATGCACTGTGATGTACATTTAAGTTTGAATTATTGGCTTCATAAGAAATTCAAAAGTTTGAAAATCCGTAATTCAAAATCTAATTTCAAGCTGGAAATAACCTGAAAGATACTCTGAAATTCATCTTAATTTACAATTGTACTTTTTATTCAAGTTGTGCTGCTAATTTTTTATTAAAAAAAAAAAATTCTTAAATTAGAAAATAATGCACAATGGAAAGTGGTCTCAGACCAGTGTTATTTTAGTATTATTTATATACTATTATAGTATGTTATTACATGGTACTATGGAATACTTGATTCTGATTTGTCAGTCGCGACATTCCAAGGTATGTTATCCCTCGATAACAGCTGATGATAACACAGGCTCATCCGGGTAACTGAAGTCGGCGCTATAGTTACTCTTGCAAGGTACAGTTTTTCTTTGTGGAAGCTTTGCGTTTGGTTAGCTAATAAAATATTAAAACACGATTCAATATTGTGTACAACTATTTAATTATGTCATCCTGGTATCAAGGACTCGCTCTCTAGTTTCATACAAACGCAGCTGCTGCCATTTTGCTACGACTGTTTTGTACACTTTAATGGATTATAAGATATACCTAACAAACTGGTAAGATTTTAAAACATTTTCATCTTAAATCAATATCTTTTATCGCCTTAATTATTTATGTGGTGAAATGTTGTGTAATAAGTGTTATGACTGCACCGTTTCCCTTAAATGTCCGTCTAGTTTGAACTTGACGCTTGCTTGAAACTACTGTGTTCACGGAAGCTTTGCGTTCAAATATTTCAACTCAAATCAATATTTGTCTAGTTATTTAATTATGTGGCAAGTAGCCGTGTAATAAGCGGGATAATGTACATTTAGCCGGTTGTTATCGCACAATAACCCCCTTCAGGGTGATACAAGACCCTTGTCTGGGGTTATTCTGCGATAACAACCGGCTGGATGTACATTATCCCTTGCATAATGTATCATAGCTTTTATTTATATACTTTCAGTTTTCATTTTAGTTTAGTTTTATTAATTTTGTTATATATGTATAGCTTGCTTCTGCCACAGGATAAAAAAAAAGAGAAGGTAATTGCGACTTTTTATCCTGCAGTTCTAAGAAAAAAGTCAGAACTGTGAGATATAAACTCGCAATTGCAAGAAAAAACGAGTACTTTTTTTCTATTCCATGTTGGAAACAAAAAATAGAAACGCAAGATGTAAATTCAGACTTCTGAGGAATTTATATCTTTTATATTTTATAGAGTTTATATCTCTCAATTTTTGAGTTTATATTTTGCAATTCTGACTTTTTTTAGAATTGTGAGAATAATGCCTTACATACTTTATGTGGTTTTGTAATTGTATTCGTTTTATTTCAGTTTTAGCTTTAATTTTAGTACTTCAACTTCAACTTTTCTGATTTTCCTGAATTTTCATTTCAGTTTTTAGTTTAAGCTAATAATATTTACATTTATATTTTATTTAAGCTTTATTTCAATTACCAAAAATAATTTTTAATAGTTTTAATTAACAATAACAACATTGTCTCAGACTATAATTTAATATGAGAAGAGCAGTACGTACGTTCTACACTTAGTTGGCATAAAATGAATTGTCTACTGTACATAATAATTCATAGGAATTAAACTGTGGACATTACAAAGATGCTGGTGCTTACCGGTGTACTCAGGGTCCACATGAGGAGGATAGAAACGGAAGTTGATGAAGAAGGGAATAGGCACACCGAATTTGAACCACTCCACCACATAGGGAGTCTGCTGGCCGTTTAGGGGGTGGCTCACGTCACATCCCAAAACAACACTATCTCCTGCACGGGCCGTCACAAACTGGGGCTCCTCTCTCACTCCGTGGGCACCTGGACACAAAAAAACAGACATATTCAGCACCGTGTAAAACTAAAATAAAATAAAAATCTTTTTATGTTTTATTTAATTTACTAATTAAAAATGAGGAAAAAATGGGGAGTGGGTTCAGGAACTTTAGCAGGCCAGACTTGAATCTGCATCCTCAGAAGCACTGCAGCTCTAACAACAAATCAACAAAAAAAATCTGCAGATTTAAGTGCATGTTTGCCACATTTGTCCCTAAGAACTACGGTATAAGTGAGGTGTCAAACAGCTCATTGTCCTATTTAACAAACATTTGTTGTTAAGACTTGGATAGTTTCCCAAATGCTGGACTTGTGAAAGTTCTCAGGTAATTATTACTTAAAAGGAACGGTCAAGTAGATAATGAGATGACAAGAGGCTTATCCACGCACCTCATTGATCTCAGCTAATTCACACTTGGATGGCTTTTACAATGGATGGGCCAGAGTTTTAGAAATCAATGCACAAGCATGTCACATGCCTATGGGTGACCTATCGGAACGCTAAAGGTCATTGTACCTGCCTCAGCAGAAAATATATTGGAGGAATGGATTTTCTTCAGCTAGCTCCACCACAGCCATTGAGCACTCTCTCCTCTATCAGAGTTAACATGGCTTCAGCGCCTCAATGAAGGGGAAAATCACCTCCGGGATCAAAGGACCTGCTGACGGTGCATTCTCCACCACGGAGACACTGTATGGAAAACTAAGTGATTCAGTAACAGTAAAATGTAAGAAAAAAGTAGGTTTCAAAAACAGCGCTCTCTGTCTTTTCCTGATTACTATATACTAAACAAAAAACACTACAAATTTTATAACATTAAACTACCACTAAAGCACAAAGTTACACATCGGAATGTGTTTTACAGAACTATTTATTTACCAATTTAACACTGAACTATAACTTACATCATGGCAGTACAACTTAAAGCTGCAGTCCGTAACTTTAGGCGCTCTAGCGGTTAATAAACAGAACACATCCCGCGGAAGAACATTCCAAACGGAGCTACTTCTCTAAGTTTATGTCTATGGCGAATCACGCAGGTACTGGGCTACTCCGCAGCGGTACCTACCCAGACCAGTCTAAATAGTCCGAATATAAACACTTATTATAGGTGTACCGTAGTGATTCAGGACAAGCCAAAAACACGGTTTTGAAAATGGATTCATATACTCGCTTATTATATACATTTTGTAAATTTTGAACACAAAAAAGTTACGGACTACAGTTTTAACATGGTTAACTTGACAAAACTAGGCTAATGTCTTGTGGTTCAGTAAGAGTAAGTAAAGAACCGATCAGATTTACACTACCATTCAAAAGTTTGGATTTTTAAAAAAGCAACGTATACTTTTATTCAGAAAGGATGTATTAATTTGATCAAAAGTGACAGTTAAGACATTTACAGAAAAAAACTAAGCAGCACAACTGTTTTCACCATGTAAAGATAAGAAATGTTTCTTGAGGATCAAATCAGCATATTAGAATAATTTCTGAAGGATCATGTGACATGAAGACTGTAATGACTGCTGAAAATTCAAATTCATAAATATATTCAAATAAAAAAAACTTTTATTTTTATTTATTTATTTTATTGTATGATTACTTTGTATTGTGTCACATTGTCCAGTCTTTCTCTCTTATCACACTGAAGTCAGACTGTAAGCTCACAATTCAGGTAAAACGAATATGTAAAAGCATTGATTTGGAAGATTCAATTAAATAACATCAGTGCAGGAAACACTGTCAGGAATATTTTAGCTTGGAGTTTCGATCCGCACTGATAGAAAAATGCAACTGAACATTATGGAAATCATTAACTTTCAGTAAGTTTAAAAAAATAACAACTGTTTCTTAACTTTTAACCAAACTCATATGCAACTGTGATTTTGTTTACCAGTTTAATCAGCTTTATCCAGTGGAAGCGTTAATCCACTTTATTGATTTAGCTCACACAGTTTTTGGACTGAAACAGTGCAGATTTAATCAAATTACTCCTTTCCTAAAGTAAAGCTTGGACCCTCCAGTCACGGGCCTGGGCCTTGAAATCCGCTCTACTATTGTGAGCGTAGATGATTGCAAAGTACCACAAAGAGAGCAGCTTAACTTTAATTAGAGACCAACAGTGTGCATGCTTAACCATAAACTCACTACAATCTGCACATGACCAGCACAGAGCAGGTTCACAAAGAGCATTTCAGCGAGCCGTAAATGTGGGTCAGGGAGCCCAACGTTTAGCCTTGTTAGAATGGGCTAACTGTCATATTTTAACACTTCTGCATGGTTGGGAGCATATATACTGTAATAAAAATGTTGCAAGATAAAAAATTGCTCATTGCACATTGGAATTTCACATAATTAACACTCCACTTATTCTGCTAACAAGCAATATAGCTATATTTAGACAGCTTATTTTTATAGCTGCTACATACTTATTCTAACAGTTTATTTTTTCCCACTGAGATCCACTTGTAATTTTAGTCACTCTCTGATCCTTTAAATCAGGATTGGAATACTTTCCTGCCTTACTTATTGTTAGTTCTCGTAATATCTAAATATTATCTAACCCACTTCCTCCTTATTACCTCACTGCAGGGCTTCAAACTTACATATTTTATATTCTATATGGTGGCACCAGCACCTGATATGATAGCACTAGTAGAGGAGTGAGGGCTTATATAAAAAAAAAAGTATAGGGACAGAAACCATTAACAATGGCGATATTTTGTATTTTACAAGTAAGAGCAGTTACCGGTAATATTACATAGTTAAGCTCATTCAAAAAGCACATTCAACCGTAAATCACCATAACTCACAAATGTCCAGGCTATGCAGTGCATGATTCTAATTTGATACTCACTTAAAAATAAACCATAGTTTGTCTACAGTATCTATACTTTTAACAATGATATGCCATGGTCACACTAGATTTTGAGCACACAAAATTTATATTTATAATATGGCGTCACACTCTTATCTCTGTGAAGCCACTTTGACACAATCTGTATTGTATAATGCGCTAGAAAAATAAAGGTGACTTAACTTGACTCTGTGCATCTTTTAAAAAATATAATTTAATGTATTATACAAAATCGAAAAAATATACAAAATCGAAGAAATATTTAATCTGATCCAATTAGCAACGCTGTTATCCTGCAGATTTACAGGTTACTTTCTTTATATTCAGTTAAGAGGCCACAATGCGACATGTCCATCTTGATCACACATCTTCACATGATATGAATTTGCAGGTCAGAGCTCACCAAACAAACATTGGAATGCAGTGAAATTCGCATGAGCTTGTGTTTCCTGAATAAAAATCAATGGAACGAAAACTGTAGTGTGTCCACCTCAATATTCATAGACCTTCGCATCCACAACCACGCATGACTTCTCACAACAATGATTGGATTTAACTATGGTTTCTGTCTTTATGATTTCTATGTTATTTATGTTGAAAAACAGTAGTCTAATCACAATTATAAAATAAAATACAAAAAAAGCAACTTATGAAATATGAAATTATATTCACTTAGCCTACTCCCCGAACAAATGCAATGAAAACAAATGACTAACTATATTAACAACATAAAAATATATTATATAAATCTAATATTGCATGAATACCAAATTTATTTGTAAAGGTGGTGAATTGTGAATTGAAAAGCCTATTTAGCATTAGAATTATTTCATATAGCTTTAAACTAGGTTAAGCAGAGACATTTGGGGTTTGTAGCAGAATTCTCTGGCGAATTCAAACACTTCTCACTGAATCTCATGGCGTTGTTTCATTTTAAAGGGGTTATATGATGCGATTTCAAGTTTTCCGTTTATCTTTGGAGTGTTACAAGCTCTTGTTGCATAAAGAAGATCTGTAAAGTTGCAAAGACTAAAGTCTCAAATCCAAAGAGATATTCTTTATAAAAGTTAGGAGTCAACCACGCCTACCTAAAACGGCTCGTTCTAACACCCCCCACATATCTACCTCACTATGTGGAAATATTAGCATAATGCGCCCAAATTGCATGTCGAGACCTTTGGATCAGTGTGAAAGCAAAAGCACTTTATTTGGCCTTCCGGAAGTAGATGCAATTAGGAATCCTTGGTTAAGATTTATTTACAACAGAACAGCACAACCAGATGTTCGAATTTGTACAACGCATTTTATGGACGACAGTTTTTGAACCTAGAAGAGTACAAAGCTGGCTGTGCACAAAGGCTATTTCTAAAAAACAAAAAAGTTCAATTCCGACTTTGCTATGACAATCTGGCGCTTCTGAATCAGCGACTGTAAGTATGTTTTTTTATTTAAGTATTTGCTATTGACTGTTCAAATGCAGAGTTTTGAGCAGCGCAGAGTAACGCGTTGTGTGTGTGAGGGGAACAGTGTCATATCACAGGAGAGTGAACTGCCTGTCAAAAATCATAGCACATCAGCTGTCTTAACAGCGGCTTGTGTACTGCATCATCAATGTGTCTGTCACGCGACTCTGTTCCCATTTCTGGCTTGAACTGATGGTAAAACTAACGACATTATTAATTGTCTTGATATTTATTTTGAAAGCTGAAGCTCGCGATTATGGTAAGAGGCTTTAAATTTTCCGACGCGTGCTTGTGGTGTTCGGCCAATCACAATGCACTGGGTCAGCTGGCCAATCAGAGCAGACTGCGCTTGTCAAAGGAGGGGGCTTTGTTGAAAATTAAGCGTTTGAGAGAGGCGGGGCATATTGGACTTATAATAATGTACAGTATTTGAAAAATCATGTGTTTTTTGAACATTAAAGCATGTCAACATATTCTGTTACACCAAATACACAAAATAATGATCTTTAAAATAGCATCATATGACCCCTTTAATGTCACATAGTTGAGAAACCATTTTGGTTCCCCAAAGAACCTTTCAGTGAACAGTTCTTAAAAGAACATTTTTCTTCTTAGTGTGAAGAACATTTTAATAATGTAAATAAGCTTTTTCCACTATAAAGAACCTTTTGTGGAATGAAAGGGTTCCATGAAAGTTAAAGGTTCTTATAGATGCAAATAAACAACCTTTATTTTTAAGAGTGTGTGGTTTAGTAAGAAATCTCCAGTCATGTAGCTCAAAGAAGGGCCTAAAACAGACTACTGCAAATGACTGTATAGCAGGCAGGGAACATGAGGATTAAAGGTGCTGGACCCCGGTAACAGCTCACCCCTTAATCCACTTGTGTCTGCTTTCACTCCCAAAGGCACAACAAAGACACATGACCCTTTCAGCCCATATAAACACACCCATCACTCACACCAAACATTTACACTGCATTATATGGGCCCTTGGTGATCCGAATGGGGCGGATATTTGTGTTATATATCAGCGGTTGAGCTCTTAGCTCAACTGTTATGGTTCAAAGAACCTTCAAAGAAGAAATTAAGATTTGTTTGACATAAATTACTACAGAACAATGTTTTGTACATTTTTTTTATAACCATGACTAGAACTTACCTTTTTCCTACACAGGTCATCAAGAACGTTTAAACTGTAAATTGCTCTCTCTCTCTCTCTCTCTCTCTCTTTCAGTCTGTCTGGTCCTGGTCAGTGAGATAAAGGATGACCTGCACAGCTTGGATGAAGAGAGTTTTCAAGGTTAACATACCGCCCCACCCTTTTTGAGGTCATGTTCAAACCAAACATCCATATACTTCAAGCTCACATTCCCTATTTCTTGCTGAGCACAGAGGAGTTTGTCTAATGATTTGAGATATCATCCAAATCATTATTTATGCAGCCCTTTTATTTTGAGATATAAGGAAAAAGCATGGAACTAAACAAAATGCGTTCCCAGTCTGTTTTGCTTATAATATTCTTACCAGAAAATCAAGGAATTTGGTGGCATCCCTTTTCAAATGAGGGTATTAATAAATTATTCACTGTAGGAAAATGCAACATTTATACAGAAGACAGTCTAATTACATCAAATATTTACAGAATAAAAAAATTACCTTGAAACCAAAGAATCAAACTTAGGGTTGTGTGGCATTTATATATATACATGTATATATGGTGTAAACACTTTATACAGTATATACACTGAACAAAGTTATAAACGCAACACTTTTGTTTTTACCCCATTTTTCATGAGCTGAACTCAAAAATCAGACTTTTTCTATGTACACAAAAGACCCATTTCTCTCAAATATTGTTCACAAATCTGTCTAAATCTGTGTTAGTGAGCACTTCTCCTTTGCTGAGATAATCCATCCACCTCACAGGTGTGGCATATCAAGATGCTGATTAGACAGCATGATTATTGCACAGGTGTGCCTTAGGCTGGCCACAATAAAAGGCCACTCTAAAATGTGCCGTTTTACCACACAGCACAATGCCACATATGTCGCAAGTTTTGAAGGAGCGTGCAATTGTCATGCTGACTGCAGGAATGTCCACCAAAGCTGCTGCCCGTGAATTGAATGTTCATTTCTATAACAATAGGCCGTCTCCAAAGGCATTTCAGAGAAATTGGCAGTACATCCAACCGGCCTCACAACCGCAGACCACGTGTAACCACACCAGCCCAGGACCTCCACATCCAGCATCTTCACCTCCAAGATCGTCTGAGACCAGCCACCCGGACAGCTGCTGCAACAATCAGTTTGCATAACCAAAGAACTTCTGCACAAACTGTCAGAAACCGTCTCAGGGAAGCTCATCTGCATGCTCGTCGTCCTCATCGGGGTCTCGACCTGACTGCTGTTCGTCGTCGTAACCGACTTGAGTGAACAAATGCTCACATTCGATGGTGTCTGGCACATTTGAGAGGTGTTCTCCTCACGGATGAATCCCGATTTTCACTGTACAGGGCAGATTGCAGAAAGCGTGTATGGCGTCGTGTGGGTGAGAGCGGTTTGCTGATGTCAACGTTGTGGATCGAGTGGCCCATGGTCGCGGTGGGGTTAAGGTATGGGCAGGCGTATGTTATGGACAAACGAACACAGGTGCATTTTATTGATGGCATTTTGAATGCACAGAGATACCGTGAAGAGAACCTGAGGCTCATTGTTGTGCCATTCAACCACGACCATCACCTCATGTTGCAGCAAGATAATGCACGGCCCCATGTTGCAAGAATCAGTACACAATTCCTGGAAGCTGAAAACATCCCAGTTCTTGCATGGCCAGCATACTCACCGGACATGTCACCCATTGAGCATGTTTGGGATGCTCTGGATCGGCGACAGCGTGTTCCAGTTCCTGCCAATATCCAGCAACTTCGCACAGCCATTGAAGAGGAGTGGACCAACATTCCACAGGCCACAATCAACAACCTGATCAACTTTATGCGAAGGAGATGTGTTGCACTGCGTGAGGCAAATGGTGGTCACACCAGAAATTGACTGGTTTTCGGACCCCCAATACAGTAAAACTGCAAATTTTAAAGTGGCCTTTTATTGTGGCAGCCTAAGGCACACCTGGCCAATAATCATGCTGTCTAATCAGCATCTTGATATGCCACACCTGTAAGGTGGATGGATTATCTCGGCAAAGGAGAAGTGCTCACTAACACAGATTTAGACAGATTTGTGAACAATATTTGAGAGAAATAGGCCTTTTGTGTACATAGAAAAAGTCTTAGATCTTTGAGTTCAGCTCATGAAAAATGGGGGCAAAAACAAAAGTGTTGCGTTTATAATTTTGTTCAGTATAATTACTCAGCACATTAGCAGCAAAACGTCCATTCTGGCAATCGATCTGGTGTGTGGCTGGGTGTGTTTACAGACCGAACATGAACACTACAAACCATGAATGATTCGACTCAAAGAGGAGCTCTTGGTGGTGTGACTCCCTCCCTTTCTGAGACACAAACAACCAAGCTAAATGGTTTTGTTTTTTTGTGTTTTAACTTTGTAAAAAGCTCAGACAATCCTGAACTTAAAATCCCTTTCCACCAACAGATGGAATTATCCACTATCAAGATGAATAAACTAATGCCAACATGCTGGAAGCTGACGAGTAAATTTGTTTATATTCATCACAATTAGATGCAGTTATACAGATTATACAATTCACAATACAGTACAGTCTTTTCATGCTCACTAATGGTATAAACTAATGCTATATGATGGCAATTACTCAGCACATCAGCAGCAAAACCACACGTTCCTGAGATCAAGCGTAATCTTGATGCGCAGAGAGGCAGCGTTAGTCTCCCTGCCAACAGGGCCATTGGGACACATCATGAATAGGCAATCAAATGGAGAACAGAGCAGAGGTGGGTTCTCAAGGACACTAACCCACTCGGCTGCACAAGCCACTGACAAATGTAACTGAATGCCAGCCTGAACATGATGAAGGTCACTTCTCAGAGAGCTATGTGTCAGAGCTGCCCAAAGAATGCAACACATGCCGTGAGGATGAGTGACCAGGGTCTAGATATAGACATACTACATGCCTTCTCTAACTAACTTCATTGATGCTCTTGTCTGAATGGGAGCAAATTTCTCAATCCATGTTCTTGCAGCATCTACTGGAAAACCTTCTCAGAGGAATAGAAGATGTTAT
Organism: Sinocyclocheilus anophthalmus; assembly: GCA_018155175.1. Lineage (NCBI taxonomy): Eukaryota > Metazoa > Chordata > Actinopteri > Cypriniformes > Cyprinidae > Sinocyclocheilus > Sinocyclocheilus anophthalmus. Next base: position 243,629 of record JADLZN010004266.1, on the reverse strand, counting down.
AGTAGTAAAATGAGGTCTAACTCCCTATTCAATGCGGCTCATATTGTGAATTAGGTGAACTCTAAACATTAAGACAATATTTAACAGTCAAGAGTATTTTGAGTATAACGTTATGGTTGAATTGAAGCAAATATCCTCTGTATTGCATGATAAAAGTAATAGTGCCCTCTCCATAACTCTAGCACAAAAGAAAAAGTTAGCAGATTAAATAAGAGACCTCTGGGACACCAGATGGCCAATTTGCTCAATGGAAACACAAGCCGCCATCACTGTAACAGGGTCGTAGGTGTCCATCTGATGGAACGCATCACAAACTCATCACTGTGGTCCATCTGGAGGCTGGTGTCTCTGAACTTACCGATCTGTTCCTAGACTCAACATGGATTTGATGGCACTGTATGCTAAAGATTTCCATCTAGCCACTGGTTTAGAAATACTTTGAAGATTGTTAACAATGCTTTTAGGACCTTGAGTAGGTGAAATCTGATTAAGGAATTTGCTTAACCTCTGGCCCTTTCATTTGCCCTGACAACATTTTCATTGACAAGACAAAAACAAAGAGAGAGATAAGGATGGGATTTTATTTTTCCGCAGTTTTCACACTGCATTTAATACTATTTTATTATATTTATATATAATAGAATAATCATTATATAATATAACTATTTTAACAATTATAACCTTAATTTATATTTTTTTTTTTTTCATATATAGTTATTCATTAAGATTATTTATATTACTTTCATTTAATGAATATTAAATAGCTGAAAGAAACAGCTTTAAAAGTGTTTTTATGAATTTATAGTTGTCCTGCTATTTAATTTCATTCAATTTAATTAAAGTAATATAAAATAATATTAATAAATTGCAAACATAGTGTACTATTCATTGTTTCTATCTGGTGTGGCCGACTATGTTAGTCAGCTAGGTGACATATTTAATTCATCTGAATTTTCAATATCAAAGTACAACACAGAAAATGAAATGTTTATGTTTGCAATGCATGAAAACCACACATGCAAGCCAATAATGGCCCAATAGGCCAACAGGTCCATTAACTGGCCCTAATTTCCCTCTCCCTCACACCGGTCCCAGAACACCAGCATGGGGTATAATCTCAGTAAATCACAGCTAATAAAAAGCCCAAATACAGGAGGAAGGCAAACAGAGGCAGGTACACAGAGTCTCAGATCGTAAAGTTTACCGCACTAGACATGAAGATGCCTGGAATGTTGAAATGGCATTTGATTACAGTTACGCTCAAAACTGATGACAGCAGAGGAAGAAATGCACATTCTCAGCAGGAAATCCCATCTTGAGCAAAACAAAAGCAAAAGCATCAGCATCTTTTCCCACATCACACTGAGGTACGATAAGATCAGAAAGCATGACGACACACCCACCACAGAACAATGCAAGGTATCTTCTTAATAAGACGTCATCTAAAATATGATGAATAATGAAGCCGGCCAACCTGGCGTACAATACAGTGCCTCTGCTGCGGAGTTCTCCGCTATAAAGTAGCTACGCCTGAGGGAACGGGAGAGTCGAAGATAGCAAAGCGTCCCTCAGGAAGGAACGGAGATTCTTGTGCTTGCTATCTCCTAAACACAAAGCCATCAGTGTAATATTTCACTGGAACAATGCGAAGAGATATGTGGCGGAAAATTAGCCCAATGCATATCGCTACATAGTGCGCCCTCCGACAACAAAAAGCTAGCTAATGCATCCGTATAAAAGAGCTCATTTTAATGAGGAGAGTCTCCATAGCAGTGCGCAGTCGAGTGCAAAGGGCTCTTCTGATGTAGTGCATTGTAAAGTTCAGTATGTCTGAATGGACTGTTGAATATTTCATGGCAGTGAGGGAAACGGCACGAGCCGCACCGACAGAGCCCCAGCTGATGGAGGACTGGAAGGAGACAGACTGTAAGGTGAGACTGGGAGAGGATGTAGGCAGCACCGTGGCAGCGTGCCCAACTCTAGCAGGAGCTACTGTCTCAGCTCGGCCTAAAACAGCACTACATCTCACCTCGGCCTCACAAGGGCTGACAGCAGCACTGTGCTTTTACTGATTGACCCGTACAGGCTGACAGTGGATGCCTATAGATATCTCACAGCTTTTTCGACACTATAAAAAATGTAGGTATCTGCAACTAAAAAAAGTGATTGGTTTAGTGATAGTGAAGTGTTTAGTGATTGGTTGCATATGAAATGGCTAGTTGGTCTAATAAACTTCCTGTAAATTAATACATTTGAGTTGTGGTGGCTAGGGCTGGGCGGTATGACGGTATATATCGTTACCGTGGAATAAAGTGTCTATCGTCAGAGATTTTGCTATATGTGTGTTCCGCTGTACGCAAATATACTGTATATGCGTAACATAGTACGCGATCGAGAAAACAGATCTCTTTCGTGTTTTATTGAGCATGAATGGTCAAATACTCACACGATTATGTCAAAATGCCCGTAGTGTGGAGTATTGACGTAAACACAGTCAGTTATGTGTTAAATAAACACAAACAGTTGGGTGAAAACCGGATGTGTATCAGTATATTGTAGATCCGTGCGGTTGGTCTTAAAGGGACAGCAGTCTAATTTACCTGCTGCTGTCTGTCATTATTAATGTTAATCACTTACTGCACTTGACTGAATAATCTTTAATAAGAATCAGTTTATGTTTGATTGATACAGTAAAGACTATGCAGTGTTTCATTTATCTCTTTATTACGCTGGACTTTTGGTAGTACCTAGGATAGCAAAGTTCAATAAAGAAGGTAGAGCTTTTTCGCATTTGGCTCCCAAACTCTGGAATAGCCTTGCTGATAACGTTCGGGGTTCAGACACACTCTCTCTGTTTAAATCTAGATTAAGACACATCTCTTTGGCCAAGCATTCAAATAATGCATCTCATAATCTTGTACTGCAGTTATATCTGATCAAATGCACATTATTATTCCTTAGCTTGGGTTGAACAAATAAATTTTGCTTGGTTGGAACAGCAGCTACGCTAATTATGTCTCTATTTGTTTCTCTGTTTCTGCCACGGGATTGACATCCCATGGTAACTAGGAATTACACAAGCCTCAGTCTGGATCCAGAACACCTGAGAAAAGATACCAACCCCTCAGAGGACCTCAGATAATGCAACCCTGAAACAACATACAGAACTAAAAAATTTTGCTATAAGTTTGATTGCATAATATAATAATTGCTGTTAATAGTGTTGTCATCGTCTGTTTGATTACGTCTTTAATTGATTTTTCCGTACATTTCTGCCATATGTACATTAACTGACAGTCACCACTGATAAGCTAGTACTAAATATATTGCAGAAACTTAATTTTCTGTAAAGCTGCTTTGCAACGATTTGTATCGTGAAAAGCGCTATACAAATAAACTTAAATTGAAATGAATTACACACTTTATTCAGTTTCTTTAATATTTATTACTACATGTTAAATAAACCTACTGTAGCTGAATAAATGAAAAGTTTATTTAATATTTATTTGTTCTATTGTGTTTGTAATTTGCTTGTTTTTCTTATTTTTAATAGCAAAAAAAATAAAAATAGCTATATAGAAATATATACATTAACGTGAAATAAAATAAAATGTATATACGGTGATATAAGATTTGATTTTCTACACCTCTACGAGGGGTTAATTAAGAGCGGAAACTGAGTTTGTAAGAAGAATATCCTTATTTAAAACTTTATAAACCATAATCTTTGGTTTATAAAGTTTTAAATATGGACATTATTCTTACACAAATGCATTGCTTCACTTCAGAACGTCTTTATTAAAGGGGTCATATGATGCGATTTCAATTTTTCCTTTCTCTTTGGAGTGTTACAAGCTCTTGGTGCATAAAGAAGATATTTAGGGTTGCAAAGACTAAAGTCTCAAATCCAAAGAGATATTCTTTATAAAAGTTAAGAGTCAACCACGCCTACCTAAAACGGCTCATTCTAACATGCCCCCACATGTCTACGTTACTGTGTGGGAAGATTTGTATAACGCTGCCCAAATTTTTCCGCAAAGAAAGAAGGCGTAACTTTTATTCCGCTTTGTAGTATTGTTGTTGCCGGCGCCGCCATGTCGTGAAGACGCTGTGGTGCTGTGTGAAAGCGAAAATACTTTGTTGCTTTGTTTGGCCTTCCAAAAGAGGACGATATACACTTCGTCATGCCTAGAGCTGATCTATGCTGTCGCTGAGGAAATACATCAACATCGCGCTGTGGATCGCCGGATCGGCTTTCACCGTGGACAAAGCAGAGTCCAGTCTGGGGTCGTCACATGTGGTTGCCGCAAGCCCGCCCGCCGCCGCTCACTCAAGCAGGCCTCCGCTCACTCTAGGCCTCCGGCCTCTGCTCACTCTAGCCTGCCGTGTGAGATGCTGTGTTTCGTTGTGAAAGCGAAACTACTTTGTTTGGCCTTCCAAAAGAGGACACGACTAGAAATCAGTGGTTAAGTTGTATTTACAACACTGTTCCAGAACAGTTCAACCCAAATATTCTGATGTGTCCAGCACATTTTATGGAGGTGCGTTTCCTGATCCTGGTAGAGTAGACTACAATGCCGGCTGTTCTGACTCACAGACTGTAAGTAACATTTACGTTTTTTTTATATTTAAAGAATTGCCACTGACGATTCTCAAACGCAAGGTTTGAGCAGTGTAGAGTAGAGTAGCGTTTGTAGTTTGTAATTTATCTGATCACAAATGCAGACATGGTTTATGTTTATGTGGCGCGATGCAATGCAACGCGTAAAAAGACAGTATAAGTCATTATAATCCGTAATTATGTCCCCACTGGATGCAACAAATGCCTTGTTTATAATGGGTTTTAATGTTTTTGTCTCGTCGTTCCGGCCGGGAAAAGGCATCACAATATGGCAAGGGGCGTAACATTTCCGTCACACACTTGAGGTATTCGGCCAATCACAACGCACTAGATAGCTGGCCAAACAGAGCACACCTTGCTTTTCAGACCGATGAGCTTTGTAAAAATCTATGCGTTTCAGAAAGGCGGGACATAGAGGAAAAACAATAATGTACAGTATGTTGAAAAATAATGTGTTTTTTTAACAAACGAAGCATTAACACATTTCTTTACACCAAATACACAAAATAATGTCATATGACCCCTTTAACCACCCGGAACTGTGTGGAGCCCTTTTTATGATGGATGGAGGGCTTCAACATATCAACCCCCATTCACTGCCATTATAAAGCTAGGAACAGCTTACCTGCTGAGAATGTGCATTTTTGGGTGAACTTTTTTTTTTGTTTAAATTGATCTGGTCTGTCCTAAGAACATTAGCACAAAAACCTTAATACATCTTTCATGGAACGATGTATTCTAAAAAATTTTTAAATGTTTCTGCTTGTTTCAGAATGTTTAGAGAACATTCAAAAGTAACATCCCCCATAATGTTTGCAAAATGATCAAATGAACGATAATGATAATGGGAACATATGCAAAATGTTCTTAAAACATATTTTTGTTAGCTGGGTTAATGTTTGAAAAGCCTTCTGCCAAATCTGCCAAATAAAAAACAGGGTTTTTATGATCACGAAAATCTCGGAGGAAGTAGTAGATCATCCGGTTACTTTACGCCTACAGTTTTTGAATACTATGAATTCAGAAATACTACTCTTTTGACATACTGTTATTGAATCAGACACAGCGATAGTTATGGTCCTTGATGTGAACGGCCTTAATAGAGAAAATGATGTCACAGAGGACCCCTGAAGTCCCTCATGACTGTATCAAGGTCATTAAGTCTCTTTAAATATAAGATAATTTTACCTTACTATGATTAAACAAGGTTAGTTAAGGCGAGACAATACAGGCAAAAACATCTGTCAATTTTGGGCTTTTTGGCATTTCATAAAGTATTATTTAGACTAGTGGAAAGAAAGCATACACGTTTAAATGTTTCTTTTATCTATTTGCATCTGTAGATTTAAATTAAAATACATATCTTTAAAAGCCATCTTCTCAAAATGAGCCAGAAATCTCCCCTTTAGCAGGACTTTAATAAGACATTCATTATTCATGATATTTGAAAAAAATAATACTATATATGTTATGTACATTATATTGAAACTTTTTTTTAAAGCCTGAACTTTTGAGCCATTGCAGGCCATGTTATCCTCCCTGGGATCATTGATACTCAGTAGACGTGTGAAGTTGCAACACAAGATCTCAGCAAGTCGTCAGTTTTCACTCTTCCTGAACCAGGAGCAGTGGTTGCAACTTGCACCCAACGGTCAGAAGGCTGCAGGTCAGACAAATAGTGCTTGGCAAGGTAAGGGGGAAGGGAGCTTTGCCAGAGGTGTCCATTACCGACAATCTGCAAACTGTGCCAAGAGCTGCTCTTCACAGCTTTATTAAGACTGAGACTGTCGCTTGCCCTGCTTATTGTAACGCTCTGTGTGTTGCTTTAGTGCAGATGATGATGCTTGGTATCTGTGGGAAACTTTGGTCACCACCATTAATTCGCTTTTCTGATAAACTCCTCTCAGCCTGAGATGACAATCCAGCTAAACAGTATGAGTTGGCTTTTTCATTTTATATGTCCATAAATTGACTCTTAGCTCATATTTTCTAGTTTAAATGTACAATTTCCATTTTTTATGGTTTGACACTCTTCTAAAGGTTCTAAGGATGTTCAAATCTACTCACTGGAGTATTTTAGGATCATTAGGGCAATAAAATTTAGCACCTAGATTGTAAATTCAGATACTTTTTGAAGGTACTCCAGTGTGTATATTCTTTTATTGTTCAGATAACCAAAATTGATGTAACTTAAATTACACTTGCCATTATATTTCCTCACAGGAACCTCTGATTAAATCGTTTTTTCCTTGACTGCCTCAGCTTTTGTTGCAGTACTCAGTCTCAAATGTCTCAAATGCACTTCTCGTTCTTTCAAATAAACTATTGTCTTTGACTTTTTGTGATTCACTCTCAAATATGAAACTGACTTTTTGTCGTGTAGCAAACAAAGCCGTTTGACAGACCCAAGAAACTCTGTAGCTCGGGCACATGTTGGGCACCGGTATAATTTTGTCAATCAGAGAAACTCAAAGTGATGAGTGGTGCTCTTATCAAGGCCTAACTTATGCCACTTGTGCACTAACATTGTCTCATTACAGTGTGCTTGACGCTCCCTAAACGACAGCTTCAAAATGGCTACTGGATTTGGGAAAGAGAAACAGACAGTGGCTATTATTATCAGGAAACAGACTGTGGCTATTATTTCATAGAGTACATAAAATTACAGGCAGAAAGCTCTCAAACAAGCATCTAGGCCTGGGGTTATTCCCTGTTATTTTTTTGTTTTGCAACCCACAACAACTGATAACTGATTTTATTCGCTGCACTTTCAAAGTGGTGGCACTGAACTGCATAAATATTTGAATTTTATTTTAATGCTTTATAGTAAAGTACATGTACTTTATATTAGTTAAAGAATTTTACATTTTTCTAAAGAACCAAAGAAAGATATGCCTATATTTTGTAAATCTACTTTACAAGTTACAAAATTTTAACTTAAAAATTTAAATTATTGTTTCTTTAAATAGACAATCACTGTAGTTAAAGCAGGAAATAGTTCCTCCTATTGGCCATAAATGGAAAAGCAAGGTTAAATCAGTCCATTTGTCAACAAATAAGCGCTTCAAATATAAGAAATATATACGAGAAAGGATATAATATCAGTGAAAAGGACGGAACAAGCCAACGAAAAGACCATGCACATCGTTTCTTTCTAAATATACACGCATATGTGTTTTGAGGCTATGCATTTGAGCTTTTATCATCATAATACACAAAATGTAGCATATATATCCCTGTGTAAACAGGCACGACAGACTGTAGTAGCCCAGACAATCGCAGCATGTCTCCATTCAATGCCGCACGCCCCTTTTCAACACTAACTGCAATTCCGGACAGTCTCTCATCTGTGATAGTCTGTATTATAATCTCAAATCACAGCATACATCATGGATGATCAATGCATGCATAAACGGCACACAAAAAAGCGTTTGTCATCAAAAGAGCATCAATCGATTGTAATAGCGACCAATAGGCTACACGCCTTCAATTGTCTCGCTCATGCCCTAATATGAGATGATGATGCAGATACTATCAGAAATCACGCGAGGTTGAATAGCAGGCTGTGAAGTTTTATCCTGACTGAATGAATGAAATGCATTAATTGTCGTATGCATGTAGCTCAACTGGTAGAGGTAGAGCATGGCGCTAGGAACGCTAAAGTCTCGGGTTCGATGTCAGGAAACGCTCGTATTCTGATCAAATGTATAGCTTGGTGTATAACCCACGTCGAATGCGTAAATAAAAGTGGCATTTAACGCATCTATTAAATGCTATGTGTCTTTATCAAAACGATGCGGAATAAAAAATACTGCACTTCAACTCACCTTGAGCTGCCGTTCCTCGGGTGCTGAAAACACTTGCTATCAAAGTGGCCACATACCAAATCATAGTACTATTGCCAACCAGGAATAATAGCTCAAAGTGCCCCTTTCAATAAATCTTTCATATTCAGTGTCCTCCGTTTCCAGTCTGATACCCTGCTTATCATATCCTGTGCTCTCCTCTCTCAGCGTTTTCCTTCATTTTTTTCCCCCTGCCCGTCCTTCCTATGGCATCCTCCCCCGATGAGACAGAGCACCTGCACCAGCGCCTTTATGGAAGACGGAGATGTTCCGAAGTGCAAAGTGAAACCAAGTGTGGGAATGTAGCCATTGGGTCCGCCCCCGCCGTGCTCTGATTGGCCAGTGCCAGGAGCTTTGGGGCGTGTATTGGTTAATCATCCGCCCCCTGGTAGTAAAATGGCATGGCAGATGCTCTTATTCAAGGTGAGTTGGAGTGTGCTGGTGTAGTACAACTGCTGCAGTATCATGCGCATTAACAGAAACCAAAGTCCGCACCTTTTTGGATCTTCTCTATTGTGTCTCTTTTTGAATGGCACATATGTTGTTCTGGATCTATGCAGATCTGGACGAGACTGTAGTGCGCATGTGTTATAATGAGCTTTGACCCGTGCGGTTTTAAATTCAGCTTGTAACGCGGCTGCAAACTTCACTTGTGCACATTTCCTCTCATGCATGACATTTTGATTCGAGGGAAAGGGTGCATCTCAGCATTCACAAACACACACACAACACACACACACGCACGCACACTAAAGCAAAGGGTGTGGCAACCAGTATCATCAGAGTTTTAGATGTGTTACAATCAGCATTATTTAACACATCGTTCTTTTTTCCTGTTCGCACTCTGTTACCACATCTCACTACTTTCATGAATAGTGAACAAAAAGAGTCTGAAACTCTCTCTCTCTCTCTATCTATATATATATATATATAAATATTAATATAAAAAAAATTTATTTAAAGAGTTTCAGACTTGGTCTGAAATATATTAATATATTATCTTATAATCTAAGTATTTATTTGTTTGTGGCAACAGGTGGTCAGACCTTTTTATTAAGTTATTTGACCTTTTTTATGTACTGATCATGTGTCGAAATGTTGGTGTAACATTGTGTTTGAGGGATTATGAATTATTTAGGAATGAACATGAATTTAAATTGCCAAAATGGATAATATTATTCATTTCTCATCCCACCATGTACCTAGAAAAAGTCTAAATAATGTTATTTATTGTCAAGAAAAAATAAACAGGGTTGCATGCAGGAAACCGCTAAATATACAAATGTTGGTTATTTAAATAATACATTTAACAAACGTATTTAAAATGAACACGTTTCATCAGACGTTTCTTTATTTTGTTTATTTGTATTGTTTGTTTAGATTATAGTTTTCAAAAAACGTCAAAAACGACCTAAAATTTAATTAAAGGGCTGTTATTATGATTATTATTATATTAATTTATACGACATATACTATTTATTTATTTATTATAGATGTATCTATGGTTTGTGTTGGAACGCATTTGTTGTGATCTGTGGTAATAATGTTTTTCTGTTAACATAAAATATTTAACAAATCAACAAATGTTCATTATTAAAAATATTTTTTCACTACAGAAATGTCAAAGTTAATAATAATAATAAAAGTCTCATACTTAAATCAATTTAAGGCTCGTTTTGATCAGCGGTATGTGAAAACCTATAAGCTAAATAAATAAACAAAAAAATAAATAAATACATGGGATTTGTGCTTTCATTGCTTTAAAGAAAGTACAAGACACCTGGAAAGAGCCAATAACAGTCTCTGAAATGGTGTTCTTAAAATGTCAAGCTGAGAAAATACACATGATTTTACAATTCATGGTCTACATTGTCAAACAGCTAGAATTCTAAATCATGTCAGTCATTAAATCATGACATCATTAATCATAAGGCCCCAGATTTTAGTTTTGATCTCAGTCTTGTCCTTGCCAGTGTCAAGCTTTCTATTGTCAGGGGACACTGACTGCAGGCAGAGAGTTAACAACCCACTTTTCATTTTTAAGCTGAAATAAAACTTTATGTACAGACAGACTGTATACCTTTATTTTGTGAGACAGTTGTCCTTTGTGGTCTGCTCAGTCCACCAGGAAACAAAATTGTCCCACGAGAAAGCAATTATCTAGGATAATGAATGCTTTGAACCAGAAAATACAGACTATAAACTGCACTCTGTGCTTGTGTTTGACAATCATTCTGCGTGGAGGCACCACACGTATCTGCATGCGAGCCTTAACTGCATATCAGATCAATCGCTCCTAATTGCTGAGGTTTATTCCACAATATGAAGATTATAGATGTCACAAACAAGTAACAATTTTTAGAAATCTCCATCATAACACATCTATATGGATTAAACTGTAATTGCTTGTGTCTTTTGCTGTTTGTTTGTTTGTAAGTCAATCATCTCTGATTCTCATAACCTAAAAAGAATGATTCTTAGTCCTAATATAGCTGATTTCTGTGGTTTTAAAGTCAGGTATTTAGACTGTAAACTGCTCTAAGTTTATATTCCAAACACTGAGTATCACAAGAGGATCTGAAAACATTGGTATTCAATCAGAGGATGGGTAAGACTGAATCATTTGAACCAAGACTATGCAAATCTTTTTATAGTTACATCATCACACGTCCTGAGGGTTTGATTTCACTCCACACTTCTAAAAATAAAACTCCAAAGTTTTTCGCAGCGATTCCGTAGAAGAATAATTGCAGCATGAACACCGAAGTGTCACTTCTCACCCTAGCCTATTCATTTACGGTCGCTCTGTCACCTTCAGAAGCGCTGACTCATCACCTTCTAATCAAAGATCATTGCATTTTCTCTTGGAGAAAACTAATTATTGATAGTTGCAGGCTTAATTTTCACTGTGACCCTAACATATCTGAATTCAATCGATTAATTCTATAGAACAGGAATCAATGAATAATAATGCACAGTTCATCAAGTTAATCAAATTAGGTCAAAAACGGGGTGACAGACATCTTTAAACATGTTTGAATGTTTGTCCAGTGACAGTGCTGTCATGGTCCAACTATCTGCTTTCAGGCTTCATCTGCCATGAAAGAAGTGCCAAAATGCAATGGCTCTAATGTGTGTAATCCTTGCCTCACGTGATTCCAACAAGGGCAGCTTGAATTAGAACAGCCTTTCCCAAATGCTTACAGTGATGCCTTTCCAACAGATGCTTTTCTAAACATCTGTTGTCCCAAGCAAAGACATGCATGATAAAATCCACCGTGTTGCATTAAAGTCGTATCAATTATCTATCTCTAAAAAGTGGAGGGCTTAGTAACTTGATCGTATTAAAGATACAAATATAATTTAGTATGAGCCCTGATTTGGGCAGGCCCAAAATTTCTGATAATATTAGAATATTTACAGGATTTACAGGAATCACAGATTGTTAGGAAAATTCTAAATAAAATACAATTAAATAAATCAAATTATTTTAGTTTTTAGAAAAAATATTTTTAGTTTTAGAAAGTTTTTTTCAATTAAATAAAGACACAAAATCTGCCATTCTTTTTCTGACACTTCATACATTCATAGACTGTGCTGAATGAATGTGATGAAATAAAATAAAATACAATTTTGCCTATATACACTGTTATACTAAATTAAAAAGAAACATAAAAGCTGCTTTTTTATTTTATTTATAAATTTTTTTTAGACTATGCTAGATAGATGTGATAAATATAAACATAAAATACAATCAACATAAGTCATTAAATAAAAAAAAGATGATGAAATAAAAACAAGAAAAAAACAAATAATGGCTAAAACTTTTAAATAATAATATTAATAAATGGCTAAAAAGAATGTTAACACCTGTCAGTTATACTGTAAATAACATATTTTAATATGTTGTCATGTCCATGTCATAGTTTTATTGTAAATCTGTCATTTGAACCATTTTTGGGAAAGATATGATGGGGATGTCATTTTGTCCTTATTGTCAGCAGAAACGGTTTAGTACTTTTACCCTAGAGTATTTATTGTTGAAGCGTGAGCCCTTGCTACATTCTGTTTCTATAGGGATGTGAGGTTGCCAAGTAATACCAAGAAAAGACTAACTCTTGGCAACTGCCGCGTGTCATGGCCTCTGCTACTGATGCTGAGCAGAACAGACATTTTCCCCTCAACTTCATTTGTCCATTTAAAAAGAATCGGTGTAAGTATGTGAGCATGAACTGTGCATGATGTACTTTCACTAATATGGCAAGAGAGCATGTTTTCATGCTCCCAGGTCAAGCATGAAATTGCAATGATACAGCTGTTTTGTCAGACAAATATGCATGATTTCAAACATGTAGCTGTAAAAAAGCTTTTACATAAACTTTGCTGTGAATATTTAAGCTGCTAAAAGTGCGCTAGTATGCTGCATCTTAAATAAATTAGTGCTTATTAGTAAAAGAGTATGACTTATTCCATATGTTGCGCTGAAAGTCACTGAAGATATCAAGAGTGTGTATTTTTGGATTGGTTCTGATGTTGCATTGGAACAGAAAACAGTTTTTGGTGATACCTTATAAGGTAATGATTTTTTTCTTGACATATTTAAATATATATTTTAATATTTAACATATTTAATCTCATCAATGATAAACCTATACTTTTTATACTTCTTATATTCTTATTATTTATAACCTTATTTTCATATTATACACTGAAAAAAATGTTTCATTCATCCAATTAAAAAAATGTAGGGTAATGATTCACATCTATATTTTTTAACTTGAGCCAATGAAAAATAAATAGCTTGTCCTTGCCCTTTCAGTGTACGTGCAATGAAACACACACACACACACATGCAATTTAAAAAAAAAAATTTTGTCCAAATGTTGAATAGACAGTTGGATTCCAAATAATGGCAAATAATAAATAATTTTCGGACTATAATTTTTTTTGTTACAATAACAGTTGTATAATCTTTTCGGCAATGTAGCATTAATCACATCAAATCTGATTTGCGGTTTTTGTCTGTCTATCATCTTTGAAGTCATCTGTATGCTATTGTACTCTTAACTCTTTCCCCGCCAAACACAGAATTTTCCAGGTTCTCTATGGGATTGAGATCCGGGGAGTTGCCTGGCCACGGATACAAAATTGAATTGTAATGACCTTCAAGTCACTTCTTTATCACTCTTGCTTTGTGACACGGTGCTCCATCATGCTGGAAAATGCACAGATCATCACCAGATTGCTCATGGATCGTTGGAAGAAGTCGCTCTTGCAGGACGTTTTGATACCATTTTAAATTCATGGCAGTGTTTTTGGGCAGAATTATGAGAGGGCCCACTCCCTTGGTTGAAAAGCAACCACACATGGTTGGTCAGTGCACCAGTCTTCTGCTGTCCAATCCTTGTACTTCCTGCAGAATTTCAGTCTGTCCTTGAGGTTTTTCTTGGAGAGAAGTGGCTTCTTTGCTGCCCTTCTTGACACCAGGCCGCTGTCCAAAAGTCTTGGCCTCACTGTGCGTGCAGATGCTCTCACACCAACCTGCTGCCATTCCTGAGCAAGCTCTGCACTGGTGGTGACACGATTCCGTAGCTGACTCCTTCTCAGGAGCAGTCCTGGTGCTTGCTGGACAATCTGGGACGTCCTGAAGACTTCTTCAATGCAGTCGAACCTCTCTCCTTGAAGTTCTTGATCCGGTAAATGGTTCTTTCAGGTGCAATATTCTTTGTAGCAATTTCCTTGATTGTGAGGCCATTTTGATGCAAAGCGATGATGGCTGCACGTGTTTCTTTGGAGGTAACCATTGCTAACAAGAGCACAATGATTGGAAGCGCTTCTTCCCTCCTTTTATAGCAATCAGTCTGCTCTTACAGTCTATTTAGTATGATAGTGATTTTACCTGTCTAGTACTCATTCACACTTTCACATGTGCTGCTGATATGATTAGTAAATTAATGTTAGCTGGTCATTTTGTGTCAGGATAAAAAAACAGTGAAATTTGTTTTTTTTTGTGAAAAGTTCATTTTTTTTGGCCAAAGAAGCTTTTAGCAATTATTTAAAATGCATCTGATCACTCTACACAATAATCTAGATGTAGTATTTTATACAAACGTGATTTGCTCTGCTTTTTGATCAAAATATTGCTTTTTTTTGTTTTTATAAAACATACCTACATTCAAGTGTTGATATAAAAGAATGATTGAAGCTACAATAAAACAGTTTTTTTAAGTAGAGGCCCTGTTCTTTATTTTCATGTATTGCATGTTCAGATATTCATAAAAAAAATATATTCTGGGGGCCATGACATTTTTGTGAAAATCATCAAAAATGCTGGCGGTGGCTGGCAACTTTTTTTCAAAAACGCTGGTGGGGAAAGAGTTAAAGTGGACGAAATAATTTATTTCGAATTAAAATGCACAGTTTTTTTCTTGAAGCAGACCAAAAATATTTATCATACACTTGGTGTGGGTGTGTCCTAATGTTTGTCCAATCAAATCCTCTCTAGAATAAGAATGTCCCTCCCTCTAATACCACTTTAGCAATTCAGCATTTTATGCCAGGGCAAATCAATCAGTCAACCCAGTTCTGTGATAGGTTGCTGACCAACCATCTCTTTGGCTGTTCTCCATTATCGTGTTATTGCCAGACTGATTCTGTGTGTTGGTTTTACTGTATTCCCTAACACTTTGAGCTGCAATCTGTGTACCCCAATCTAATGCACCACAGTAGCTGTAAACCAAAAAAAAAAAAACACTTTAAAACAAGACCTACAACTGACATTACAGACTGTATGCTGTCTACATGGAGATTATTACATAATTATCAGAGTGCATCGTACTAATGATATCAGAGACTGAACTCAAGTGGGAACTGCTGCATATCCACTACAGTCAAAGAGAGTGCCATAAGTTGAGCCTTGGCGAAAATCCACTGTTACCAAGCAACACACTATGAAACATAAGAAACGTGCTGACTGTCAGGAAGGTGTGTGAACTGCCTAATGTAATAGTGCTGTGATGGAGGAGGCCTAATGACATGACATTAGGAGAAAACCATCTTTTGACACATGAAAAGCGTATATACATTTTTAAACATTAGATACATGCTTAAAAGCCAGACAAAATGTCTATTTGTGAGGTATTTATATGTGTAATTCCTGTCCACTGCAAAATCCTCCCATATAGGGATAGAAAAAACCCAAATACCCATGACTAAATCTCTAATCCACTTTATCCTGTAATGATGTGTCTCATAATAAGCCAGCTATAGAAGTGGTACTGTCCAGACATGCTCAGGAGGTCCAGGCTAAAGTATCCGGCATGTGAGTCTCCAAATATAAGCTGGAGCTACACAGTAATGAGGTGTTTGTTGTTTTTCATATACAAGTTTTATTATGTGTTGACTTTCTAGCCCCTCCCTGTTTTGACGATATAACCAAAAGCTTTGAAGCAATTTTCAACAAAAATCTTTACCACAACATAAGCAAGTTTTAACCACATTAAAGCAACTGTATCTCTGTCTTTACCTTGAAATATCAGTTTCAAATCATTCTTATGGTACACAGTTTCTTTCCCACGCTCCCTAAACGTCTGTTGTAGGAGTAGGTAAATATGGTGAACGGGTACAAAATTCTGTGAAAGAGCTTACTGCTAAATAAAAAAAAGATCCTGTTTTTAACTGTAAAAATGCTATGGTAAAACCAGTTAATTGGTTAACCACAAGCTCCCTTACTGTCTATAGCCTATACAGTGGGAAAGAAATGTAAAAGTTTAATGGGACATTTAAAGGGGTCATATGATGCGATTTCAATTTTTCCTTTCTCTTTGAAGTGTTACAAGCTCTTGGTGAATAAAGGAAAGATCTGTAAAGTTGCACAGACTAAAATCTCAAATCCAAAGAGATATTCTTTAAAAGTTAAGAGTCAACCACGCCTACCTAAAACGGCTCATTCTAACACCCCCCCACATGTCTACATCACTATGTGGGAAGATTTGCATAACGCCACCCAAATGTTCACGCAAAGAAAGAAGGCATAACTTTTATTCTCGCTGTAGTATTGTTTCCGCCGCCGCCATGTCGTGAAGGTGCTGTGTGCTTCGTTGGGAAAGCGAAAACTACTTGGTTGGTCTTCCAAAAGAGGACGATATAACACTTCGTCATGCCTGGAGCTGATCCATACTGGTTGCTGAGGAAATACTACAACTTTGCGCTGTGGATCGCCGGATCGGCTTTCACCTCACGAAGCGGAGTCCAGCCGGGGTCGTCACATATGGTTGCCGTAAACCCGCCGGCCGCTCCTTTGTCGAATCCACCAGCCGCGCCGTTCTCAAGCCCGCCGCCGCCTCTGCTCACTCTAGCCCCAGGCCTCTGCTCACTCTAGGCCGCTGTGTGTTTCGTTGTTAAAGCTAAACTACTTTGTTTGGCCTTCAAAAATGGACACAACTAGAAATCAGTGT
The DNA here is from genome assembly GCA_018155175.1 of Sinocyclocheilus anophthalmus. Classification (NCBI taxonomy): domain Eukaryota; kingdom Metazoa; phylum Chordata; class Actinopteri; order Cypriniformes; family Cyprinidae; genus Sinocyclocheilus; species Sinocyclocheilus anophthalmus. Next base: position 226,707 of record JADLZN010004266.1, on the reverse strand, counting down.
AAGTTGTATTTACAACACTGTTCCAGAACAATTCAACCCAAATTTCAGATGTGTGCAGAATTTTATGGAGGACTGTTTCCTGCATCCTGGTAGAGTAGACTACAATGCCGGCTGTTCTGACTAACAGACTGTAAGTACGTTTTCATATTAAAATAATTTGCCACTGACGATTCAAACACGAGTTTTGGGCAGTGTAGAGTAGGGCTGTTGGTGTAAATTTCTCCGATCACAAATGCAGACATGGTTTTAGGTTTACACAGCGCGATACGCAACGCGACGCGTAAAAAAGACAGTATACGTCATTATAATCTGTAATTATGTCCCTACTGGATGCAACGAATGACTCGTTTATAATGGGTTTTCATGTTTTTGAATCGTCGCTCCGGCCTGACGGCATCACAGTATGGTAAGGGGCGTAAAATTTCCATCACACGCTTGAGGAATTCAACCAATCACAATGCACTGGATAGCTGACAAATCAGCGTACACCTCGCTTTTCAGAAAGATGAGCTTTGTAAAAATCGACTCGTTTCAGAAAGGCGGGGCATAGAGGAGAACCAATAATGTACAGTATGTGGAAAATAATGTGTTTTTTAAACCTTAAACTGCATAAACACATTACACCAAATACACAAAATAATGTTCTTTTTAGCAACATCATATGACCCCTTTAATGTAATTTTACAGTAAAATTCTGTTAACTTTGCTGTTTTTGGAAGTTAAATAGAACAAGTCATCTTATAATTTACAGTGAAAAAACATAAAACTGGGACATTTGCACAATTCGCGTGTGAGCTCATATTTTGTTTTTTAAGTAAAATTACTGTGTTTTTTTACATATCAGTTATGTACGTAAAAACATAACGTCCATGGGGGTTTCATTTTTTCATTTCCAACTGGTTTGGTTTATTTGGAAATGTGATTTCTATATTTTATCTATTCAAAAGACTACGAAAGCGATCCCAGTTCTGCACATCTATGGTTCGCTGCTCAATGCTGTCATTTGCTATACATTTTTGATTTTATACAAAAGTTAATATTAAGTGACTTACATTTTAGGAACACTGTTGTCTGATTGTGCTCTATTTCATCAACGAAAACAGTTCCAAAGTCAAGCTGAGCCGCTGTGCATCTCAAGCAAAACACAGAGCTGTTTTCGTTTATGGAATGAATCTGTTTTTGAACAAATCAGGTGAGTCAATGATTCAATGACCCATTCATAAAGAGAGCCGTTTATTTCATTCCTGAGTGAATAAGCCATTTGAACGAATCGACTGAATGAATGATTCATTGACAAAGACAGTGACTTGCTGCCACCTACTGGCGGTTTCAGTTTTATTTTTAAAGTATAAATTGAGTCATATAAATCGTTTAATATTTCTGTATTCAATACTTTATATTTAAAACATCAATCTCATAACATTGGTAGATGAAAATGCATTTATGCCACATCTGAGTCTTGCAAAACGTTTGAAATATCATGATGCACATGTATGTTCCTTCTGGCCGTGCCAGATCCATGGTTGATGCTGGCTTCATTTGCTAGTAACTATTCCTTCCGGCTTGTATTTTATTCTTTTAATTGAGTTTATGTTAATTAATTTTTATCAAAGTTTATCAATCAAAAAATTTTGGCACAAAAGATGACATACATTTAATAAAGTTAGAGGAATTACAAAGGTTGAACACATGCAAAACAACTTTAAGGCGTCAAAATATCGCTTATAATGGGACGGTTAATTTCGGTCAAATGGTAGATACAAGTGCTCCTGAAAAGGATGTAAGCGGCGTAGAGTCCTTACGCATGTAAAGTTACCTTTTAACAACTATTGCCAGCCAACTTCTTAAGTGTAAACTCTTCAAATTCCAACTCATGCCACACCACCTACCCCCTGCTCCACACCACATCACACGCAGCAAGCGAGGATGTGATTGTGAGGGCCTTAGCTAAGACACAGCAGCACAGGACACCACGCACACAGCCAGGCACACCGGCCTTGAGCCACGTGGACCACGTCGCGCTCCGTCTCCCTTCTATTTTTTATCTTAAATAATTCATAATTCATTTCACTTAAGTCAAATTATTTGGTTAATTAAACACGAAAGGGGTAAGTTAATGATGCTCTACAAATAATCAAATGTGCAAATTCACACACAATTTATTTTTAATTTGGCCAGAATTGCAGGTGCCTGTCTTAATATCCAAGAAGGTTTAGAGAAAATATGAAATAAGTTTAATGTTATTATAGATTATAAAGGGTTTTATAATTAAATACATCCAAAAGGTAATCTAAAATTACCATTATTATTCCCTCCCCCTTTCCAAGCTAGAGTCCCCCCAGTGAATTTTGGCCATTTCCACCACTGCTTGTGTTACCATGATGGGTTTGTATTTGTGTGAATAAAAAAACTGTGAGGGCAGGCTTTTATATTTTAGAATTACCTCAGCTTGTAAGAAATTTATTTGTGATGAACTTTGATTCATAATGTGTGTTTTTTAATCACTTTCTGTTTTCTGGTGTCTGTCAGTATATTATAAAGATACACAATGAATATTGGACTTCTCCTGCAACAATTGATCATAATCATTTTTGAGAATCACTTATTCTCGCTAAAGAACAAAACAACATTACTGACCAATATTAAAAATGGATAAAAATGCGCTGCAATATAGCTAGATATAAAATCGGAGGATCACTTGTATCAGCATTATATATCATCAAAAGCATTATAGACATAGTATGACTTACTGTACGCTGCATTGAAACGATTTGTATTGTGAAATGCACTTTACAAATAAATTTGACACACAATCATCTTGCTGAATGATATAGCAAATAACACTTATCAACACTATATATTTAAATGACCTTGGCATCTTTCTCCTAGTGTTTGCTTTTGATGCGAGGTGTAACACCATTTAACACTAATGCGGGCTTGTGAAACACATTCCTTTGGCCTTGTTTCCAGCTTGCCAGAGCACCTGAGATGGTTGCCATGGTTTCGTGGTCACATATGTTCTGATGGTGCAGATAAAGTAGCTGTTGAAATGATCTTCAGATTCATGTGCACCGTTGGATGACTCCATCCAGGAAGACCTTTCACTGCACGCACAAACAAGCATGTGAATGTGTATTCAAGACATCATGCATCATATATAAATAAATATATACCAGGCCAAGAATGAATGAGGCTCCGAAGGTGTCGTTGTTCTGTAGAGGACTAAAGCATTCAAACACTCTGAGCAGACGCAGCAGGCGCCTATAGAGCTGGACAGTTTGGTCGCAATGTGTGCAAACACAGTGTAACAGTGGCGAGAGGGGGTGTGATGCAGGCTGTCTCTTCGGCTGTGCTCCAGTGGCACGAACGTGTTGCTAAATGTAAAAAAGGTTCATTTAAGTATAAAATACTTTGGCATGAATGCATGAGCATCCTATGTTGTTTTCTAAGGGAGACTAATAATAAGATTCATTGTCCTAATTAAAATGCCATTTAATAACTGATTTTCTTAGTTTGCTTCTGTGAATAGTACTGTACAACATAATAAGCTAAATCCCTTGTTGAGCATGGTGTGGTTCGAGCCCAAGAATTGAATAATGCATTCAAGTTATAACATGAAAGGGTGACCTCAGGGTGACCTTTGACCTGTACCCATAACTGTACCCATAATTCTATATGACTGTCCTCGCCACGTTATATGTAATTTTGTGTGTGTGTGTGTGTGGTTCAGGTCTACCCTACATTACAAAGATGGCAATAGCCAAAATCCTTGTCCTTTTTTAGGGGTAGGATTAGGGTAAGGGGATAGAGAATACAGTTTGTACAGTATCCATTACGCCTATGGAATGTCCCCATAAAACATGGAAACCAAATGTGTGTGCGCGTGTGTGTGTGTGAATTAAAAGTGGCTGATGAAAGTGGTGATATACAAAATATTTAATAAATATTTACTTCTATCTTCTACTGCAGTGTGTAGATTCTGTTTCTTCTTTTCTCTCTCGCTCTCTAAAAATGATTGGTAAAGGTTATATTTTTTTATTCGAAGTAAAAATAAACATATTATTTCCTTGTGATTTAATATTTCATTAGCATTTAGGCCAAACAAACAAAAACATAGTGTAACCAGGTGTGAGGTGTGAAGCTGCTCAGCTGGGATGCAGACAGAAACTGTTATGTTGTTACTTTTTACTGCCTTTTTTGGCAACTCAAACAATTATCTGCACAATTATTTTAAACTGTTAAAAATATCACACACTTCTCATACTCTCATACTACACTAATCATCACAACAATAGCCTATATGAACTTTTTGGTAATTCATTTTAGAAAGAGTCTGTTTAAAGAAACTGATTTCGCCACTTGAGTAAGAGACGAAGCGTCTTACACTAATAAAAAAGACAAGTTTAGATGAACACGAAACGAAAACCGTGTACCACAAAAGTTCATAAAAAATATTTTATAAATATTTTAAGTATAACGTAATGATATTTACGTGTACAGACCCCCAGATATTATCTTTATCCTCTCTAACACTGCCATCTGGTGTTGAAATGTGAAAATTATGCTAGACGCATTAATTCAGCTGATCATTTTAATGTAAGATACATTCTTTTTGTGTTCACTCTGGCTTTTAAATCCGATTTGAAGCTATTGGAAAAATATATATACGCCCAAGCTGACATGTATCGCTCTTATCCGAGAAATACTCCTAATGCTAATTACCACATGTTGACATAACTATCGATTTAGACCTCAAATACGCCTAAGTACTATTTTAATACCTTCTTCTCCAATTTAATCCTCACGTTAATGCTCATCACCAACCGGAAGTCCGCGAGCGCCGCCTAAGCCCCTCCTCTCAGATGTCCTTGTAGCTATGGAAACTCATCAGCGGGCAGCATCCTCCTCCAGTTTGTTCACCCCGTCGTCTGGACAGCTAAGCTAAATTTGTATGTAAAACATCGGTTCAAAATGGCGATCGGCCGTCAAACGCTTTCCTTGGTGCTCCTCTCATGGCTGTGTGAGTAATATTTCTTCATCTGCTGTAAAGGAGCGAGTAGGTCTTGTTGAATTGTGGCGGTCGTGTATCCGTGTGATGGTATTCTCGCGCTGACCCCTGCTGCTAATGCTTTACTACCATTAGCCATTTAACGCCACGCTCAGTTTTTGTAAACACAGCTCGCGGTTTCTAGTAAGATGGGAATGTTACTCACTGCTGGAGTGATTGGTTTATATCCCCCAGCAGTGGAATACAACGAGCGTGTCTCAATACCCAGTGAACTGCCTGCTTTGACAGCATTTTTGACCGCGTTCGAACGTTTCTAATGTGAACATCATATACTCGAAGGTGTTGTTTAGGTAAGTAACGTTAGTTCATTCACTAGGGCTTGAGACACAGCTCTTGTTTGTGTTCCTCAGTATGCTTCTGTGTGTTAATAGCTTCATTTAGAGTCGTTTTAATCAGATGAATACCCTTTTGAAAAAGAAGTCCACTTTAGCATACTTTTTTAAAAAGAGTAAAAAATTACTTATTTGAAACGAGTGAACTGAATATAATTAATTGCATGTTAAATGAAAATGCATTTGTATATTAAATGTAATAATTAGTTGAACTAATTAAACTAGAGTGTTTTTTGCCATGCGTAATTTAATAATTACTTCTTTTGCTTTTAGTTACTGTACTGCCAATGGCAAGCATTTATGGTAAACAAGAATCTAATGTCATTTCTATTGAAATGTGTATGTCATTAAATATATTTGTATTTTCACATTTGTAATGATGAAGATGCAATTTAGTACATTTAAAATATGTTCATTTTAAATATTGAAAAACACACTACAGTTAAAATTCAAATCAAGTACTTTATATGTGCTTTAGTATTTAGTGTCAACACATTAAAATAAGAGTACTTAAATCATGACAAAAAAATGAATATTAAAAGAATATGTAGTTTAAAGTAAAACTTTTAATTTGACATTTTTAAAAGTTTAATTGTGTTTAAAAAACTGTCATGAAAGTGTAATCTTGTTAAGTACTCTTTTTTTTATTTCAGTAATATTATATTATTAATATAGTGTTCTAAAAATATATGGTTTTAAGATTTGAAGTACACTGTAAGAACACATTCAATGCACTTAAGCCCACTTCTTTTTCACAAGGGTAGAAAATCAACTATTTAAGTTTGTTGAATTATTTCATTGTAGCTGACATGTTTTTGAGGTATTGCCGGTCACATGTTATTGGACTCAACCAGAGCTTTTCATTTTCTTCTCAGCACAATGTGCCTCTGTGCAAGTTGTGTGATGTGTGAAGAGGTGTAGCTTCATTCACTCATTCTCAAAGCCGTTGCTGTTGGTCAATGTGTCCTGAATACCAAAATACTTTCAAATGGGCTCAACTTCAGCCTAATTTCACTTTGACCAGTGGCGGGGTCTTTGTAAACTAGAAAGTGCTGTCAGAACTGTGGAGAAGAGTTTTTGTAAACAATCATGCGATAAAGAATGTCTCAAGTCAAAGATCACACCACCACCCCCTTCTCTCCCACTCTTTCTTTTTCCCGTCACTTTTTAGGTCACTTCTTTGTAAAGTCTGGAATAGCACTTTTAGTTAGTATGTCATGTGAAATGCTACAACAATCAGCTATTGTCTTGTACAGTAATTATCCACAAAGTATGCCATCAAAACAACCGTAAACTGAAATCACAATTAACATAAAATAACACGCATATTAAAAAGCTTTTGTTATATTGTTTAGAGTGGAAATGCAGAAAGGTGTTTTTAGGATTTGTGTTTTTTAATAACAAAACAAACATCTCTCTCTCTCGCTCTCTCTATATATATTAGATATAAACACACACTACATTATTCATACACATTCTTGGAGTAAATATACAAAAAAATTATATAGATATATATATATAGATACAGGTATCTTCAAACACAAATATGAACGAAAACATAATTGAATAATAAAAAAAAAAAAAAAAAAAAAAAAATGAATCTTCATATTTATGGCAGCATTCTTTTGTTTGATGTAAACAGGGACCTTTCTGACATTGTCGCTTCCATACAGTGACCGCATGCTTCCCAGTGGTGGATAATGTAGCTTGTCTAATCGGGAAATGTCAACAGCAGATGTAAAAATAGACCATGATGCATGCGATGGGAAAGTCAGCCTTAGAAACGTCACCAGAAACCTTGACGTTCTCCAGCTGTGGCAATATGACTCTGCTCTAGTCTCCCATGTGCCTCTTTACAGTAGTTAAATGCAGCAGAATTCACTTCATCAGTACAAAACTGTCCCATGTGTAGCTATTCCTCGAGCTTGTCAGTCTAGGTGATGATAAAACGCCACAGATGTTTGGCTTATGATAACTGAAGTCTGTCTCATGCTTTGCAGAAGTCCATATGGTAAGATTTTAATCTGATGCTAAAGCCACAGATTATCACATATGGATCACTGTAAATACACTCTGTGGATTTCATGAGATTATGTGAAAGTGGAAAATGCATCTGGAAATAGCAAATGCCCTAAACCCCAAATTATTTTCTCATATGAGCGAAGCCTATTGGGACTGTCAGGCTTTGCCAAATAATTTGTTTCATGTTTGCCTTTTCATTATGTCACACTGTCTGGCCTTTTTGAGTTGGTGCGGACAGATCGAAACTGAAAAAACACACAAGCTCTTCTAAATCTGTCCATGAATTTTCACCAGAAATGTGTTCAGGTCTGGTTACAGTTTCCCCAAGATACTTACAAAGTTTATTCTTCCATTATGCTTCCCATAAACATTATAAAAAGTCGAAAAGATAAAGCTGAGAAACTGAGTCACCCATTACTGAAATTCATAAGATTTTTTCGTCTTTGACATTAGAACATAAGAAAATAATCAAAGAAGAATGTTTGAAATAAGATCATTATTATAATTACACTGTAAAGAGCATTTCATGTAAAACATGTCCAGAACTGGGTCATATCTGATATTAATTTTCAACAGTGATACTCATTATATTCTCATTAATGTAGTACGGTAATGAAAAATGATCCTGCCCGCGCACAATGTTATTAAAATCATACTAAATTAAAGCCAGTACAACAAATATTACAATGGAAACAGTTTAATAGGGCTATATTTATTTTTTTGTTAATTTAATAAATTATAATAAATTAGTGAAGAGGCAGGACGAAAGAGTATGGTTAAAGGCAGTATGGTCCTTAAATATTATTTCCTTAAAAAAAAAAAAAAAAATTATATATGTATTTTGTTTATGCTGGTACTTTTATTAATTAATCAGAATCATATAACAATGATATAGTTAAATATATTTTAAGTGAGTAGCTGCCATACAATTGAAATATATTATAATGTAAATAATTATCTAAAAATAGCTTCATTTACATTCATGAAAAATATAATTTCTAATTTTTGGACTGTAATCTGTTCTTTGTTATCTGTTGCAGGCAAGAGTACAGCTTTTGCTGTAATACTCCGAACAACTGAAAAATCAGTATGGACAAATGAATTTGAGTGTAAGTCTTACATGAAGCTGTTTAATAAGATTACTTCATTAATGCACGCATAAATTGACAACCTATGTCTTATTTCTTTAAAGCAATTGAGTTGACCTGCTTGATAGAGTCCATTTCTACAAACAATCCCAGAATTGAATGGAAAAAAATTAAAAATGGTGTACCCAGCTATGTGTATTTCCAAAATAAAATTTCAGGTAACATGTTCTTTCTCTCAGAACCACATAATGCTGTTAAATTGATGACAGTGTTTAAGCTAAATTCAGCTGAAGCTGCGTTATGTTCTCAGGTGACTTGGAGCACAGGGCTTTGCTGAGAGAGCCTGCAAACCTTCTGATCCTGAACACCAGCAGATCGGACACAGCTCAGTATCGCTGTGAGGTGGCGGCCATCGACGACCAGAAGCCCTTTGATGAAATACTAGTCAGTCTCGCTGTAAGAGGTACTGTTGGAATAGTTTCAGTGGGCTTGAGTGCAGGACGAATACGTTGAGCTGATCAACGTGATTCCTCTGGATGCACAAAAATGTCTCCGATTATAATTGCGATCTTACTGTTTGGGACATGAAGCTGTGAGGGAATTTAATGCCATGCAGCAGAACGGATATAATATAAATATAATATACTAATAGCTCCAATAGCAGAAAAAAAATCTATGATTGCATTGAAAAAAGCTGCTGTTTTGTTGTGGATGTGTTGCAGTGAAGCCGGTGATGCCCAGGTGTAGTGTGCCGGACGCAGTTATAGTGGGTTCAAGCACTGAACTGCGCTGTATTGAGAACGAAGGCTTTCCACAGTCACAGTATCAGTGGTTCAAAAACAACGAGGAGCTGCCAGAAGACCCGAAAACCAGCAGCAAGTTCTACAATTCTTCATACACCATGAACACTGAGACTGGTTCGCTGGCAAGTGTGCTGTGCTGTTTTTGTGCTGTCATGCTAGGTAAACGCTACATTTTTTTTACATTTACATTTACATTTACATTTTTACATTTACATTTAATCATTGAGCAGACGCTTCTATCCAAAGCGACTTACAAATGAGGACAATAGAAGCAATCAAAACTAACAAAAGAGCAGCAATATGTAAATGCAAATGACAAGTCTCGCTTAGCCTAACGCTAAAGGTACACGTAGCAAGGTATTTTATATATATATATACACACACACACACACACACACACAAAGAAAAACAAGCAGATAGAATAGAAAAAATAGAAAGCTAGTGTTAGTTTTTTTTAATAAAAAAGAAGACAAATAAAGTAGAATTAAAATAGAATAGAAAATGCTAGAGTTACAGGGTCAAATAAAGATGGAACAGATGCGTTTTTAGTCATTTCTTGAAGAATATCAGAGGCTTGGATTACATTCTGCGACACATTTTGCAGGACTTGCAAAATAATTATTCGCTTCGATTGTGTTTACACAAATAATATAATCACTACACTATACTAATAAGTAATAATATAAAATAATAAGAATCAGCTGTAAATGATATTTTTAATTACATTTACAGTTAATTAAAGCAGATAAACTGGAACAGAGGAAGTATTTTAATATTGAAAAAAATTGCAAAGGCTTAGGCTTTAAATGAAACAATAAGAATAAGAAACAATAAGTAATAAATACATTTAAATTAATTTTTTTAAATAAAAATGTGAGGTTTTAGTAATCTTGTAATTTTTGGTGATTTGTTGTTGTTTTTTTTGCCCAATCAATTGAGGTTTTTGCAATTTATTTCAATATTGTATTTTACCATTTTAAACATTAACTGGGCTTTTGCTAAGTGTATGATTTACATCTGATCCACAGAAATTCCGGTCTGTGAAGAAAGAGGATGCAGGTGAATACTATTGCCAGGCCAGGAATGAGGCAGGATGGTCAAAATGCAGTCCTCAGACCATGGAAGTTTGTAAGTGTGGCCCTTAAATATGCTGGTCAGTAGCTGCACTTTGAAATAATGATTCAGCTTTTAATATTGAAATTATTTATTCACCTTCATGATGTTCCAAATGCAGTTATTTTTCAGATATATTCACAAATATATTTTTTTCAGGACTCTTTGTTAATAACAACAAATGTTTCTTTAGAACTAAATCAAGAATATTAGAATGATTTCTGAAGGATGAGGTGACACTGAAGACTGAAGAAGTAATGATGTTGAAAATTTCAGCTTTGACATCACAGAAATGTCAAATAAAAAAAAATCTAAATTGTAATAATTCACACACTGGTAGTATATAAATAAACACAAAGAGTGAGTAAATAATGGAATTTTTCATATATTTTTTGCTGAGCTATTTATTCATTTGTACATAATTTCTTTCTAGATGATCTGGACATTGTGGGCATATTCCTGAAGGTGTTAGGCGGAGTGGCAGCATTTATATTAGTCATTGTGGGGATCTGTCAGATTCAGAAAAGTGGCTACTGTTCCTGCAAGGATCATGGGGAAACCAAGTGAGTGAAAACTATAACCACAAAATGAATCTTACAGCATAACCATAAGGGCTGATCTGATTTGATCTGGAATTTAATGCACTTTTGGTAAGATTACAATGCTCTGTTTCATACAGTTACAAAGTACCCCAACATGACAATAGGATGGACTATGCCAGTCCAGATGAGGTAAGGCTTTGTGGATTTGTGACATGATAAAGCATCACAGATATCATTTTCATGTATTAGTGCACGTTTAGAGGCTATAGTCAACACCTTGAAATGTTCTTACAAGGATGGATGAAGTTTCATCCGAGATTTGCTAGTGTTTATCTTCTCAGGTTACACTGCAGCCTTTCTCTGACTGCAGATATTTTCTTTTTATTAATGCTAGCAAAGCTCAAAGTGGTATTAGTGCAATCCTCAAAATAATCTTTCAGTAAAATCTCTACATGGAAAAAATATTTGGCTGGATTTAAGTTTTGCTTCTGTAGTGCCACATTTTAACTACATATCATTTGATTGCTCACAGTTTTTCCTATCTCTGTTTTTCCTCAGGGACATTTCCGCCACAAGTCCTCCTTTGTCATATAAAATCAAAGAAGAGGAGACGAGCGCTTCAATCGTGTGAATGCCTTGTGAGCTGACTTTTGAACTGTCAAATTGTGCTTTTTACGCTGAGGTGCAACTTGAGCTTCATGGCTTGCCAAAGTTATAACAAAAACGAATGCTACTGTGTCGAACAGGGAATTTTTACTCCCCTTATTTTGATTTTAACAGACAGTAATCAAACACAGGTTTACTTAAAACTCCACTGTTTATATGTAAAAATGACATTCAATTGAACAATACTCAGATTTATAGCTATTACATGCATCTTGTAAAGTAAAAAAATTATTGTTTCAGCAAATCAAAAAGGATTGAACTTAATAAGTAACATAAAAGATGAGTTTAAGTCTTTCCAAATAATTGTGAATTTCTGAATGTCAGTTGCAGACTTCAAATTGTAGCAAGGCTGAAATTGCATCCAGGTGCTGCTGTATTTTTGCCCAAAAGTAGTCAACACATAATACCAGTGCAAGAACTTACATGTCTTCAAGGCAAATATTACATTTCCCACTGGAAATATAGTGTGTGTGACTATGTGAAGAATCCTGTCAGTGTAAATGTGTACAATACCATGCCAAGACTGTTTTATCTGGGTCACTTTTGACAAGAGGATTTTATGTGTTAGTGTTTCAGCAGTGGTTATTTAGTTCATGAACTATACATTTGTAGCATTTTAGTTTGAGATTTAATCAAACACCTCCGTAAAGTCAGTCGACTTGGTTGTGCAAGATGATTCATTTACTTTTTTGAAATATTCCTCTAGATACAGATTACGCACTTGTGGTTTTTTTCAGAGTGCCATTTCTGTGTTTAAGTGCCCTTCAATGCTTTATAATTGTTTTATACGTTTTGGACATATTGTCCAGGTTTTATGACTCAGTGTTATTGTTTTAATCTATTTATAAGATCTACGTATATTGTAGTTCACTCCAGAGTAGTAGTTAGACTGTGGGCCGTGTCACAAGAATAAAACTGATTATGTGGAAGCAATCAACATAGTCTATTCTTTCATTTTGTTTTTAAAACATGTAGCTATATATGTAATTGGACCATCAAATTTACTTTGTTTTTAAATAAATGCAGTGGAACGGAGGTATTATCTTGAAATTTGAAAACAAGAACAAGAAATAAACTCATAAGTTTCTTTTAGCTTCTTTTTTAATAATTTGACAATATATTAGTCATGCCTCATTGCATGTCCCACTGTCTAAAAACAGTACGACAGAAAAACAAATGAACAAGAGAGCCTGGGTTCCATCATTGTACTATATATGTCATACAGCTGAACTTAATAAAATAATCTAATTTCATGAATTGGGCAAATCTAATGGATATGCCTAAGCAAATTGACAGAACAGAACAAAATAGAACAGACGGGCCAGTATATTCCAATATGTAAACAAATATAAAGAAAGTATCTCTAATCGAATTATTCAAAGTGTTTGTTGGCAAACCATTTTATTGTACATTTTTATTTAAGGCTCAGTGTTATACAGTTTTTACATTTTCATACTATTGAGTGCCAGGCAATGGGTAGACAGAATCTAATAAGTGTAGTTAAACGGGTTAGTTCACCCAAAAATGAAAAAATGTGATGTTTATCTGCTTACCCACATGGCATCCAAGATGTAGGTGACTTTGTTCCTTCAGTAGAACACAAATTGAGATTGGTGTCCTATGGAAACATTGATGTACTAAGACACGAAACGATCGGTTTGTGCGAGAAACCGAACAGTATTTATTTATATAATTATTTTTTACCTCTAATACACCACTATGTCCAAATGCTTTGAGCACGCGCACAGCTTCCGGTGCGGAGGTGTGTACGCGCTCTGGCGTAGTTTAAGCAAGCGCCGGAAGTGATCTCTCGTGTGTATACGTCACTCATTGTTTACACAGGGCACAGTCATTGTAGGTACGACGGCTAACCAAAATGGTACTTACTTGCACTTATCCAGATTATTCAAACCGACTGAAAACTAAAAGATTACGTTCTCTCGCACAAACTCATTCGGGAGTGGTGACTTTCCAAGTATATTCCCAACTTCTGAGCCTGCTCGCCTGAAGTTATGGTTGATTGCTCTTCGGCTGGATATTCACACGCCCATTAACGTAAACTACGACAGAGCACGTACACACCTCACGCACCAGATGCCATACACGCGCCCAAAGACAGTTGGACATAGTAGTGTATTAGAGGTAAAAAATGATATAAATACTGTCGGTTTCTCGCACAAACCGATCGTTCCGTGTCTTAGGACATCAATGTGTCGTAACGAGCCGCAGGGTTTAATTTGGATTTGTCTGTGCATGTTTTTACTCTCATAGATTTTGTTACCAATGCCATGCATTATAAGACTGACAGACTGCAACGGCTGGACTTAAAAATCATAATTTGGGTTCTACTGAAGAAACAAAGCCACCTACACCTTGGATGCCCTGGGGGTAATCAGATAAACATAAAATTTTCATTTTTAGGTGAACTATCCGTCAAGCAGTCAATAATTAACAATCTTCAAAATGAAAGATAAAGGTTCTGTATTGGTCTTTAGATTTTTGTTTACAATAAGAAAATAATGGTTCTTTTAAGAACTGTTTACTGGAAGGTTCTTTGGGGAACCCAAAATAGTTTCTCAATGGCATCACGACGAAAACCTCCTCCTGGAACTTTTTTTTTTCAATAATGCTGGGGAAGCTCAGCCACATTTTTTCCAAACAATTCTGTATTTGACTTTATACTATAAGAAATACTATAAAAATGAAATACCTGACATTCCAGCTATGGTTAAATATTGAGTGTATATCCTTAATATTTAATGTTACACTGCAAAATAATAATAATTTTCTTAATCAATATTTGTATTTTTTTCTTGACAAAATGTTTGTTATTGTTTAAATTTAGTGACCTTTATGCGCAAAATATTTCTTTTTTGAAAGAAAAATAAAGAATTGAAGTCTTACACGTACCTGTGTAGATAGCCTATGTTTTACTGTAAAACAAGCTAAAGAATTAAGATAAAAAATATTGATTAAGATTTTTTTTGCAGTGTATGTTATTATAAGAAAAATTGTCACATGTTAAACTGTTGTCCCGTTATTTCTGTATTATCTGTAATGTGTGGTTTGTGTGATGTGAAATCAAAACACATTATTAGAGATGAAATGCCATCTGAATAGCATTACCACCAAGATGTTCGATTCTTAATGCCACTACACTATTGTACTATCAATAATTAATCCATTATATAATGCTTAGATTATAATATTCTCAGGTACAGTCAAAGGACGTGACCATGTATGTAAACAATTAATGTGGTCATGTAATTGGTTTTCTTTTATCATTGTCATTTAATAATAAAGAAATACTTCTATTAAATAAGCGCATCGTTATTGTTTCCCAATCTAAGAACGCAAGAGAAAGAATTTTGGCGCTTTTCCACTGCGTGGTACGGCTCGGCTCGGTTTGCGTTTTCCACTGCAGTTTAGTATCGCTTTAGCGTTGGCGGGATTATTCACATGTTGTTATAGCTGCGCCGCCTCTACTACCACGACTCCTAAAAAAACTTTTTCATTCCACATCGCCCCATCAATCTCTCGCTGGATCCGCTCCTCTGCTACCAACGAGAGGAACGTCTGTTCTTCCGCAAACAGACAACAAAAAATTTTTGGTTTTAAAAAAAAAAGGTGTGTTCGTTCAAAACTGTTGCGTTCGATCTTCGCTGGCTGTGCTGATTTAATCTAGCGGTTCTTTTGTGTTTGTGTCGCAAGTTCAGTGACGCAGGTAGAGACGATTCTCTCCGGCCAATCCGTGATCAGCAGAGTTTACACGTCACGGTTTGGTAACGGTACGGTTCACTTGGAACCCCAACCGAGGTGGTACTAAAAAAAGTACCAGGTACTGTATCCAGTGGAAACCCCCCCAAAAAAGTACCGAGCCGTACCATGCAGTGGAAAAGCGCCATTTTATTAATAAATAAACTGGGACTTTTATTTTGAAAGTACACCTGCAGGAAGATCCAGGAAATGCGGGAGTTATTTTATGGGCAAATATCCTTCCTGACTGCTGTCCTGCTGTAAATGGAGCTACTTTAATTAAACCAGACAGAAATAAGACGTAGTATATTGATATTTCCATTTAATCGCGGATATTAAACAATCAAATAGCGTATGCGCTTGTTTTTGAAGGCCACTTGGTGAAAGGTAACTTACCAGAGCGCCAGAGAATCGCACGGCCACCTGTAACGTTTAGCTGAGCGCAGCAGCAGCAGCTGTAGCGGTCAATCAGGTGCTCTATGCTCGAACAGCAGTGACACTGACACACCTCCATCAGACATGAGCTTCTTCGGCTTCGGACAGACCGCTGAGATCGACATCGTGTTGAATGACGGGGACACCAGGAAGAAAGCCGAGCACAAAACTGAGGATGGGAAAAAGGACAAATACTTCCTTTTCTACGACGGTGAAACCGTAAGTGGGAAAGTTAACGTGACTCTCAAGACTCCTGGAAAGAGGCTGGAGCACTATGGCATCAAAATCGAGTTTGTCGGACAGATTGGTGAGTTTATCCGTCTGGCAATGGACGTTTAGAAACGGTGTTTATGTATAAAAACATGTCTTGTGGTTCACAGATCTTTACTATGACAGAGGGAACCACCATGAGTTTGTGTCGTTGGTGAAGGATCTCGCTCGACCTGGGGAGCTTTCACAGTCCCAGACCTTTGACTTTGAGTTCACCCATGTGGAAAAGCCCTATGAATCCTACACTGGCCAGAATGTCAAACTAAGGTCAATCTAAAAAACCATTTAGAACTGCTGTGGTCATGGGGTTAGTCTCAGACAGTAAGCACAGAACATTATGGGATATACTGTCATACACAAGAATATGGCAGCATTAAGTCGGTATGAATCATGTATGTATAGTGCGTGAAATATCCTGTTGGGAAGTACTTGAATTTCTCCATTCTGATCTGTTTAGATACCTTCTGCGAGCGACAATCAGCAGAAGGCTGAATGATATCAGTAAAGAGATGGATATTGTCGTGCAGACGCTGTGCTCATATCCAGAGCTCAACTCCTCCATCAAGATGGAAGTTGGAATTGAAGATTGTCTCCATATTGAGTTTGAATACAACAAATCCAAGTGAGTGTGCATGCTGATACATAAATATGAGTTAAAAATGTTTGACACAACGCAAAAAATAAAAGTAAGTTATACTGTATACATTAGGGGTGGAACGGTTCTCTTACTCTTTGATTCGGTATGTGCTATGTTTAGGCAAAAACTATACTGTCAAATAAAAATAAGAATAATCTATCTAACTACAAGCAACATCACAAATAAATACAACAGAGTAAAGATACAAATAGAATAAACAGTGGTTTTCAGTTTTTTCTAGGTAGGTGTAACGCCTAACGTTAGTTTTCAGGTACATAAATTGATAAAGTAATGAAATGTAAAACAGTATTGCATATTTGACTGTATAAATGAAAGATGAATCTTTATTAAAGCTGCCAAAAAGTCTAAATCAAGAGCAGAGGAGTGATTTCTTTGTTGTTGCGTTTGATAATATTTAGAAAGTGCTGTCACTTGAAGAGAAATGGCTGATCTGTGCACTTTACAGTACGTTCGCCGGCTATGTGCTATAGGCTACTTACAAGAACGGCGCCATCTCGAACAATTTTTGTGTGATTTTGTCCATTTAAACACAATACTTCAGAGAAAGCTTAATATTTGCACGCTTCGGATGAGCGCACGCACAAATATTCTCACTGCGCGAGTGAGCGCGCGTCCTCTGGCTCTTAAATGTTTAAACTGGCAAAGCTTAAAGAGTTTAGTTTAAACACAGATATAAACGTGTGCTGTTCAGGTTTCACCTGTGCGCGCGTGCCATCAGCACCCGGGTGATGACGGAGTAAATGCTCATATTCCAGCATACGGCATTGAACAAGAGTGAATGGTTTGTCCACGGTTTTTTTTTTTTTATCGCTGTTGTTGTAATGTATTGGGAAGTCAGAATGCGCATCCATCAACAGAAACTTTAGCCGAACCCTGTTTGTTTTACGTGTTTTTTATAGCAAACCATATTACAGATGCCTTGTCAGATTTAAGTTGAACCGCGGTCCTAGCGCGTGCCGAACCGTGTGTGAAAAACTGTACGGTTCGATTTTTTTCCGCGAACTGTTCCACCCCTAGTATACATAGTTTTTCATAATTATATATTTTAATTATCATATTTTATAATGTGCCATGAAAGTAATCACATTTTACGATCGTAATACATTCTTAAAAAAGTTATTTATTAAACTTTTCTTTTGGAATGCGATAATCTCGAGTATTATTATTATTATTCCATAATATATGTGTGTGTTACTGGATATATTATTAGTAATTAAATAAACACAATGCAATGTGAATATTAATCCAAATATGTTATTTATAAAATTTTATATAGTTGCTATCGTAGAGAATATAAAATACATGTAAATACATGTAAATATTTTCACAATATATGCTGTATGTGTGTGTCTTTATATATACATAATAATATACACAGTATGCACATATTATGTAAACAGAAACTTTTATTTTGGATACGATAATCGTGATTAATCGTTTGACAGCACTATGGTATATTTTTATAATTACTTGTTAAAATAATTACTGCGTATTTTGTACGAGGTGTGTGTATAAACTAGATATATAAATACATGCTCGTAAAATGTGCTTAATAAAATTGCAAACAAAATATATAATTATATATATTTTGTTAAATGTCACAGTGAAAAAATAGTCCTAAAATGGGATATTTTTTATACATAATATAATTTCTTGTGTCCTGTTTAGATACCATCTGAGGGATGTTATCGTAGGAAAGATATACTTCCTTCTTGTGAGGATAAAGATTAAACACATGGAAATTAATATAATAAAACGGGAAACGACTGGAACTGGACCCAGTGTGTACCATGAAAATGACACCATTGCCAAATATGAGATCATGGATGGGGCCCCGGTGAAAGGTAAAGCTAAACCTTTCATCTGCATTATATTATGATATTACATTAGTCTCCACTGAACATATTTATCTTTTGTGGCTTTTAAACATTTTCAGAAATGCATTATTTTCATATACACTGTTATAGTTTTGCTCCCGTATTCTTTTCAGGCGAGTCGATCCCCATTCGCTTGTTTCTCGCTGGATACGAGTTGACGCCCACCATGAGGGACATCAACAAGAAGTTCTCTGTGCGTTACTACCTGAACCTAGTCCTTATAGATGAAGAAGAGCGACGATACTTCAAACAACAGGTCCGGTATTCCACGTATAATGTAACATATTACTTCCCTCCGTCTTGAAGTCTGAGTAAAATACACTGCTGTTCATTCTCAACAGGAGATCACACTCTGGAGGAAAGGAGATATTGTGAGGAGGAGTATGTCCCAACAGGCCAGCATTGCTGCCCAGAGATTTGAGGGATCAAACTCTGAAACTGCATCAGCACAAGCCAAAGAGGAGAGTAACTAGATGCAAGACGCTTTATGTTCCTTCAACATCTCTAATGAACCTTGTTACATCAAAATAATGTTTTATAAGTCTCGAAGGGATCAATGTGGCAAGTGATTTTTGCCGAAAAATGGAAATCATCGCTTCTTGAGATCAAAAATGAGAATCGATCTTGTAAAAGGCAGCCCAACTACTTAAATGTGTATAGATTACAAAATATTTTTTTATTTCTCTTTCCAATACTGCGTACATTTCCATTATTATAATAGTGACCAACAGTTTTGAAATGCTAGAAACAATCTTTTTGAGTACGCCGCTGTTTTCATCCTATAGGTTTGATTTGTGCTTCATGAAGTTGTAAGCCTCAATACATTCCTCTTGTTGTAGTCTAGTACACTGAAAAGTCAGAATCTAGCTTCTGTACTCTGTCCTGTTTAATGAGCCCAAAATGAGATTTACTGTGATGTTTTGTGTTATAAATGTAGCACTTCATGTACTCTCCATAGAGCTCTGCACAGTATTATTCTATCATTTAGGGTATTACAAATGAAGGCCTCCACAGAAATGCCTAATAAGGGAACTACTAACTTACTTTTCATTCATATTTTTATTATCGACTTTTTTCTTCTTTTGATCTGGTGTCTTAAGTGTTTATTTCCTATTGATAAGAATCAGCAGAATCATCCACAACACAAGGTTCCAGGATTCTCAAGAGTGCAGTTAAATGCTGCAACACAGAAAATCCTTCTTGTGATTGTTTGCTACTCATTTTTAAGGTGAATTTTCCACTCTTACATGTGTATGTCATTGTATTATACTAAATATTTGTTTAATAGCTTATTGGCTGTTCAATGAGGTATGACTATTTAACAGCCATGCAACCGTGAAAACTTCTGCAAAAGGCTCATTTAATCAGCCCTATTGTAATAAAACGTACTAACCTCTGCATTCATGATGATTTCCTTTTTTCCTCAAAATGAAAATAACCTGTGATAACCGACTTCTCGTGGCTATAGAGAAATCTGGTATAATTAAAGGTGCTGTATGTAAGTTTTTGACTCTACTAAAGCATACAAATACCATAATATGTTTGCAGATATTTAAGAAACATGCTAAGTTAACATACTTGTTTATCTGAAAAACAATGCTAGTCAGTTCTCCTTTGAAAATGTGCCGGTCTGTTTTGGTTTGTGAAACCCGCCCACTACCAGTTTACCCAATTGTATTTCGGCACCCCGGGTTGCCAGTTGGCGGAAAACACAGCGTATTTCATTTCATTCATCGTCAAGTGCGCTCGTTCCTGTTGGTGTCGTCAATCTGGCAACCTGCGTGTGCGTCAAGTCTGAGGAGGCGGGGCCGGGTGAAAAAACCCCTCTCCAATATTTAGAATTTGGACTGCAATACCTAGATCAACCACTCGGTGTCACAGACCACAAGAACGTACGTGGACGCTGGAGACAGAAGCACAAACAAATATTTTATTAACAAAAACATTCAAATGTTTTAATATCATTCACGTCATGAGTATAGATTACATAAAGAAAAGACTGACTATATAACATTTAAAGTCAGAGAGAATCATAATAGGATGAGATGAAACAGGCTTTTATGGTGATTTTCATATTGGATCTTCATTCTCCAAACTCAGGACAAAGTCAAACTCCTCTGAAGACAAGAAAAAAATAAAGTATTATTTAAAAAAAAAAACCATACAGTGCATCAGGACTTAATTTTGATATTTAAAAATAATTTTAATTAATTATAAAATCTAATAATAGAAATTATTTTTATTTTAGCTAAAACAAAAATGACATTTAACATTGTTATTTTTAAAGAATAAATACATTTTACATTTATAATCATTTTAAATAATGCTACACTACAGTACATAAATGAGAATATATTTTTTTTACATGTATATTGAATACGACTAACCTGCAGTAAGGGGCTGAACTGATAGTCTGGCCCTGGTGAAGAGGGCCATATCTTTTAAGGGTCCACCTTTAGCTTTGTGCTGCAAGTGATATTTCTTCAGCTCAGTCAGAGGGATGAAACGCTTGGTCATCCTTTCAAACTGAACATCCACCTATACAGAGTGAATCTGCGGTCAGTTCTGATGGCAAAAATAGAAAGTTATCTTTATGAATCTTGTTGTGGTCTGTGTAAGCACACACCATACTCCATTTAGGGTTGTCTGCTTTGCTGGAGGGATCATAATGCACGTCCTTCTTGTCAAATTGTGTATGGTCCACATAAGCCTCCTTTACGATCTGCAAAAGTAATGAAAATCATTCTCACTATTGTTATGCATGTGGTAAAAATGTTAAGGGGTTAAGCTTCTTCTGTACAGACTCCTCACCTTCATGAGGCCTGCAATACCTGGCTCTTTGCAGTTACTGTGGTAAAAGAAAGCCTGCTGGCCCACCTTCATATCTCTCATGAAATTACGTGCCTGAGGAGAAAAGTCTCAAGTGTCAGTATAAGTGAATGTTCTGCATGTGCTTCTTAATAAACATAACGAATCATCATAAGCCCCTTTCACACATACAGTCTTTACTGGTAAATTACCGTAAGAGATCATGTGTGAACAGGACCGGTAAATCCGTTCTGAAAATTCAGTGGTATGAGAAGTTGTAACATTGCCAGTAAATTACCGATAATGTGCTCTGTGTGAGCACAGATGAGATAACCGTTATGAGCTTGTACGAGTTCAGAATGCGCTGACGTAAGACGTCTATTCTGGCCCAATCATACCATTCTGACGCAGATGACGCATTTACTCTGCACTGTTTATGGAAGTCAAAGAAATGTCTGAAGTATGTTGAAACTGATGTGTGAATGGTGCTTTACCGGTAAAAAGACAGAACGTCATTGCCTGTGTTAACAGAGCTTTTTTGTATTTACCGGTAAAGTTAGTACTTACTGTAATTTTACGGCAATCTGTTGGTATTACTGTGTGAAAGGGGCTATAGTCTACCTGATAATTCCTCACTCCATCCCAGCATCCAGTCTGACTGGGAAGGGCTTTTAGGTCCTCAATTCCAAACTGCAGTTGGAGGACGACAAAATAGTGTCATATTACATAATATAGCATAATTTAACATTTAAGATATTAATCAGGATAATTAGGTTTACCTTCACCTAGTAACAACATTTAAACATCTCCTTCAATAAAAATGCTCCTGCATTATTGAACTTTTTCCTCATATGGAAGTAAGTTTCCATCACATAAAAAAAAATCGAAAATATGAGATACTAAGTCATAATTATGAGATAAGTGTCAAACTTATGATACTATCATAATTGACATCAAAATGAGTTACCGGTATAATTATGACATAAAATGTCAGGAATATGAGACACTAATTCATAATTATGATATATATAAGTAATAATGAGATGAAAAAGTTTAAAGTAGGACATACTAAGTCGAGTTAAAAAGCTGCCATTTTGTCAAGTCAAGTCATCTTAATTTACATAGCGCTTTACACGATACTGATTGTGTCAAGCTGCTTTACAGAGTCATATGTGTGACTTTTCATGTCATGATTTTGAGTTATGGAAGCATGTTTTTTTTCCTTTTTCAGGCAGGGAAAATAGTTTCCATACCCACTTGTGGTGGAGTTCTCGTGATGTGTATGTTGGGTTGAAAGTTAAAATTTTGCAATCAAACAAACACAAACCCAAAACAAACCTGGAGACACATCACACACACACACAAACACACTCACTCACTCACTCACTCACACACTAACACACACACACACACACACACACACAAACACTCACGTACCATAAAACAACAGAACACACAACACAGGGGGTTTACCTTCACGTCCACTCCATTTTCAATCCGACTCTCAGGTTCAGACTTCATGAGCCAGTGGCTGTAAGATGATTTGATTGCGTCATCATTTTTATTTTTCTCCACATCACTTGTTACTGCTGCCGACCTGTTTCTTTTGCCAGTTTTGAGTTGTGCAACATCATCAGACCCCTCACAGAGCTGGGCGTCTGCATCAGCTAAAACAAGAAGCAATTCATTATTCAAAGTGATGACTTGTTTCGCATAAACCTGAAAAACGACGCAACCCTTATATTACACAGTTTACTTACCATGTCTAGTGGATTTGCTTCGTGTTCTTTTCTTGGGTGGCATGTTTCACTGGAAATGCGAGGAAATGTTTCTGCAAGCCCTGGTGATAAAACAGCGCCCAGGCAGATCGCATGCGGTCTGGAGGATCATAACTGGATTTAGTCTGCTTTTATTTAAAACCCAACCACAGAATGTGGGGTATATAAAAAAATAAGATCGTTTATAATTATTAAAACTGCTTGCAACTTAAATTCAATATATTCATGTGGTATGAAAAAAATAGCTAAAGCTACGCATACATTATTCATATGACCTGTTGTCAAGTCCAGACTGTGAAGAACTACATTACCCATAATCACCGCGGGGATTGAACGCGTCACTAAATCAACATGGCGGCGGCTAGGGCACTCGCAAGAGGTGTCCGATTGGGTTCATATAGCATCGGTAGAAGTCGCAGTTTCATATTTAGCAGTGTACAGAGACGAGGGATAGCAGCTTGCGTTGATCGTAAGTCAAATTTTTTAAAGACCGTGGTGATAATAATAACGTTGTTTGAGAAATAACGACAAGCAGTCAGTCACTCAGGAATACTAGAGTGAATGTATGTTTCAAATACTATGGTTTCAATAAAGTGAGTGTAGATCTAATGTAGCCTTTAATGCATGTAATCGCATATTCGATAATATGCTTTTTGGTGCAAATGTATGATTTTAAATATATCATTTCTGAGGAAATGTAGTCAGACTCAGACCATGTCACACATTGAAAGTTTGGTGCCATTGGTAAAAAGGAGTCCGTTTTTAATTTGAATTGTATTTGAGTTATACAAAAATGTCATTTTAATCTACATTTTTTGTTTAGTAAACTCCGTTGTGCAGTCGATATAACGCTTCGTGAAACGCCAGTGTTCCTGGAGTTTCAAAGTTGACAGTTCAATGAATTAACTTGTAAATTTTCCAAACACACGTTGTTTATTATATTGAAACATACAATCTTACATTTTAATAACGTAGCTTTAAGCAGGTTCGTGCTTCTTCAAACGTTACTGGTTGGACTTTAATGAGCTCAACCAATCATATTTGGGGGTGTGTGTGGAGTGCAGTTGATTGGCTGATATCAGACGCCGTTTCCTTTGATCCTCCTTGGGTCGTGAATCTCATTACTACAGATGCTGCTGCTAATAAATACAGTAGATAATCACTATAAAGTAATGTTAATATATATTAGTATATATATAATACACACACATATATACATTTCTACATATATTTCCACAGCCTCTATAGGACTCACAGATGAACAGAAAGAGTTTCAGAAGGTGGCATTTGACTTTGCTGCCAAAGAGATGGCACCACATATGGCAGAATGGGACCAAAAGGTAATGTGAACATCTGACAAAATTGCTTATTGTTTATATTTCATTCTGAAACATTTACCAAAGTTGAGCACCATTAATATCTTCACTGGTAGGAAATGTTCCCGGTGGAGGCCATGAGGAAAGCCGCCCAGCTGGGGTTTGGTGGGATTTATGTGAACCCTGATGTTGGGGGGTCGGGACTCTCTCGTCTGGACACCTCTATCATATTTGAGGCTTTATCCACAGGCTGTGTCAGCACTACAGCATACATCAGTATTCACAAGTGAGTCTCCTCTGCCATCTATGCTTCATAATTGTCCCTACTAGCTTACTTATATAATACTTTAAAGTTGTTGCTGCATTGGAATAATAATACATAGATTTAATTTTTATGTAACATGGTACATGTGCTTGCATATTGTTTCCATTCTTCATGATTCATTGGGTTTTACATGGTGTTTAATGGTTGTGCTGGACACAGCATGTGTGGCTGGATGATAGACACATTTGGAAACAATGAGCAGAGGGAGAAATTCTGTCCTGATCTCTGCTCTATGCAGAAGTTTGCTTCATACTGTCTCACAGAACCTGGTAAGTTCAAGATCACATTTTTCTGTGTTCCTTTTTGGGATACATCAGTGTTGTTTTCACTAACTAAAAGTATTTAATTCTAAATAATAGAAAAATAGAAGAAAAAAAACTAGTAAAAATGACAGAAACGTAATTACTAAACGTGTGTTGAGATATATTTATGTAGAGAGAGAGAGAGCATTTAATATTTTGACAACATATTGTAATTTTACACTTACAATGTGTTTTTTTTTTTTCATGTTTTAATAATTTTTTTTATTCCCTAACCTCAGGTAGCGGGAGTGATGCCGCTTCGCTTCTAACCAGCGCGAAACTCCAAGGAGATCATTATATTCTGAATGGCTCCAAGGTACCTTGAGAAATGATTGAGACATTGACAAAAATCTCCATGCAGCTTCCCAACTGTTTTTGATGTTTCTGGTCAGGCGTTCATCAGTGGAGGTGGAGACACAGATGTTTATGTGGTCATGTGCAGGACAGGTGGGAAGGGACCTAAGGGCATCTCCTGCCTGGTGGTTGAAAAAGGGACCCCGGGACTCAGCTTTGGCAAAAAAGAGAAGAAGGTAATGAACATCTTCGGTATAAGGGTATTTATTTAGGACAGGAACACATTGGAGTGCCATTTTTTTTAAAAGATCGGTAAAGATTGTCCAGCAGGTGACAGGATTGAGTTGTTTTTTCACTGCTGTGATTTATAACCAGCGTACCAACATCTTTCAGGTAGGTTGGAATTCGCAGCCAACCCGAGCCGTGATATTTGAGGACTGCGCTGTCCCAGTGACCAATCTGCTTGGAGCAGAGGGGGAGGGCTTCATCATTGCCATGAAAGGCCTAAATGGAGGCAGAATTAATATTGGTGAATTGTTTCACAACTTTGATTTGAAACCTTTTTGATAACCTATTTATTTTGACGGATTTGTGTTCTCGTCATTTTAACCCAGAGAGGACTGGATTAAGACTTACTGACTTGCTCACACAGGGTTGAACAACTTCCCCCAAAATTTGATGTTTTTTTCCCCTCCTCTTTGTTTGATTTGTGGTGTTCCCATGAAAAAAATTACCTGCCTACAAAAATTGTTGTTTATGCTATAATATTACCAAATATTGGATTCAATCTTTTTATCAACTCATTTTATTTCAGTAAGCATAGGTTTTGTATTTTTCTTTTCATCACTTATTGATCATAGGTCTTATTGATCTGAGCCAAGCTTATGCACCTCCGTTTCTGAGTGAACATTGCCAAAATTATCCACAAATAATGCTTTTTTTTCACTGAAAAATTTAAGTGGATAAGATCAGATTAATGAGGCCTACAAACAGTTCCAAATAAAGAAATACAAAAACTGTGTTGATTAAAAGAAAGCAAGTTGACAAAAAAAGATTGAATCTAATATTTGGTGATAATATAGCATAATGAGAGATTTACAAGCAATTTTTACAAGGCCGGGAACACCAAATTAGGTAAAGGAATTTTAGCACAGGAGTTAATGCTAGTTCTTTTGTCCCCACAGCTTCTTGCTCTCTTGGAGCAGCACACGCATCTGTGCTTCTGGCCCGAGATCACATGTGTGTGCGGAAACAGTTTGGAGAAACGCTATCAAACAGCCAGGTGCCAGCTGAATTGTCTATCACCGATCTTTCTAATAGGTTTCTGTTGAATGTCCATAGGAAATAGGAAGTCATTATTGATGTCTGTGTTCAGTTCCTGCAGTTTAAGCTGGCTGAGATGGCCACTAAGCTGGTAGCTTCTCGGCTGCTGGTGCGTCAGGCGGCGGTGGCTCTGCAGGAGGGGCGACCAGACGCGGTCTCGCTCTGCTCAATGGCCAAACTCTTTGTGACAGATGAATGTTTTTCAGTAAGTGTATATACACATTGCTCCGTTGGATTGTGATGACCTCTTTGATGTTGTTACATAAACACATCAAGGTTTTTGTGATCATCTCTTTCAGATATGTAACCAGGCTTTACAGATATATGGAGGTTATGGTTACCTAAAGGACTATGCAGTGCAGCAGTACGTCAGAGACATTAGAGTACATCAGATATTGGAGGGTAATGATTTTTTGTCTTATAAAAAATAAAAGCTGTAATAGTTATAATATTTATAAAGTAATGAATAAGATATGTTTATTTATTTTAGTGCTGTCAAAATTAGTGTGTTAACGCATGCGATTATTTTTCAGTTTAACGGCGTAAAAAATATTTAAAGGGGTCATATGTTGCTAAAAAGAACATTATTTGGGTATTTGGTGTAATGAAATGTTTATGAGGTTTAAAGTTCAAAAAACACATTATATTCCACATACTGTAAATTATTGTTTCTACTCTATGCCCCGCCTTTCTGAAACACAAATTTTTACAAAACTCATCAGTCTGAAAAGCGAGGTGTGCTCTGATTGGCCAGATATCCAGTGTGTTGTGATTGGCCGAAAACCTCAAGCATGTGACGGAAATGTTACGCACCTTACCATACTGTGATGCTGTGTCCCGGTCGGAGCGACAAGACAAAAACATTAAACCCATTATAAATGAGGCATTTGTTGCATCAGTGGGGACATAATTATGGATTATAAATGACTTAAACTGTCTTTTTACGCGTTGCGATGCATCGCGCCACGTAAACATAAAACAAATGTCTGCATTTGTGATCGGAGAAAATGACAAACAACAAGCGCTACTCTACCACTGCTCAAAACTCGTGTTTGAATCATCAGTGGATAATTCTTTAAATATGAAAAACGTACTTACAATCAGAGAGTCAGAACAGCCGGCATGTAGTCTACTCTACCAGGATCAGGAAACAGTCCTCCATAAAATATCGGAATATTGGGTTGAAGTGTCTGGAACCGGTGGTGTAAATACAACTTAACACTGTTTTCTAGTTGTGTCCTCTTTTGGAAAGACAAAAAAAGTAGTTGCGCTTTCACACGAAAAACACCGACATTCACGCATTGGCGGCGGGCCCCCCCCCCCCCCCCCCCCCGGCAACAACATACTAAAGTGAGGAATAAAAGTACCCTCTTTCTTTGCGTCAACATTTGCGGCGGCGTGTAGGCAAATATTCCCACATAGTGAGGTAGATATGTGGGGGTTTGTTAGAACGAGCCGTTTTAGGTAGGACTCTTAACTTTTATAAAGAATATCTCTTTGGATTTGAGACTTTAGTCTTTGCAACTTTAGGGATCTTATCTATTCACGAACAGCTTGTAACACTCCAAAGAGAAAGGAAAACTTGAAATCGCATCATATGACCCCTTTAACATTTTCTTTCTTATGTTTAGGTACAAATGAAGTGATAGTCCATGACGGCCCCCATGATCATGCGAGAAGGTTATCAATGAAGCATGAGCTCATGAATGGAGTCCTGTACGGGACAAAACAGTTTGTATCTTCATTGTCTAAAATGTCCATCACAGGTATAAGGTTGAGTGACTGTTATATATTTATATGTCCCACATGTGACCTATAGAGATCACTGATCTTTCACACTACAGCGTCTGTTGATTTTGATCATGAGATGTCAACAGTATTTAATGCAGAATGTTCAGGAAGATTGTGCCTTAAATTTGTGAATTAGTAAATCTAGATTACAGTGTTTATTATAATAACATACCGAGGAATTTGGTTTGTTTAAGGACAGAATACTGGCAGGTTACAAAACGTTATGTAAAGAGAAACACTGGCTACAACATTAAAATGAAGCATTTACAGAAGTTACTGAAACACTAGTTTAGTTGAAATTATATAATTAAGGCTAATAAATCCCCAAATCTAAAAATTGTGTACATATTGATATCGGATTAATTCAATATTTAGTATTTACTTTTTTATCACAGACAGCTTGTCTTTGTGAGATCGATTTCAAAGCACAGAAAGTCCAATCAGTTCAAGTGTGGCTTTACATTGTTTGTCCTCATTATAGAGTGTGTATAAATCTGATCCTAATGTTGTTTTTAAAATGACTTGTGACTTGAACTGTTGTGCACCCTGTGAAATAAAATAAAAAAAACTGATGAAACTTTCCACAAAGTCTTTTTGGGTTTCACCGGAAAACTCTGTTTTTGTATGTCTTGTCAACATGCATTTATAATGTTCTCTAAGTAGATAAGAATCACAACGCTATATTATACTACAAAAGTCTTAAAGGGGTCATATGATGTTGCTAAAAAAAACATTATGTTGTGTAATTGGTGTAACGCAATGTGTTTATGTGGTTTAAGGTTCAAAAAAAACACTATTTTCCACATACTATACATTATTGTTTCTCCTCTATGCCCCGCCTTTCTGAAACGCGTCTTTTTACAAAGCTCATCGGTCTGAAAAGCGAGGTCTGCTCTGATTGGCCAGCTATCTAGTGCGTTGTGATTGGCTGAATACCTCAAGCATGTGACGGAAATGTTACGCCCCTCATCATATTGTGATGCCATGTCCCGGCGCAACGAGACAACACCAATAAAACCCATTACAAACGGGGGGGGGGGGGCATTTGTTGCATCCAGTGGGGACATAATTACTGATTATAATGACCTGTACTGTCTTTTTACGCATTGCGTT
Source organism: Sinocyclocheilus anophthalmus (assembly GCA_018155175.1). NCBI lineage: Eukaryota > Metazoa > Chordata > Actinopteri > Cypriniformes > Cyprinidae > Sinocyclocheilus > Sinocyclocheilus anophthalmus. The sequence goes on along the minus strand of JADLZN010004266.1, from coordinate 197,027 downwards.
GCATCGCACCAAGTAAACATAAAACCATGTCTGCATTTGTGACGGAGAAATGACAAACAACAAGCGCTAACTCTACACTGCTCAAAACTCACGTTAGAATCATCAGTGGAAAATCCTTTAAATAAAAACGTACTTACAGGCTGTGAGTCAGAAGTGCCAGATTGTCCTTGCAAAGTTGTAACTGCCCCACTTTATACAAACACCCTTTGAGCACAGAATCATTGTAGGCTACTCTGCAGGTCCAGGAAACAGTCCTCCATAAAATGAACTGCACACATCTGAATATTTGGGTTAAAATGTTCTGGAACAGTGTTGTAAATACAACTAAACAACTGATTTCTAGTTTTGTCCTCTTTTGGAAGAACCAAACAAAGTAGTTTCACTTTCACAAAAACACAGTGTCTCCACGACATGGCAGCAACAATACTACAGCGAGAATAAAAGTTACGCCTTCTTTCTTTGCGTGAACATTTGGGCAGCATTATGCAAATCTTCCCACATCGTGACGTAGGTGTTTAAACGAAGCGTTTTAGTAGAGTGTGGACCAGTCTTAACTTTTACAAAGAATATCTCTTTGGGTTTGAGACTTTAGTCTTTGCAACTTTAGGGATCTTATCTATGCACAAACAGCTTGTAACACTCCAAAGAGAAAGGAAAAATTGAAATTGCATCATATGACCCCTTTAATTTCTTTAATCCAACATTATATTAGTACTGAATGAAATGAGTACAAAGGTACGCTTCTAGGTATGTTAAAAGTGTTTATTTATTGTAGGCTCAGAGATTAAACCAGCAGAGACAGATGCAAAAGAAGCATCTGAGGAGGCTAAACAACTGGACTAAAGTGAGACACTTTGAAGTCCGATTGGTCTTCAGTACCCGACTGAATGGGTTGTAGGTTCCCTCCGCTCTGCTGTTGAAGTGCTGAATTGTTTTTCACCTGACTTGTACAAAACATAAAGAATAAAAATGCTGAACATCACATCTAGTTTACAGTGGTTTAAATACACACCTATGCTCATTTGCATATGTTTTCTGGATGTGCTTCTTCCTGCTCCAGGTGACTAAGATGACCATTACCCCAATCAACAGCAGAACGAGAAAGATTCCCATCAACACTCCACCAATCACAGCTGCGGTTCCTCCATCTAACAACAGAACACCATGTCAAATGATTTTAATATTCAGTGATGTGTGTGTGTGTGTGTGTGTGTGTGTGTGTGTGTGTGTGTACTCACAGGTCATTCTGAGGGTTACGCTGCACGCTGCCTGACCGAGTTCATTGGATGCTTTACATGTGTAGGTACCAGCAAAGGCATCAGACAGGTTGTGCAATATCAGAGAATCGATGCGCTGATCTGAAGCACAAATGAGACGTGTTTTTTTAGTTATTGTCTCATAGGGAATTTTTTTTAAGGTTGATATCTAGATGGCAGGGTGGCTGATGACTAATGGTGATATATATGGACAATTTACTGACTGCAAATGATATATAGTTAAATGAATATTTATTTTATTATGAATATTTATTTTTATCCACAAAAGAATGAAACAAAAATTTAAATAATTAACACATTTTGATGGATTTATTTATTACAAACACAGCTTTTCACTTCACAAGATGTTAATGGATTGGAGTCGTGTGGATTATTGTGTTCATCAGCTACTTGGACTCTCCTTCTGACGGCACCCATTCACTGCAGAGGATGCATTGGTGAACAAGTGATGTAATGCTACATTTCTCCAAATCTTTCTGATGAAGAAACAAATTCATCTACGTCTTGGATGGCCTGAGAGCAAGTATATTTTCATTATTGGATTAACTATTACATTAATCATTAGTAATTTTATTGAAATCATTAGTAAGTTAATGCTTAGTGTTTATATATTATCCCGTTTAGCTCTTTATAAAATCTTATATAATTGTTGAGTAAGCAAATCCGTGCTGTCTGTGTCATCTACGCCCTATTTTCAGGTGCCAGAATAATTGTTTCCTACCTTCAATAAAACTGTCTGGCGGCAGAGGGGCTGCGTTCTGCTCTCTGTGCCATGAATAGATTGGTGTGGGGAGACCCTGAGAGGAATGACAACTCAGAGTCACATCATTCCCCATGTAGGGGTTTCCCTGCAGCTGACATACTGGCACAGACGGAGGAACTGATGACGGAGAGAACAATATGTAAACACACAGCACCATCTATAACTGGATTAGTAGTTCAGTACACACACACACATATGATTTCTATAGACAATAATTAAATTAATCACAATTAATTATTGAAATACAGTATGTTTCTCCAAGCACTGTTAACTAAAACTATTAAAAATATTTTTTGTTAATTGAAATAGAGCTGAATTAAAATGATAAATATTAGATGGAAAAACTAAATGTAAAAAAATGAAAATTAGAAATGTTACTAAAAGTACTAAAATTAAACTTAAATTAAGGAGAATGTAAAACCTTTAAAATGATTAAAAGCACATAATAAACTAAAGTAAATAAGAACTGATAAAACTAAAGTAATTAAATATTGACAGGAAAGCTGACTAATATTTTAATAATATTAATAATACATTTTTAATGTTTGAATAAAAAACACTTTTGTTAGTGAAAACACTTAGTTTAGGGACAATTCACTATTACACTAGCACGCTATTACAAATATTTGCTGTTTAACGCGTTTTCTGCATCGACCAAGTGTAGATACTTTAATCCGGCATATTAAATTGACAAATACTTAGAATAAGCAGCAAAACCCATAGCAGTGTATGAGGCAACAATTCGTAGTTAATGGTGAGAATTGGTCCCCAAACTAAAGTGTGACCCAAAAAAAAAAACATGAAAAAAGAAATGATGTCCAGACATATTTATATATATATATATATTTTTTTTTTTTTTTTTTAATTTGGGTTTTTGAAAACCATGATAATAGGCCACGACCTTACCTAGCACAGTGAGGTTGATCAGACCTTGTCCACTGCCAGACCAGTCGTTCGGGTTGGTGACCTCACATATATACATCCCAGTATCAGATGTTTCGGCACTGATGATCCTGACAGAAGCGATGCCTGACACTGGAGGGTTCTGCACGAGAGCCATCCTACCCTCCCAAGAGTTCACCCAGTACAGCCTTCCATTGTAGTACAGCACCTGTGTCAAACGGTACATTGAGGTCGGCAGATCTGGTGGTTTATTGTGACTGAATCTGAATACAGCAGTTCTCACCCTCTTGGCTTGGACGGCAGGAGTTCCTGGAGCTGCGTAACGCCACTTCAGGGTGAAGCCCTCTGAGGCGTGTGTGTTATACGTGCAGGTCAGCTCAGCCGACGACCCCGACCGGACAAACACTGAGGGCTTTACCACAACTGCCTGCCATGACCTTACTACATCTGTACAAAGAGAACATCTCTATACCTTGTGACAGTAAAGGCATTTAGAATGTTACAAAAGATTTCTATTTTTAAATAAATTATTTTAAACTTTCATAAAAGGAAAAATCTGTGATTTCTGAAGGATCATGTGACACTAAGACTGGAGTAATGACTGCTGAAAATTCAGCTTTGTCATCACAGGAATAATCTACATTTTCAAATATATTAAAACAGAAAACAGTTATTTTAAAATTGCTAAAATATTTCTCAATATTACTGTTTTACTGAAATAAACTGCAGCCTTGGTGAGCATTTTAAAAAATCTTGTTGAACCCAAACTTTTGAACAGTAGTGTAAAAATATATATAATAAAAAGGGTGAAGGAATTACTCACCAAAGTACTGGAACAAAATGCATGTTGTGAGGACAGTGTGACCATATACCATTATGCTTTTAATATTTTGTTGTCCTTGCGCTGAGATAAGGAACAGCTCATAACTGGTCAGCTCTAACTAACAGAAAGCACAACAATGTCCAGAATGTGCTTGCAAAAAGGGGAGGCAGGTGTGGCTAAACACTACTTATTGTTCTTCACTAAAGCAGCTTTTTCTTAAAAATTGTTTGAAAAACCACACTTGCAACAAAAGTTGCACATTCAACAGTCGTCTTCTAAGACAACCAATATTATTCTCATAAAATATATTAATTTGATATTTACTTCTAAAGCAATTTAGGTTCACGTGATATTATCAAGAAAAAAAAAACTGTATTTCTGTTATGGCCATAACAGAAATCGGGGGCTCGTCCGGGATCACAACCCAAGACCTCAAAAGTAAGTTAAAAAAAGTAAGTTACAAAGTAAGTTAAAAAAGAAAAATATGGTAACCAAAATAAAGTGTCTGGTTCTAATATTTAAGATACTGGTTGTTAATAAAGTTTGTTTAATGCAGGGCTAATCAAATGCCACATTGAAGAGTTGTGCTAGCTGTACTCTTTAAAAATGTTTGAACAATGTTTTACAATGCAATTTTGTACTGGTTTAATAAGCAGAACATTATGGTAAGCGATTAAAACAAGTACCACCACTTGAACCTCACTGAGACATTTTCCACTTTGAGCCTGTTTCTTACTTCTCTGCTTCCATCATGTGGACAGTTACTGTATGCTTTCAATTCCATATAATGGCAATTTGAAAATAACAAAATGAGTGGAAAAGTCCTAGTTACAGAGTAAACAATATCTTCAACCTGAATATTCACAATAACATTCAGCATTAACACTAATATCAAAAATGATAAAACATTGCTGTCAATATTCAAGTCATTAAACAACAAGGCTAGTTTTTCGTACATCATGAACACATGAATGAACAAATGGACACTTCCATGTAACTTTCATAATCAAATGTTTTACCAATGAAGAGTCCTTCCTGCTCAAGTAAATAAGCATACTGGCATTTCTTTCTTTTACACTCTACATCATAAGACATTTTAAGACAGCATTTTCATGGGCTTTCATTTAATTTTCTTCTTTACAGTCATCCCTCAATATCCTCTGAATGATCAGAAAATGTTACATTTGAAATAAAACCTGCTCTGTTTCAGAAATCTGTCAACTGCTTGACAGGAAAACGGAAAACTCCTGAGAGAAACGGAGGCACAAGAGGCACAAGAACAGCTGATGCTAAAGATTATTGTCATAAATTTAACTGAATGTCTAAATAACTGGACAAATCTGAATCCATAAACACAACTGTTACAGAAAGTGGACATCTGCATCCCATCAAAATGTATAACACACTGTAAAACTGACAAAATAAATGAAAAAATACTGTTCTCGGTCAGTGTAACGGTTTGAAAAGATGATGAGAAGAACTTCACAGAGTGTTTAGGCATCAAATTAAGCTCATACAAAAAAATGTAATACTTTAGAAAACAAATCAAAGGTGATTTTTGACATGTAACAATTTTTTACTGTACTTTAATCTGTATAAAACGTTTGCCAAATTTGTCATTTATCGCCATATTTGTCGAAACCCTTCCCCACGTACGTTTGGCTAGTCGTTAGCACATTATTTGTCTTGAGGGTCGTTATACCAGTGACCCGGCGTGGTTCTGGTTGGGCACCATAATGGGCACGGCCCCCATGCGGGACAGGGTGGCAGTGTTTATAGGCATGTTGAGCGGGCGTGGGGTCTGCGGCTGCGGCCCCTCAGTCCTGTGTGTAGAGCAGCTGTTGGGATTGAGGACTGCGGGAGTGTGATGGTGGTGATGGTGGCGGTGTGTGTGATTTAGTGTGCTGCTGCCGTTGTATCCGGGCAAGCCATGCAGTGGGTTGGGCTCCCCTGGGCGGAGGCGGTATGTGGTTGTGCTACCGGAGGTGGTGAGGATGGAGGCGGTGTCCGAGGCACCCGGAGGGAATGGGTAATGGCTGTTTTGGAGTGGATGCTGAGGGTCCTGTGCAGGAGGGCTGGTGGCTATGGAGGACAATGTGCCATTCTTTGATATGATGTCCGATCCTGTGCCGCTTTTAGCCCAGGAGACGCGTTTCGGGGCCTGTGCATCTTCCCTTAAAGCAATAGAAAGCAGATACTGTAATACAATCCTATTTTAATCCTATTAAAATATGAGAAATATAAGACACATGCTCACTTGATCTCATTGGCAATCTCCTCCTCTGTGTCATGGTTTCTCCTCAGAATAAAGATCAGGAATAAGACCAGAGCCATCAGACCCACCACAGAGCCCACCGTAGCCCCGGCGATCACCCAGGCATTGTTAGCTGCAGCCACAACAGGATCAATTCAGTTACAAATATAGTGAAAGCCGAAATCTACAACATAAAATGTTGCATCAATCTTTGAATGATACTTACGGGTGGAGACCTCTAGATTGATGTGGCAGCTGTCAGTCCCAGCCATGTTGCTGGCACGGCAAACATACTTGCCAGACATGCTTTTGGTGAGGTTGCTAAGTCGAAGGGTGCCTTGCCTCTCATCTTAAAATAGAATCAAACATTCATAACGTCATAATTGAACATCAAATGTGTCTTTTCAATAGAGTTGAAAAGACACATTCAACTGTTGTGACCTATTGTAGCATGTGGCTGCTTATTCTACTTTTATGGGTGTTTGTTCAATTACAGGCACTTTAGGTCCTGAGGACTTTTAAAATTAACCTTCTCCCCTTAAAATACACCTTTCCCACTCTCACCAGTTTAATTTGTTCACAGACATTGTTAAACAGTATACACTACCGTTTAAAAGTATGGGGTCAGTAAGATTTTTTATATTCACTAAGGCTGCATTTGTACAGTAAAAACAGTAATGTTGTAAAATATTATTACAATTTAAAACAACTGTTTTCTATTTTGATATATTTTAAAATGTAATTTATTCATGTGATGCCAAAGCTGAATTTTCAGCAGCAATTACTCCAGTCTTTACAATAATTGTCAAATTGACTTTAATGTTCCTTTGTTAAATAAAAGTAAATTTTTTTATTTAAAAAAATCCTACTGTCCCCAAACATTTGAACAGTAGTGTGTTACATACATACATCATAGGAGAAAATAATAAAAAATGCCCACCACAGTGTGATTTCCACAGCCTTTCAAATGTTTTCTCCTTAACAAACAAGCCCACTAATGTTATTAAAAAGGGGCAAATTATCTGGGTTTTGTGGAAATGATGCCATAACTGTGGGACAGCCATAATTTGTGGAAAATTGAAAGTTCATTCATATTTTAAGATTGAAAGTGTAAAAAAAAAAGAGAATCTAATTCGTACATAAAATGCAGTTGAAAAACAGCAAAGGTAAATGAAGATATGATAAAAAGTGTTTTATGTGATCGTTTTTATGTGACCTTCTTATAATAAAAAGCTTATCTTGTAGTTTCAATAAAAAGAATAAAAAACACTTTTGCCATAAAAGTGCACAAACTTGAAGAAGCTCCCTTACATGACATGATGACATAGACAGTAAATAAGAGTATAACCCTTTGAAAATCCCTATTTATGAGAGCACTTTGTCATGACATATGTGTTAAAGATCTGGCCACAATTATGTTGACAATACTATGCCTATTTTCACATGCATGACAAGAAGGATGAGAAATTAAAACCATAAAGAACAAACATTAAATTTCTGCCATTATTACAGTGTTGACATAGATTGCAGTCGGACCATCTGCTGCTGTAGCTTCTGTCCACACACTGATTGGCCTGCAGTGATGAGCAGTCAAACTCAAATTCCTCAGTGACCCAGAGCCGAGGCCAGATGCCCAGGGACCCCAGTCTGGGCTTTACAGATTTCACAGGCACTTTTATACTAATGAAGTGTCACTTAAAATTATTGGCTTCATAAAATCAACACTTCAATGGTATGTTTATAAAAACCATGTTTTGATGGCTGCTTCACTTTGAGTTGCTTCTACATTGAATAAACTACGAGATACAGGACTGATTTTAGCTCTCTAATAAGACTCACAAATAGTACAGCATCACACGATTCATAATTTCAACAATGGGATGGAACAAAAAAGATGAAAGGGGTAGGATGATATTTAATATGCTTTTAGACTGATATGCTTGGGATATTGAATGACTCTAATCTCACTGACACACACTGATACAAATGGCTGATTGCTAAAAATGCTTATCAAGCTTTAAGCTTTTTTATTGTTTTTATTCTTTTTGCATTTTTTTGTTGACAGAGATTTTGTGTGGTTGGTAAACCTCACTCTTTGAAGGTTAGAGGTGCTGTGGGACTCAAAATAGTGTATATACGTTGCATGTTTTTCACAGAATGATGATCCACCACTGTCTTGACTGGAGGAGACGGGGAATGATATGAAAAACAAGGTGGTGGCGGGATCAGAAAATAACCCTTGCCAGATTCAAACCCTGCCAGGCCACATTTCAAACATATTTCTTTGTATTCATATCGTACCATATTTTAACAATGATGCTACAAAGATTATCTTTAAAGACTAACACCTAACAGCATCGTATTCACAGTCAGCCATTTATTCATTTATTCTTCAAGTAAAAATGTCCCATTACAAAGGCTTACAGATTTTTAAACGTTTCTTACTTTATGTGTAAAACTTCCTTTAAAAATACTGAGTGTAGCTTTAAAAAACAATTATGCATCCATTCAAAAGTTTGGGGTCAGTAAATTTTTTATTTTTTTTTAAATGCTGCATTTGTTTGCTCAAAAATACAGTAAAAACTGTGAAATGTTATTACAATTTAAAATAAATGTTTTCTATTTAAAAATATTTTAAAATGTAATTTATTCCTGTGATGGCAAAGCTGAATTTTTAGCATCATTATTCCAGTCTTTAGTGTCACGTGATTCTTCAGAAATCATTCTAATATTCTGATTTGCTGCTCAAGAAATATTTCTTATTATTAACAATGTTGAAAAACGTTGTGCTGCTTAATATTTTTGCTGAAATCATAATACATTTTTTAGGACTGATGAATAGAAAGTTCAAACAAACAGCATTTATTTGATGAATGTCACTTTTGATCAAATTAATGCATCATTGCTGAATAAAAGTATTTATGTCTTTAAAAAAAATCTTACTGACCTCAAACTTTTAAATGGTAGTACAATTAGATTTATCATTCCTGTACTCAATACATGTACAAGAAAACAAGGGTTGAGGAATAAACTAAGCAACACTGTAAGAGTGAACCGCACATTTACTGTGGCTCTCAAGAGTCTATCTAAAGGAGTTCTCTCTATCCTAGGGTCTTTTCCCTTACCCAGGTATCCCAGCACAAGCACAGGCTGGGGGCAGGACCTCCACTCTGTGAATGCACAGATGAGAGTGACAGAGAGAGAGGGTGAGAGGAAGACATATGACCAGGAGAACACGATACGTTTGTTTGAGGGGAGATTTACTGAACACCTTATCTCCCTCAGGTCTCTCCTCAGGAGAAAAACTGGGAGACCCACGTGCCTGGGATCAAGGAGGAAATTTGCTGCATGGTTGATAAGTATAAGCCAGCTTTACTGAACAGCTGGCACAGCCGTGTATTTCAACTAAAGATTTATGCTGATCAGAACGAACATATCAACAGAAATCGTCATGATATATTTGGGAAAAATGCATTGGATACTAATGCACATTTTCTATTTTAGTTACTGTAATGTGTCATGCTTTCCTTATCATTTGATATGGACTTAAGAGAACATGCCAGTAGAAATGTTGTAAGCAGTGCCAGCCTGTAGGGTTGTGGGGCCCTATAGGCAAGATAATGAAAATGGGCCCCACTAGTGTAAAAACTGACAAGTGAATAGAAAGCACCTAAAATGACAATTTCAATATTTAAGCGTAAATCTGTATTAAGTGTAACACATTCAACATACATATGTAAACAGATTTAAAACAGATTAAAAAATAGGAGTGCACGTGACCTTGAGTAAACAGATATTCATGAAACAAATAAACTAAAATATAAATTAATTCTACATGAAAACTAAATAAAATAAACAGAGCATAAGCAAAATAAACATAGAAATATGCACAAATGACTAGAAATACAGGCTATTCTGCTTGTTTTTAAGATCTGATTGATGATCACAAAAAAAATATTGCATTAGACATTGGATGGTGGATTAAATCTAAATTTTGACAGAGGGAGAGACCTGTATTATTGGCAAGGAGAATGAGTGGGATAGATAAAATCAGGCCCGGTCCTACGGTGGTACTAGCAGGTGCTGAGCACCCTCAGTTCAAGCTGTAATAGGATACAGCTGTAACAGAATAGGATATTGGCAAACACTCCATTGCGTACTTGTGTTTGTGCTCTGTGGAGTGCTAAAGGTTTCTATTTACAACGTATTTTTGCAGCATTGAGCAATGTGGCCAATCACATACATATCTGTTGATTTCATGAACACAGTGGCCAGTCAGAAGTGTTTAAATTAGAATCCACACTCAACACGCCAGAGTTTTTGTTCAGTGTTGAGTTCTGCATACTAGCAAAACATCTAATTATACAGTGGGGGAAAAAAGTATTTAGTCAGCCACCAATTGTGCAAGTTCTCCCACTTAAAAAGATGAGAGAGGCCTGTAATTTTCATCATAGGTATACCTCAACTATGAGAGACAAAATGAGAAAAAAAAAATCCAGAAAATAACATTGTAGGATTTTAAAGAATTTATTGGTAAATTCCCTGGTAAAATAAGTATTTGGTCACCTACAAAATTTCATCTCAATACTTTGTTATACCCTTTGTTGGCAATGACAGAGGTCAAATGTTTTCTGTAAGTCTTCACAAGGTTTTCACACACTGTTGCTGGTATTTGGCCCATTCCTCCATGCAGATCTAAAGTAATGTTTTGGGGCTGTCGCTGGGAAACACGAATTTTCAACTCCCTCCAAAGATTTTCAATGAGGTTGAGATCTGGAGACTGGCTAGGCCAATCCAGGACCTTGAAATGCTTCTTACGAAGCCACTCCTTCTTGCACGGGTGGTGTGTTTGGGATCATTGTCATGCTGAAAGACAGCCACGTTTCATCTTCAATGCCCTTGATGATGGAAGGAGGTTTTCACTCAAAAACTCACGATACACGGCCCCATTCATTCTTTCATTTACACAGATCAGTCGTCCTGGTCCCTTTGCAGAAAAAACAGCCCCAAAGCATGATGTTTCCACCCCTACACTTCACAGTAGGTATGGTGTTCTTTGAATGCAACTCAGCATTCTTTCTCCTCCAAACACGACAAGTGAGTTTTTACCAAAAAGTTCTATTTGGTTTCATCTGACCATATGACATACTCCCAATCCTCTTCTGGATCATCCAATGCTCTCTAGCAAACTTCAGACGGGCCTGGACATGTACTGGCTTAAGCAGGGGAACACGTCTGGCACTGCAGGATTTTGAGTCCCTGGCGGCGCAGTGTGTACTGATGGTAGCCTTTGTTACTTTGTTCCCAGCTCTCTGCAGGTCGTCCCACTAGGTCCCCCCGTGGCCGTTATGGGATTTTTGCCTCACAGTTCTTGTTGATCATTGATACTCAACGAGGCGAGATCTTGCATGGAGCCCTAGTCCGAGGGAGATTGACAGTCATCTTGAGTTTCTTCCATTTTCTAATAATTGCGCCCACAGTTGATTTCTTCACACCAAGAAGTCTTCCCAGCCTGGTGCAGGTCTAAAATTTTGTTTCTGGTGTCCTTTGACAACTCTTTGGTCTTGGCCATAGTGGAGTTTGAAGTGTGACTGTTTGAGGTTGTGGACAGGTGTCTTTTATACCGATAACGAGTTCAAACAGATGCCATTAATAAAGGTAACGAGTGGAGGACAGAGGAGCCTCTTTAAAGAAGAAGTTACAGGTCTGTGAGAGCCAGAATCTTGCTTGTTTGTAGGTGACCCAATACTTATTTTACAGAGGAATTTACAAATTAATTCTTTAAAAATCCTACAATGTGTTTTCTGGATTTTTTTTCTCATTTTTTCTCTCATAGTTGAGGTACACCTATGATGAAAATTACAGGCCTCTCTCATCTTTTTAAGTGGGAGAACTTGCACAATTGGTGGCTGACTAAATACTTTTTTGCCCCACTGTAACAAAGTGAGAGGCAATGTTAATAAGAGATTCATTGTGCTGTGTAGAGAACTTCATTAAATATAACATAACTTGGTGAGATCCCGATGAAATAAAATGAGTGACAGCTTTTTAGTGATTATAAAGGAGCGCTCTTTGCACCATAGCAATGAAAGGCACAAAAATGCTGGTTAGGCCTATATATGTAATATTAAGGTTAGATCACCCTCACAAATTTCAGAAGCAACCTCAGTGATTTGATTCTGGAGCCATGTCTGTAATTATTTAACGTAACATGCTGAATGTGGCTCAATTTTCCCTCATATGACAAGTCTGTCTGTGATCATGGGCGTCAATACAGAGTTCTGGCATGAAACTCTAGATGGCGCAGTCCGATAGGTATAACTCAATCTGATCTATTGACATCATTATCACATGGCACAGCTGATTGGTTCTCTACTGTATCGGTAGCCAATGAGCTCGCTACTCAACATTCAAATATATGACTAGTTCTTGCCATAGCAGTTGCAGCTTGCTTCAGAAACCCTCCACCTTCCCCAGCTCCACCTGTATAGATCTGCTACAAGGTGATTCATGTATGCTATATGGGGGTTATTTCATGTATATTTGTAGCAGCAATATTTCTTACATGCTCACAGCAGCATGTTGTGGATGTATTGGCAGTAGCAAGTCTCGGTACTTGCTCTGCCGCAGCAACAGCAGTGTAGCAGATCTATTCCGCCAAGACCTAATACATTAACATTGTCATGTACATCACCATGCCAAACCCTCCGAGAGTTGTCATGACAGAACAGTTGTCATGCATTTATTAAAACAAGTACTAATACTACAGCGTTAAATATTATTTATAGCAGTCAGAACATCCTTTTTTCAGCTCCCGAAAGATACCGTTTGGATTCTAATTCTACCACAACTTCACTTTAATCTCTCTATCATTCTTTCATTTCAAATGAATTAAAAATAGCATTGATGTAAAACAAGACTTCATGACGTTATGAGAGACTATTCTGAGAGGCAATATCTAGTGAATTCCCAAATCTGAACCTTAACAAAACAATCTGCACACAAAATCTGAACTGTAACAAGAAATGTTTTCAGACAAACTTTTTCTTTATTACCAAAAATGATTAAGAACACAGAGTTTGTTGTCCCTGTTTGTAGGGCAGCACAATTTGCCCACAAAGGTTGTTTTTATATATCATTATGACTACTAATAATTCTGATCATTGTTATTACTGAATAAAAACATTAAACAAAATAATAATTATTGATAATGATTATCAATATATTTTACAGGAAACTGCAGCATGACCTGTTAAGATACAGGTGGCCTATAACTATAAATGTTTAGCAAGGTCTAAGGATTTATTATAAAATAAATTATGATTAAAAATCTTTGACAGTAATTTCTTAATTTTTGTCAGGAAATCTTATGCATCCATTACGAGAAAAAAAAGAAACTCGTCTACACTGGAGAAAAACTTAGAGAGAAGCAAGAGACAGTATTAGTTTTCCTATTGATGCAAAATAAGGCTGTGTGGGAGCGAGTGCACAATGTAAGCAATGTCTGTTTCATCATACTGGTAGCAGGATAGTGCCTGTGGCAGTAAAACTCATAGAACTCATAGAAGTCATATGACGTTCCAGGAAATCCCTAATATGGACAAAGTCATATGCTATTGCTGTAATGGAATAAAATGCAGATAGAGACGTTTTAAATGAGCAAACATTAAGACAATAAACATACGATTGCGACTAATTAGTTTCTCTCTATTCTACAAGCCATGTCGGGTATTTATGAATGAACTATATTTATAATGCAATGCTCAACATCGCCTTTATCACTCTATAGAATATAAAATAATGATTTTGCCTCATTCTGTTATTTGAAACCATGTCAGATCACAAAAGGACGTTATTTCAAACACTCGACTGATGTTATTAAATGAATTTGCAGTAAAAACATGTAATTAAAATGTTCTCTTTGTTGGACAACAGGTTTGTAAATAGGATCATACACATGCAAAGCCCATGCACAAATGCTATTGTGGTCAATTTATTAATCGCACAGACAAAATATGTGCTGCACTGTAGAGCCCTTGTGCATCATCTGTAGATACGTAGTCTAAAGGTGTGGTCGGCTTGAAGTGGCGCTGCGCAGTGCGCACAGATGGATTCGAAAGCATGCGGGACTTGCGGCTCTCTATAGCTCTCGCGGTACTTTGATGTCATACACTGATCGGTCTGCGTAGCGCCACTTCAAGTCGAACACACCTAGAAATTCAACTGACAACATCGTGACCACGGGGCCCTCCCCTTAAGGCAGGGCCCTAGGTGACCGCCTGTTGGATGGCCCGGCACTGGTTGTAAGATGTTCCTGGCACTCAGTCAATGTCAAAACTGTCGTGTTTAGAGGCTGATGGGAATGTGTTTCTCTGGCTGCTCTGAGGGTAACAGAGCTATTTCCACCTCACCTCAGGCCAAAGCGAGGGAGACACGCTAAATCAGTGATAAATGATGCCTGTGCTCTTCATCTCTACACAGCATCTAACCGATCTCATCGAGATAATAAACAGATCACGCACAGAGAAAAACAGCCCCTCAAAATGATACAACAATAAAAACAAAGATAAAATCTATTTAACACAGTCATAGACCACCGTTCAAAAGTTTGGGATCTGTATGATTTTTGAAGAAATTTTTTTTTTATACTGTAATATTGGGAAATATTATTACTATTTAAAATGACTATTTTTGTATATATTTAAAAACATAATTTATTCCTGTGATGGCAAAGCTGAATTTTCAGCATCATTACTCCAGTCTTCAGTATCACATGATCCTTCAGAAATCATTCTAATATGCTCAAGAAAATTTGCTGATTTGCTGTTGAAAACAGTTGTGCTGCATTATATTTGCGTGGAAACTGTGATACATTTTTCTTGCGGTATAAAACCATTTATTAAAAAACAATCATACTGGTAGTGTATTTATTTTTTTCTGCTTTAGTCAAATTTATCAATAGAGCTGTTCAGTTTTAAGTCTTAAAACATACAGCATTTTTTGGACAATTGGGTCCCCTTAGAATTTTGAATGGGTTTTTAAAATAGCCTTTTTTGATTTACAGTATGACCAAAATAAGCACTGTGGTTGACTTTACTTGACGAGACTACAACATAAATTACAGTAAAACAACATGAATTTTAAAACTGTTGTATGGTTTAAAGTCATTAACAAGTAGCAACAGTCAAGTCAGTTGGCCAATTTTTGCAGCATATAAATTGACGAATTCACAAAGGAAATTCCTGGGGGAACGAATCGTAAATTAGCCTTCCAGGTTGGTCTACACATAGACATTATAACTCTATAACATATTCTAATTCCTTTTATATCTAGTTATTTTGTGCTACATGTGAAAGCAATTAAAAAAGAAAGAAATTGTTGATAAATTATTTCAATGCAGCATAGCAAATAATTGTTGATGACAGGATGATCTTGAGTTAACATTGTTTATCAGTGTTAATTCTGTAGACAGGTTTGTTTAAAAAAACATAAAAAAAATATATAAAAAATTTTCTTAAATGTAATAATATACACAAATATCAATGTGTACAGATACATAACATTAAAAATCTCACAGATCCATAACTTTTGAATTGTATTGTTCCATCTAATTTAACACATTTTAACAGGCAATATATATCAACACATAAAGCAAATTAAACAAAATTGTCACACTGTACCTCGGTACAATAATGTATAATAATGTATAATAATATAATAATAATTATAAATGTATAATAATTAAAAAAATATTTTTAATGAATACACAGAAGCTTCCTGAATTTTCTCAGAAAAAGAAAGACAATCAAACAATGGCAAACATACAGATGCAGGAAACTCACTTTGCATGGGAGAGAAGAAGACCTCAGAAAGAGGAGCTGCTTTGGTCCATTTGTACTGAGGAACAGGTTTGCCATAGCTGGATTTACAGCTCAATGTTACATTGCCACTCAGTACAGGATTTCCTGTCATAGAGCATACAGGTGTGGATGGAGGAACTAGAACAAACAGAGAAAGAAATCATGACACAGACACTTAAATGCCCCAAATATGTTAATATTTTGCCAATGTACCTTTAACATTGAGGTGTACTTCCCCAGACAGGCCTGGAGCTCCAGGAATGATCACGTGGCAGTGATAGCGCCCGGAGTCAGACTCCTGCGTGTTGTTGATATAGATGGACAGATTGGCAGAGGGCATTGACATAGCAAAACCCACTCGCCTCCGAAAGTCAGTGCTACCGGTGCCAATCTGTCCTGAGAAGTAGGAGATGACCTGCAGTCAAAAGTACACAGAGAGACCTTAAGACACAACTAGGTATGCACAGAACTACACATTTGCAAACTGTTTCTCTGAACCACTCAGACAACCCCGTTCAATGGAATGGGGTTTCAAAAAGGGTCTTGAGGCACATTTTGAAAACTTTCATCTTAAGAAACATCTTTAAAAATGATCATGTAAGATATTGAAAGAAAAAGCATGATTAAAAAAAAAACATCCATGTACACCACTGTTGAAAAGTTTGGGGTCAGTAAGATTTTTAAATGTTTTTAATGTCTCTTCCACTCACCAAGGGTATATTGGTAAAATATAGTTAAAATATTATTATTACAACTATGTGAGTTTTCTATGTGAGTATATTTCAAAATCCAATTTATTCCTGTGATGGAAAAGTGGAATTTTCAGCAGCATTACTGATCCTTTAGAAATCATTCTAATACACTGATGCTCAAGAAACATGCTAAGAAAAAAGATAAAAATATGAAAAATAAACTAATAGGCTAGTAGGTTGTTGGACCTGTAGATATCAT
The DNA here is from genome assembly GCA_018155175.1 of Sinocyclocheilus anophthalmus. Classification (NCBI taxonomy): domain Eukaryota; kingdom Metazoa; phylum Chordata; class Actinopteri; order Cypriniformes; family Cyprinidae; genus Sinocyclocheilus; species Sinocyclocheilus anophthalmus. Next base: position 180,196 of record JADLZN010004266.1, on the reverse strand, counting down.
ATGGTCAAGCGCATTAAAATGAGAGGCTTGTGGGACTGTTGAGAAAACGGCCAATGATAATGATGGAGGTAAAATGTCATGCTAAAGATAATCCTCAGATGTACAGTAAGTGCAGATGGTCAAGTTCCAATTTTAGGCTCCAATTTTCCATTTATTTATGATAATCTAGCAGGCAAAGGGAAACTGGTGAAACTACAGACTATGATAAGCAGCACAAATACCATTCATACACATGCGCAGGTTGAATGTGATAGCTAGCTCGCACATACGGTATACACATTATCACGCCTGTGTATTAGCTGACATTTACATCTCCATCTAAAACCCTCAGCGATAACGGCTTGAGTAAATCCACTTCTCGCCCATCCATCAAATTCATCACGTGTATTTTCATAAGCAGTCTTTGACCTTTCAAGTGTTCCATACTCTTCCTGTGACATTAAAGTGAAAGCCATCTGTTGAGAGGATGCAGAGGGGAGCTGGGTCTGACATGTCAGGTTCATGTCATTTATTAGTCTGCTGATGGAGGACAACAGATTGTTCTACCATGTAATCCATCCCTTTTTTTCAAAATGACAGCAAAGCAGGACAGGAAATGGATAGTTGACAAATAAAATGGACTTATTTTATATTCAACATTAAGATGAATTTAAAATTTAAAAATGTAAGATTGATTTAAAATATATATAAATTTAATGAATTATTAATTACATTTAATAGAAACCTGGACGTATATATAATGTAGACTCTAAAATCAACATCAAGATTAATGGGTAATTAAACCATACAGTTTATTATTCTAGTAATTACATAAAAAAAAAAAAAAAAAATATATATAACATGGCTATAATATATCATGGACTTACTGTATTTTAAAAACTCACATCAAATTATGGTTAAAATATATAAACTTAATTCTGAATAATCCTTATAGATTACATTGGCCTAATATAATGGACTTTATTAAAATGTAAAATTTAAGATTATCTTAATAAATTATCCCTACCTAACCGGATTATTTTAAATTCACCATCAGATTTTGGTTTAAAAGATCTACATTTAAATATTATTTATTAACAGGACTTAGACTTATCTATAACTTGGACCTTCTTTAAAATTTAATATCAATATTTTTGAGTTAAAGATATATATATAATTAATTATTGATAATAAATTCATTATATATAACAGGACCTTTCACACTTACACATTAAATTTTGTGGTATGTATTTACATGCATTTTAATAGATTAATCCTAATACCTCTATATATAACATGGCCTTTGACTTATATTTAACCACAAATGCCACAAGAGTTTGGGTTAACTACATATAAATTTAATAAGTATTATTAATCAATACTATATCTAGTCTATATATATATTTATAAATATAGATATATATATATATATCTATATATACATAGTCTACATTTGAAAACCTTTATTAAATTAATATTTCTTATAATACTATATAATTTTTGTACAAATATTCAGTGTGCTAATCATTTTATTGTGCTAATCCCAAATATACTCACTTGTTTGGAGTGATTTGCCATGAAGGTCCAGATGACAGCGTTCTTCTCGATGGAGGTAGTGGGGGTGTACCAGGCCTCCAGAACAACCATTTGTCCCATGACTACCTCCATGTCTTTCCGTGGCATCTCGACCCGCTGAGAATCACCTGTGACAGCAGAGAAACAGCCAGCGTTGAGACACTTATCCTGGACTTCAGAGGCTTGACTGTTGGTGACATCATTAAATTGTACTTTGACCAAAATCATAATCCTACAAACGCAAAACTCCAACCATCCACACACCACACACACACACAACACCCCTTGGATCCCAAAATCGGCCTAACGATAATGAATAAGGTGATACACAAGGCATTTCTTTCAGCAGTGCTGTGGGGACAATGCAGTCTTACAGTAGGAACAACTATCCAAACATATAGATGTTGTATGCTTTCATTTGATGGATTTAGTACAAAGTACTTCTCAAAAACTATTTGATGTATTAAGTATTAATGTGGTACCTTAATAAGCATAAAACAACAAGAGGTCAGAATGATGTGCCATAGAGTTGCCACCACAGTGCACGAAAACTGAATATATAGATATATATATATATATATATAATATATCTAATAGATATATATATATATAACGATGTATAAAACAAAGTTAACTCGTTCTAAGGGAAAAAAAATCTATTTCTTGCATACATAGCTTCCACTGAATGAAACATGCTAACTATACCCTGAGGAACTATTTACGTACACCCTCTGTCAGGGATCACATCACAGGCAGGAAGTCTCCGAGCTGCTCGCTGAGGTGGATCAACTGATCCAGCCTTCCCAACTGTCCTGGGTCCGCCAGTTTGGCGTGGGTCCCTCACAGAACAGACGTGGTGGTGGAGTTCTGCTGAGCTGAGCTGCTGTGCTGCACTGCTGCGCTGCACTGCTGCTATATTCCCTTTACTTTCAGCTTTAAACTGAATCCGCCTGTGACGTAAAGACGCCGACTTCTTGCTGCTCTCAAGCTGCTTTGTTATTGCTCATGAGACTGCGCCCTCTCTCCATTTTTAATTTCTGTTTGTGGATCTGACTAGTAATCCCCAACACATCATCTCAATCTTTTACGCATCCCCGGTCTCACTGAAACAAATCCACGCTCAGCTGGGACTTAAAATTATGTAACCTATGGCTCATTTGACAAGCGCTTCATGTGACCGCCTTCATCATATTCTCACAGAAAGATAACCCCAGATTAAAGAATCTGATGGGAAGCTGATCTAAAACACAACCACATTCCTCATAATTTATTCTTATTCACCTCACAGGGGGAGCTATACATTAGTACAAGATCTCATTACCAAAATAATTTTAGTTCTTACTATAAATAATAATACAGTAGTACTCAACTGAATTAGCTTAATTTAATTTCTGCATATTATATTTATTAGAAATTCATCTAGATATTAATTGTTAATGTTGGACGAGGTGTTAGTGAGGCCAACAGGGGGTGCTCACTCTGTGGTCTGTGTGGGTCCTAACGCCCCAGTGTAGTGACGGGGACACTATACTGACAAAAAAAAAAAGCACTGTCTTTCGGATGAGACGTTAAATCGAGGTCCTTACTCTCTGTGGTCATTAAAAACTCTTTTCTCGTAAAGAGTAGGGGTGTAACCCCGGTGTCCTGGCCAAATTGCCCCCCTGGTCTTTGTCAATCATGGCTTCCTAATAATCCCCATCCACTTGATTGCTCTATGACTCTCTCTCCTCTCCACATGTAGCTGGTGTGTGGTGAGCGCACTGGCGCTTTTGTCCTGTGGCTGCCGTCGCATCATCCAATGGATGCTGGCACACGACGGATGTGGTTATGAGCCATAACGCTCTATATAAATTCATCATTCATTCATTAATAAATTTAAATATATAATAAAATACAAGTAATCTAAAGTAAAAATCCTATACCAATAATCTATAATATAGATTATAATTATAATGGTATTACAATAATACAATATAATAATTATAAGAACAATACTATTATACGATAAAGTTTAAGAAATAATTTTATTTAGCATGGATGCATTAAATTGATCAAAGTGACATAAGAAATGTATAATGTTACAAAATATTTCTATTTCAAATAAATTCTGTTCTTTTGACTTATACTCATCAAAGATTCCATGAAGAAACAAATCCTGAAATGGCTGAAGATGTCCATATTATCCAATTCAACATTGATAATAATGAATGTTTCAAGACCTGAAAACTGGAGTAATGGCTTGCTGAAAAGTCATCTTTGCATCACAGGAATAATTCATTGAAAAAAATATATTAAACCAAAACATAATTAATTTGTTACCAATTTTTCCACAGTAATATGTTTTGTCATTATTTTTTATAAAAATTGCAGTCCTAAGATAAGCAACTCTTTTAAACATTAAAAATAATTACCGACCTTCAAAAAAAAAAAAAAAACTGTACAATATATAAAACATAAATATGTAATTAAGATGAGAAAAAAGTGTATTTAAAACTTTCCTTGGATATTTAAATGAACAAAATTCACTTCACAGACTTGTCTTATTCAATCATATTATTATCCAAAAACAGTATTGTACTTGTTTCTGTCTGCCAGATTTGTTTTGCACTTTGTCAACCTTTAATCTTTTTAGTGGTAAAAGCTCAATCTTCCCCTTCGTCCCGGCCTGGGACTTTGGAAGGAGTGTAAGTAGGACATGCGTCGCCTGCTCATGAAAGCAGCGTGCCGATGTGTGGCGGCTCTCTGATGTGCTACGCTCAGCAACTGTCTCTGTGTGCCCAGGTTTATCCCTTACATTTCTGAGCCATAGTAGTTCATTAAATCAGGGAAAATCGTCCTTAATCCCATCCCTGGCTCCATCTGTGCTGCTCTAGACAGACACACGCAGCACCAAGGTGGAAAGTCTGACATAGACACCTTGATTCAAGGATTGCCACGTGGCCACTCAACACACACATTTACATGCACGTACATTTACACATAAGAACAGACCTGATTAACTAATTTAGAAGTTCAGATCTTCATCCTGATGAAGAAGCTAGCAAGCTATGCACAGTTTGTACTGTTAAAACAATCAGCTGCTGTTGATTGACACTGACAATGAGCTCTGGGATTGATATAACATATAGTGCACAGTAGTACTGTGGACATTCAGAAGCTGAAGACTGGAGAAACTGCACAAAAGTAATGGGTGTGGGACATCTTTTGGAGATGTGTGGAAAATTTCACCCCCTAAAATTAAAAGCCAAATGGAAATGGAGATCATAAATTACAGTACAGACTATTGCAATTACAATAGGCCTCCTAGTGAGGGCAGCACAATACTGCAAGATGAGAACAAAAAAGTAAGATGAGTTTTAGATGAACAGATTTAACAGGGTATATATCAATGCCACTGAGTCTCATGTGCATTCAAGAGAATCCACATCAGATCGCAATCTATAAAGCAGATTTAAATCCACAGTCTTTAAGAATAAAGGTTCCAAAAGGGAGTTTTCAGAATGATGCCATAGAAGAACCATTTGGGTTCACCAAAGAAACTTAATAAAATTAAAATAATAATTTTTTCTTAGTGTGAAGAACATTTGAACAATCTAAAGAACTTTTTTCCACTATAAAGAACCTTTTGTACAATGGAAAGTTTCCATGAATGTTAAAGATACTTCACCGAATCATCAATGCCAATACATATCTTTTATTTGTAGTGTAGTGTACTTCAATTTTATCACAAAATTGTATATAATATAATTTTAACAAACTGTACTATAAAAATAAATGAAAATGTACTGGTAATTTTCTGCCAATTAATTTTGTCTATCAATTAATCTTTACAGACATTTCTGTTAACTGTAAAACACAATGCAATGCCGTGCAAAATTCAAAATACAGGTAAAACACCTGTAAAAAAAATCCATATGGAAAATTCCCTTATATTAATACATTACATTGTGCCCTATTTCTTACTGATTTTATTAGTGTATATAATTTAACTCAACAACTGAGTCAGTTTGATTCATATTGTAAGTAATTTTGTTTTGTTTTCCTCAGCGAATCGGACTGATCTGATTCAACTTGAAAGAGAATTTGAGTTGAGTTCTCAAGTTTACAGCTCACTGGAGGGGAATAACAACAAATGTCTGTTCCTCACACAAAGCTATCAAATAGCTTAAATAGATTTGCAATACAGAGGTGTGGACAGATTATGTTAGTACGGCTTGAATACAGTAAAACAAAAAAGCTGTGTAAAGATTCTTTAGAATTCTCCTTTTGTGTTTCACAGAAAAACAACAGCATTCGGATTTGAATGACAAAGGGGTGAGTAATTAAGTACAAGATTCAAGTGCATTTATAGGCAACAACTAGGCTACAAGTAACTAACTTCATCATTGTCAATTTATAGGCCTACTCTAAAAGCAAAAGCTGAAAACCCATGGCACATTCCAGGTGTTCAAAAATAGGCAAGCAGCTTTTATCAAATGTCCTTCCTGAAATGAAAAAAAAACCTTGAACCGAGTGTTGATAGGAGCCTACTCTCATTAAACAGAGACCCATTGTCTTCTAATATAATCTCCTCTTTTGTTTGTCTCTGGCTCACAGTGTTTGTCTGATAAAGCTTTAGCATGAGCGATCTGAGCTAGCCTTAAATTACCTGCTAATCTTGGGCAGCTGCACATCAGGATGCACTTCTGAGGAATGGGCGAAGCGACTCAAGTCTGATGAGTATGAGCGACCCTTCCCATTTGATTTCAGACTCTATTGTTAGGGGAACGCAGGGTTTAATTATCAGAGAGTTTATCTTGAGTGTTGAGAGTGAGGTCAGCGGTAGGCCTATATGGTGACACTGGGCAAATATAAATGCCATCGTTTGTAGGTTAAGCAAGAGTTTTCTGGCAGATGGCAATTGAATAATAAACATTTGGTAAAGGTTCCTTTAAATAGGATTACATCAGTTTAATCTCTAGTGCTATTTTAAGCAATTTTCAGTGTGTTGTCACATCAAAGGACCTCTAAATCCCTGCAAGTTTAGATCGATTCTTCATGCATACATGGACACAGACAGGACTGTCATCAGGGGAGGACAATCAGGAACAGTGTCCTGGGTCTACCAAGGTCTTTTAGGTCGTAGCCTACACATCCAGGCCCTATGAATTTCAGCAAAGGCCCAGGGCATAATATATTAGCTATTACCGACAACCATGATACAACCATGATTTCAGAACTCTTTGATGAATATAGTTAAAAAGAACATCATTTATTTGAAATAGAAATATTTTTTAATTATAAACGCCACTTTTGACCAATTTAATGCATCCTTGCTGAAGAAAAGTATTAATATCTTGGGGGGGGGGGGACTGACATACGCTCATCCTAGATTATTCACTAAGCCAATTGCAATGCATTCTGGGATTGCCCTGTTCATGAAAGATGCATGTCATGCAGCTGAACTTGACCAAAATGCGGGATATCAGAAGCTGGCTATCTTTTGAAACTGCCTTAAGGTCAGCAGTGCGCCTGTGATGACTTAAAATGCTGGCTCCGTGGTCAGTTCACAAGTTTTGAGCAGAGCTTTTTCCCCTTTTCTCCTCCCAGCAATTCATACACTTTTCGCACACACACCCACACACCACTATAATAACTAATATTAATCTTCAAAAGAATACATTGTACAATGGAGGCCATATATTGTGACATGACATTATGGGAGAAGCTAAAACAGAACGACTGCAGGGCTGGCGAAAAACTTATCAGCCATAAATATGGTCTTAAATCAATGTGACCATTTTTTGCTCTCAGTCATCATGACCAAAGCTGTCAGCTGGCCTATCAGAGAAACCCAAACAACAGAAATAATACCAAAATATATGGAGAGTTAATAGACTCTACAAGTTCAGTCAATAACTGATCATAAAAACACGAGTAGACAGCCAGATATATAGATTTTCAATAACACCTTTTAAGCAACATTACAAACGGTCTTGCTTTAAATAATCGGAGCTGCACCAAGATCATTATATTTGTTTACATGTCTGACTGCTCTCAAATTGGCACACATGCTTTGTTTTGATTGGTGTATTGGTCCGGGAGAGAGCTATAAATCTAAAGAGTGCTGCCTAGAGTGAGGAGAGCATCAATCAGCCTGAATTTGACGATCCTGAAGTGCTCTCCATCTCTGCCACTCAAGTCCACGGGAAGAAAATGATGCCATTCCACAAAGCTACTCTCTCCGTAGCCTCCGGCATATGGCCACAATCTCCTCCTACAAATCTGTGCAGAAAATATTAATCCATGAATTATGTATAGAGCGTGAGCTCAAGGAGAATTATTCCATAAGTCTAGCAGTCCGGCTGACGTGCAACATCAAAATCAGGTTCTGGTGAAGGAAAGTCAGGTGGGAAGATCATTACAGACTCTGTGGATGAGATGTGATTCACAAAGATAGGATTAGGGCTGGAGTACCAAAGGAAATTTAATGTCCATAAAAGGCTATCAGGAGAGATGAGGCGGCATGTTGCCTCGGGTCCTCAGTTATTATCCCCTAAAAAATTGCAGAGATGGTTTCATCAAAGTGTGCTCACAGTAAACTGTTGTACTTACTGATTCTGGGTTTGTTTGCTTTGCATTTATCTTTTTGTTTAAATAAACCTGAAAGCTTTGAATTCTGGGAAGGCAGTTACAGCGTAGGTTTGGACACAGATCAAAAAAAACACAACTGACATCCTGCAGGATCTTCATAACAATAAGGGGGAAATGTAAAATATGGATAAGAATTCTTATCAGTGAATATTAATACTACAGAGATGATATCCACAGCAGACACTACTTATTATTCATGAGTGTGTTGGGATCAGAATGTGTCAATGTGTAATGAAATTGGCTTTATTGGACACCTTCCATCTGTCCGTCATGTAATCGTACACAGGTCTGTGAAGCTCGGCTCCAGGGTGGGCTGTCTGGATTATAAAAAGAACAAAAATAAAATCTAAACAAAATCACAGAAATCTTAAATCAGTCAGTCATGGGCTGTGGGATAAATATTTAGATGTCAGCAAGGGGAATGGATGCACTCTTTTCATCTCTTGGATGTATCATTTCCAGGGAGATCAGACAGCTGCTATGGCAAACCACGAGTTCTGACATCATCTTTCAAAGTTTTGGAGGTTAATTAGGCCATTGTTCAATAAAATACTGAAAAAAAATGTTGGTATAGAAACAATTTTCACTCAGAAGTTGCTAGAAATTGCCAGAAACTTTTCAAGTAATTACAAAGAAATGGCAAATTTTGAAGTAGAAGTAGAAAGTATTTTCTTTTAAAACATACTCCAATAATCTTTGTTTTATTATCCTTGTTGTATATGGGCCATTCTACAGAACTGGTCCAAAGTCAGAGTTAAAAAAAGTCTTGGAAAAAAATGTGTATTTTTCCAAAAAAAGTGTATGTATGCAAATGGTATAATATCCAAGGTACACATTTCTCGTAATTGTGCAGTTAATTCTCATATTGTATTTTCAGAATGTTTTGGAATATTTGTCCTCTCAAATTTGTTACTACCGAAACAGTAATAATTATTTAATTAGAAGGGTTATATTGACCTATTAAGATTTAGCTTACATCTACATTGTAAATATATTTTTTGCTATTTTATTAATTTTTTCAGAGGTAAATCAATAACAATTAAAATGTTAACAATATTTGAAGTGTAATTTATGAGATTTGTTGTATTCTGAATCCAATCTTTCTTTGTAAAAGGCAAAAAGTTGATCATACGAATCAACTACCATAACATCTTAGTTGATAATTCAGAATACTTTATTTTTGACAAAACATCCAATGTTTTAACTTGCATACTAAAAAACTACTAAAACATACTAAAAAAAAAAAACCGACATAACTGTACTAAAATTTTGTTTATTTCCCCCAAATATGAGGATTATGTGTTCCCTTTTGATCACTACCGAAACAATGATGACATGTTTCAGTCGTGACAATTTTATGGGACAACACCCAAAAAAACAAAGATGTCACTATCGAAACTCCACCAAATGTTTCGGTAGTGACAATTTAGATACTTTTGAACCTATCTCAAAGATGCTAATCAGCACATGTTAGCTAGCACAGTTCTGAACAGTTGTACACACATAAAAATTAAATGATATGGAATAACTCCCAAAAAAGTGTGCTTAATTGCAGAAAAAAGGTGTTCGGTAGTGACGTTTCTTAGAGTTACACGCAGATTTTTCAGACTTTTGAACACATTTATTTAACTAAATAGTAAGCGTAATATTTATATATAAAAGCATCATTTATTGGGTACTTCAATTGTGGGGCTGTCCCAAACACCCTAAACCCAAAATTTCAACAGCACGGAAAATGCTATTGAATAATTTTGATTTTTTCCATTGTTAAGAAAGACGGCAAAGAAGACAAATATGTGTGTATTGCGTGGTCTGCCTAATTGTATTAAAAAATGAGCAGCCATAATCAAGTTTAAACTAAGTGTCATGTTAGCAGTTTTGCATTGTATGCAGGAACGAATATTAAGCATATTAGCAGCAGCATTTAGCATCTGTGTTCATACAGCTGGAGCAAAACGCAGTTTAGAGCATATGTAATCACTCTGAGCACACGCCGATAGTAACGGGCATGAAACAGGTTAAATGAAATAAGGGTAAAACACTTAGAATCAATGGGCGTTATTAACAGTAAATATGCTTGTCAGCTCACTTCTTAATTATTAACATTTTAAAGTGGATTTTCATTTTTATTATTATTCTATGTTTAACTTTGAACATCCATCCTTTGGTAAGAGTTGTAGTCACAATTTTAAAATGTAGCCGACTTGTTTGGGGGATATCATATTCATAAATTAGTTTCCACAAAGAACCCAATTGTTCAATTTTAAGATGTTACTGTTGTGATTAGTAATTAATTTGGTTATTCTTTATTAACTGGTCATAGTTCACTAGTAGTTCTCAATGAGGATATTTTTTTTTTTTTAGTAATTATCAAATATCTAATAGGGAACTACCTTTGTCCTAAATTTGCTATTACTTACTGCTTCGTTAATCTTGCTCCTCTGTTAGTTAATAGTATTAAGTTAAGTGTTAATGTAGTACTACCTATTACTTCCTGCATAGTTACTTGTTAACAACGGACCATTATTCTAAAGTGTTACCGAAATAAGCATTCTTGTGTATGCATTTCAACTGGGGTTCTCCATATACATCGACGATTATCCCAGTGTTCACGTCTGTTACTTCTAAGGTCGGTGTTTTCATTATGATGAGTGCATGGTTGATTTCAGCTGCACGCAGCGTCAGAAGCACGCGCTTATCGCAGTCATATCAATTGCGGGAGATGCTGAAGATCACTATCTACAGCTGTAACAGTTAGTTCCGAGTGAAATGCATAGTGGGTAGTGTAGTTCGGAGAAATGTGCTCATGCGACGTGTGCTCTCGCTGTGCTGTGTAATTCAGAAAACGGAGAAAGAACATTTATATTCTGCTTTTATTTCAGTCCACCCAGGGGTTTTTGTGCACTGTAACTTTGGCAACTTTATCTGCACGTGAGAGTAAAATGGCATGCATCGGCTAACTTGTCCGTCTCATCATTGCACGAACATGAATTAACAAGCTGTTATGCTGCTGCTGGGACTGATGCAGTGGAGAAAGTAAGTTATCAAATGACTAAATTATGATATTAGCTCAGGTGGGTGCTGGGGTCTTATCTATCGGATTGCAACGTATATCCATTTTGTTAATTAAACATTACACATAGTGCACGTCTAATTAGAGTTAAGCCAGTCGGCGTGGTAGCCAAGGCTCACATAGCCATAGGCCACTAGTGTTAAGCCGGTCGGCGTGGTAGCCCAGGCTCACATAGATAGTAATACATGTGGTTCACATGGCTCTTCGGAGCAGCAGCAGTACAAATGTCTTGGCAATAGATCTGCTTGTTGGGGGGTGTTTTGTTCTTGTTTGGCTTGTATTGTCCCTTCTATGTCTCCTGCTTTGTGGGGGTTATTTCATGTATGTTATATTTGCATCAGCAATATTTCTTAAATGCTCAGCAGCATGTTGCGGATGTATTGGCAGTAGTAAGTCTCTGTACTTGCTCTTGCCGCAGCATAGCTGATCTATTCCGCCAAGACCAAATACATAAACATTGTCATGTACATTACCATGCCAATCCCTCTGAGAGTTGTCATGACAGAAATACAGAGTTCTGGCATGAAACTCTAGATGGCGCAGTCCGATAGGTCTAACTCAATCTGACCTAAAGACATCATTATCACATAGCATAGCTGATTGGTTCTCTCCTGTATCAGAAGCCAATGAGCTCGCTGCTCAACATTAAAAAATATGACTAGTGCTTGCCGTGGCAGTTGCAGCTTGCTTCAGAAACCCACCACCTTCCCCAGCTCCACCTTTATAGATCTGCTACAGGGTGATTCATGTATGCTATATGGGGGTTCTTATATTTCTTACATGCTCGCAGCAGCATATTGTGGATGTATTGGCACTAGCAAGTCTCGGTACTTGCTCTGCCAAAGCAGCACCAGCGTAGCAGATCTCTTCTGCCAAGACCAAAAACATTAACCCTGTCATGTACATTACCATGCTAAAACTCTCAGAGAGTTTTCATGACAGAACCAATTTATTACTCACGCGCTGTGTTTGGGTGCATAGGATCGCGTCTCCTCGTAAAGTATTGTCAGAAACGTCTTTGGCGAGTATAAATGTTTTCTACAGGAGTTTCTTATGCTCTTCAAGGCTGCATTTATAAAGTAAAAACGGTAATAGTGTGAAGTATTTTTACAATTTAAAATAACTGTTTTTCTTTCAATATACTTTAAATTGTAATTTATTCCTGTGATGGCAAAACTGAATTTCTAGCAGCCAGTACTCTAGTCTAATCTATCAGGCTAGCAGTTTTTGCTGTGGTATCGAAATTGGAATAGAGAATTGTAAAATGTAAAATGGTTGAAAAACTTTTGGTATCATATAGCTAATGCTTCTTGTTAGAATTCATGTACCAGGGGTCAAACACAACGATAACATACCTATGTAGTATTTTTTGACTAACGGAGCAATAAGTGAGACTAGTAGTACCCAAGTTGGCCAGGGTCTACACCCCGTATCACACATAGTCCCTTTTCCTCACATACCCCCCACCCCCGAGCTCTCATATCTCCTCCCGCGTCGACACAGTAGAAACCACCTAACTCTCTCAGCATTGAGCCTGTACTTAATCCTAAATTTTCTATTTTACCATAGTAAACAAGGTACAACTTGATCACTACTGATGGCTAATTTTCCAATTTACAGCATCTAAGTGTCATTCTTGTTCCAGAAAACTTATTATTATCATGTTGAAAAACAGTTGTGCTGCTTAAAATCTAAAATTTTATATATTTAAATATTTTTATAGTTTAAATAATATGTGAAAATGTGATGCATTTTTTCAGGATTCTTTTATTAATAGAAAATTCAAAAGAACAGCATATATTTGAAAAATAAATATTCTGTAACATTATAAATGTCTTTACCGTCACATTTAATCAAGAAGCATCCTCCTAAGCTTTAAAAATCTTATAGACCCAAACTTTTGAACAGTAGTGTCAGTCTGCTGGAGAAATGAAAGACAAGGATGACTGATTAAAACAACAAAAGATGATCCATGTGAAATCAATTTAAAAGGATAGCACAATTTTTATTTAAAAAGTGCAAGTTTGACATATGGCTCACAAACAAAACTAAAATGCTTGATCTGACCTAGAAGAAGAGGAGGGCCGTTGGGAGCTGGGATGAATGTGAGAAGTCTGTGCCTAAATCCCACAGGGCTGCCCTGCACAGCTGTGGGACAGAGTGGACCCCGTGCTGAGGCTCAGGTGTTTTATACAGTTGCCAAGCAAGAGCTGAGGAGCTCAAAGCTAGCATGCAGAACATGGAGCGTTTCGTCATGCGCTCCAATGGAGAGCAGGAAAAATGTCAAAATATGGTCACATCCCAATCTGAAACCCACAGTAGACCATCGGCCTTCATTTGTTGCCATTACTAGAATGCTCTCCAGGGATGGGAATTTGGATAACATATGGTGAGCAACACAGTCCTATGAGATTAAATAAAATGTAAACAACATTTTGTAATTTTTGGATATACAAAACACTATCAACATAATGCAAAACAGTAGCTAGCAAGCTTAGAAGTTTAAACTATACTGTTTAAAAGTTTGGGTAGATTTTTTTATGTTTTTGACAGAAGTCTCTTATGCTCAGCAATGCTGCATATATTTGGTCAAAAATACAGTAAAAATGGTAATAACAATATTTTTTAATTAAAATAAGTTTTTGATTGTAATATATTTTTAAATAACATTTTTTACCATGGGATGGCAAAACTGAATTTTCAGCAGCCATAACTCTAGTCTTCAGTTTCACATGATCCTTCAGAAATCATACTAATTTGCAAAAACATTTCACATTAAAAGTATTGAAAACAGTTGTACTTCTTAATATTTTTGTTGCGATATTATTTTATGTGATATTAATAATTTTGTTTTAAGTTGCGATACATTTTTTCCCCGGGATTCTTAAATAAAAATGTCAAAGGGAAGCATTTATTTGAAACAGAATTTTTGTAACATGAAAAAAAAAACTGTATGGTTCTTCATCTGTTCTGATAGAAGATGCATCACTTGGCCAGAGAACTGGGATGATGGGCTAATGAAAAATGATGAGTCATTGTGAATCCATATTGTTTGAAATCATTAGTCTGACCTGAACATGTGGCCCATTTTAAGAATGTATTAAGAGTCTTAAAGTTTAAAGTGACACAAATTTTAAATGGTCAGCTAAGTTTTGAAATAAAACATTAACAGTTTTATGTTGAAAGGGAATCTTCAAACATAATGCATACAAAGCATAGCATTTTCACACATGATGTCTCTCGTCACACTGCCCTTTCATGACTTGTGTCATGGCTGCAGTGATCAGTAATCATTCAAAAGGTCAGTAGCAAGCAGGTTCAAATTTGACTGCACTGGGAAACACAGACGCAAATCAGGTGAAAAGGCTTTTACAGGGGTTGAGAAACACATTAATGTGAGGACCCTAAATCTTTTGTTTTGCTTCTGGAGACACATACTGCCTTTTGATGATAAACCATAGGAATGAGCTTGGAAGATGAATGAATCTTATTAAATACTTGACATGTTTATGACTGTGCTGAAAAGACAGGTCAGGATGCCCAGAGCGAGGCATATTGCCACAGTGCTTTGCAGTTATACAAACAAAATGAAGTATAAAACTAACAGGCCCATTTTACACATCACATTTGCTAGCCTGTTGACAATACAATTAGGAATAAATTAGGACTGTTATCATGATGAGTTCTGAAAACTGTCAATAAGCGGCAAATTAGGATTTTAAATAACTCTTAATAAAGTGTCACCCACTTAAAAATGCTGTTCTTTTGAACTTCATAATCATCAAAGAATCCTGAAAAAAACATACCATGGTTTCCACAAAAATATTAGGCTGCACAATCTTAGTTCCAAACCTTGAAAAAAAAATATAGGAAATGTTTTTTGAGCATCAAATCAGCAAATTTGAATTATTTCTGAAGGATCATGTGACACTGAAGACTGAAGTAATGATGCTGAAAATTCACCTTTGCCATTACAGAAATAAATTACTTTTATTTTAAATATATTAAAATACAAAACGGTTATTTTAAATTGTAACAATATTTCAAAATATTAATTTTTTACTGTGTCTTAATAAACCAAAGGCCTAGCATGGTGAGCAGGGGTGACTTATTCCAAAAACATTTTAAAAAATATTACAGACCCTAAATTTAAAACAGTAGTGTTGTAAAGATGACTACTTCACGTCATAAAATAACATCAGGCTGCTGTTGCGAAAAATTCCACGACAAGTCGCAATAATCAGATAAGAAGTGTCAACGCCTTCTTTCTCCTGCACATTATCCCCATAGGAGGAAACTCCCCATTACTGCAAGTACCGTGCAAAAACCATGCAAATATGTAAAACCAAAACAGGCCTTCCCTCTTCACACTGAAAGGAGGCCACGACAACTGTACACTGAGCGGGTGGTTAATCTGTCAGCGATAACAGGCACAGCAAAGACATGAATCCCTGGGACAGGGTGGCACAGGACCGGATACGTTTCCCTCTCGAACTGTCACACACAGTATTAGTTTACTCAAAGTAACAGATATTCAGCTTAACAACACAGGTCTACAAATAACAGAACAGAGAAGGTCTTCTCCTCCTAGACGAGAAAGAACCCTGAGGTTAAAGTATTCTTGTCAAGGGGGCCACAAACAGTACATACAGTTCCTGTAAACACAGAGGCCACATTCGCATGGAAGGATGGAAACAAAACTGGGACAAAGTACGCAAGTGATAGAATAAGAGTAATGATCTGAATATTGGTCGTGCAATGAGATTATGTCAAATGGTCAAAGAAAACTTCTGCCACGCGATTATCAAATTAGAACTTGTACTGTTTTAAATGATAAGCTTACACATATGAATGATCTGCAATATGATCAAACACCAAAGACATTATTCTCTGAACTGCAACACTGTCTCAGACTGAAGGAAGTGATCTGCTGCAAATCGAGGTGTTCACACTGATGGCCACATGCGACTCATAGGCACGCGAGGATCAGAGCTACTTTTAGACTATCATTCGAAAGCTATGATGTTATCCAATAGGGTTTATTGTCCGGCAATAGACTTGGTCAGGAAGCCAAGATTTTCAATTGAGGGAAAACAACCGCTCTGCACAGAATGGCGGATAGGAGAGACATGCAACATTCGACCACGTATGTCCTAGGCCACATATATTTTCAAGTCCAAAGTGTTTTGTTACTGAAGCTGTGTGCTAGAATATTTCAATCCTGCTATATGGGCGTTTTCATTATGTTGATTACAGCTTCTAGGGGGGTCTACTCTGATTAAAAATCTAGATAGACCATAACAAGCAGATATCGTTGAGCACCCATTAATTAGTGCCTCACCAGTAAACAAGGCAAAAAACGAGGATGGATACAGATACTACCTGCGAATGCAAATTTGAGCCCTAAGGGATGCATGCCTCAACGACATGCCCTCGATTCGGCGATTGAAAACCAATAAAGTTACATCACAAAGACAGCACACTCACTCGGATCATTAACCCTTGTTCTCCATTAGACATTGTCCGTCATTTTGAGCTTGGGCTGCTATCTTAATGAAGATGCCAAAAGAAAACTAAGAAATGTAAAATTATAAAAAAAGAAAAAATGTAACAAAACCAATTTATTACCTAACATCACCTTCGTGACCACCGCAGCCTCGGGCTCTCGCACTTTAAAGAAATACATCAGAGGGGCTTCAGAAAGGTGATTTCACAGCGATGCCCATAGGAAGAACCATTGGTTGGGTGCACCCACTAAAGCAAAAATGGCCTGTCAAAGGTTTTTTAAAGAACCATCTTTTTCTTACCTTTTTTTAATCTGAAGAACCTTATTTCGCCACAAAAAACCTTTTGTGAGTTCACATCCAGACGGTTAGTTAAGATGAGAATACGGCGCTCATGTATGGATCACACCTTACAGACCAAAAGAATCTATAGGGGCTCTGCGAGTATCGGGAATCTGAGGAACCGGCACCTTTATTTTGTAAAAGAGCAGCGTCGCGAAATACCGGTGGGATGATCAGGGGCAACGCTCGCTCCCCTTAATCAAGCCCATGGGCTCCCCGTGGAAAACGTGATTTGGAAATTGTGGGTTAGTTCCGGTATCAAAACAATATGGGACAATGTGGTTCTTTTAGCATGCCAATTTTCAGTTTTGTGTAAATGTTTTAATTGTTGATCATCGTGCGATCTATATGTGTAAAAATTGCAAAATAGCATTTCTTCATGCATGACGGCGATTTAAACCCCAATTAACGGTTCAAGGTAAATCTGATCATCTAGAGAGCTAGTCTGTCTTTTGTCATGAGCATCAAGGTGTGGGGGTGCTTCGGTGCAAATTCCACTCATGTTTAGTACATGTTAACTCAAAGATTTGTAGAAAAAATACTCCCAAAAGTGTAAATACAAGTAAAGTAAAAATACAAAAGTGGCTCCCCCACTTGTGCACAACCGTGAATATAAAGTACTTACATTTTTTTTTTTTTAAAGCTAATTCAAACATATTAAAATACTATAATAAAATAATAACACTAAAATAACACTGATAGCAAGCATGATTTGGTGTAAAAGCAGCAGTTTTCACTTTCATCTGCAAACAACTGTTAATCATTTGTGACCCTGGACCACAAATTATAAGGTTCATAAGGTTCATTTTAAAATTAGATTTGGACCATCTGAAAGGACTAAATAAGCGGTTCATTGATGTATGGTTTGTTTGGATAGGGCAATATTTGGCAGAGATACAACTATTTGAAAAACTGTAATCTTAGATTTAAAAAAAAAAATCTAAATACTGAGAAATGCCTTTAGTTGTCCAATTAAGTTTATTAGCAATGCATAATACAATCAAAACTTGGGCGACAGTTTGCCCAGTTGCTCGCTCTCCCTCAGGACGTAGGCCGTGTATTGGTAGGATTACGATGTACAAAGCACCTTTTCATTCGCGCACCTGTTGTATGCTCAGTGCAGGCTGCTTATTATTATCTTCCTTGAATACGCTTATTTGTTTTTCTGTATCATTTTAAAAAGAAAACTCTTATCATCTTGATGCCATATCAATGTTTTTGTGTGGTTTGTTTATTGCCTATATATTAAATACTACCAGCGACTACAGCACCGCTTTGTGTCAGGGCAACAGTTGAAGTGTACCAAAACTGATAAAGTAATGGTAGTATTGAGTAGGACGACCGACTTGAATAATTGAACTGCGTCAAAATACAGCTTTCATACAAGCTGCCCAGAGGTCAACTCCATGCCCACAAACTAAGTTTAGAGCGGGGAATCTGTTGTCGTATGTGGGATGCCCCGCCGTGCCTTGAAAGCATACGGTCAATTAAGCAACAGGTATGAGTATGATTACAGTCAAGGGTGTTCATTTTTAGCGTTCGCCCGGAGATTGTTCGCCACGATCAGAAACGATGACCCTTCCCCCTGACTACTTCTTCCTGTGGCATTTTGTGGATCCTTAGGGGATTGGACGATGTTCCTTAGTCCATGTAGCTAAGCTGTCTCTTCACACTATAATCCCATTAACAGCCCAAGCTGTCTTTACGAGGAAAAAGACAGGCTGATTCTGGCCTTAACGAACAACATTTCTTAATCTGTGACTTTTCAATTCCCAGTACAATTGCATTTGGCATTGCTATTAATTCAGAGAGTGGGTGTAAACCCCTTTTCACATGCTACAAGGAGGATTTCAGCAGGTCTACTCTTGGTTATCTAGGTTACCAGCCAACATTTTAAAATAAGACATCTATTACCTGGAATTATTACCATAAAAATGCTATATTAAAATATATCAGAGGAAAACACAGAAGTTGTTAAGCTAAACAAGTCTGATGCAAGCTGTCCATAAAAATAACCTGTCAAGTGCGATCTGAACTGAAATGAATGGAGCTTCATCACACCAGCTATGATGGATAGATGTCCTGTTTTGACAGAAAGAAATCCTTTGCCCTATATTTTGGATAGGAAACCTATTCTATACACCTTATGGTATTTTTTTATTTTAACTGAAAGAGAACATTCTTCCCCTCCAACAACCAAATTCTTCACAGGCCTAAATGTGGGGGTCTGATGAGGAAACACGTTCCCCTAAATAATTGATCACACCATCAGTTCACTTTAAATTCTACACTGTTTCCTTGGTGCATGAAAGATGTACTATCTTGACAAGATATTCGCATGAGACGTATTTGCCTTAGCTAAACAATGACACAATGGGTTTCTATCAATAAAATAACAGAAAAGTGGGGTCTTGCTATGACTGAATACCCTAGAGAGCATTTAATGTAGTCACACATTTTCCCAAGTATTACCATCATGCTTCTCCGCTTGACAGTAACAGTCTGCTGCTCAGAAATAATAGATGCTCACCAAAACATTACTTCATTTGCCTATGAGGGAAGCCTGAGGAGAAATGCATTTCAATCCTAAAATGACACTCACTTAGGGATGGAAATCACAAGGAATTTAGCTATTCTAGTTCAGATTAAAGTTTTCTTTCAGTAATTTTGAGGAATAAAAAGGTGAATTTTCACTTCAAAATGGCACAGAAAAGAAGAAAAAATATTTTTTTTAAAATTGGTTATTTTCCATAGGAGGATCTAATATGGTATGGATGTCTCATATTATCTATTCCACTTTAACTATAATTGAAATAAGATAAACACCATAATCAATATTAATAGAAGCTGTGCAAGCTCCAGGAAACTTCATGTTTATGTGGAAGCTGTTTATATAGGCAAGATAAATGAAATTAAATCTGTAGGGAAAAAAATTACTACCCAAATAGCCTGCTTACTTCTCTTTTGTACAGCACAATAGAGAGCCGCTCTTTACATTAAAAAAGCTCTTATCTGCTCTGCTTATGGAACATATTGTAGCTATGGAAACTGATGGCTGCGTTTTACTGCTTTTTATCAGGCTTTATGTTACAAACTTTGACAATCAAATGGTTAATAAACAGCACTGAGCCCAGTGTACACAGCACAATTTCCACAGCAGAATGTAGAGCACTCCAAACCTCCACAGACTAGGATGCCGGGCTTATCAGGTCCAAGCAGGTTTCACAGATGCTGCTCTGTGTGTGGAACTGGGACTACATCAATTTATGCAACCAGCAACCAAGCTGGGGAAAATTGAGGCCTGACATAGAAATGAGAAGGTAACACAACTTTAAAGATGACAACAAATTTCCAGCTGGACGCATTTGCTATGAAGCCAGAGTTTTTTTTTTGCAGGCTGCATTTTTTTTTTTTTTTTTTAATAGTCTACACAACTGTGTTCAAACTTTAAAGGGGTCATATGATGCGATTTCAAGTTTTCCTTTCTCTTTGGAGTGTTACAAGCTGATTGTGCATAGATAAGATCCCTGAAGTTGAAAACCAAAGAGATATTCTTTATCAATGTTAAGACTCTGCCATGCCCCCCTAAAACAGCTCGTTCTAACACGGCCCCACATATCTACCTCACTATGTGGAAATATTTGCATAATGCCACCCAAATGTTCACGCAAAAAAATAAGGCGTGGTTTCCGTAACCGCAGTTAGTGTTGATGCAGCATGTCAGGGAGACGCTGTGTGTTCTAGGCGAAAGCAAAAGCACTTTATTTGGCCTTCCGAAGTAGATGCATTTAGGAATCTTTAAAATTACTTACAACAGAAGAGCAATGCATTTTATGGACGACCGTTTCGTGAACCTAGGAAAGGATTTAATTCTGACTTTGCTATGACAATCTGGCGCTTCTGAATCAGCTACTGTTTTGTAGTTAGTTTAAGTATTTGCTATTGACTGTTCAAATGCAGAGTTTTGCGCATCGTGTGTGTGTGTGTGTTTGTGTGTGTTTGAGAGAGAGAGAGAGCGCGAGAGAGTGCGAGAGAGAGAGAGAGAGGAGGAGAGAGAGAGAGAGAGACACAGAGAAAGAGAGAGAGAGAGAGACAGAGAGAGAGCGAGAGAGAGAGAGAGGAGAGAGCTAAGCGAGCACATCACAGTGGGATCGCGCTTAACCGTGGCTGTGTCACTGCAAACACATATTCATATCTGTGTCTGTCACGAGACTCTGTTCCTTTTTCGGGCTCTGTCTTTACATTTATTTTTGAAAGATGAAGCTCACGATTATGGTAGGGGCGTTACATTTCCTTCCTTCCCGACGAGTACCTTGTTCGTCCATACAATGCACTGGATCAGCTGGACAATCAGAGCAGACTGCGCTTGTCAGAGGAGAGGGCTTTGTTGAAAACGACGTGTTTTAGAGAGGCGGGGCATAGAGGACCGACAATAGTGTACAGGATTTGAAAAATAATGTGTTTTTTTGAGCATTAAAGCATGTCAACATATCCTGTTACACCAAAAACACAAAATAATGATCTTTAAAAAAAAACATCATATGACCCCTTTAAAACTTTTAAAAATATAAATATATGTTTTGTATATCCTACATACACACTCATTGTTTGAGGTCGTAAAGATTTGTTCATGTGTTTGAAAGAATCTTTTATGCTCACCCAAGGCTGAATTTATTTGATTAAAAATAAAGTAAAAACAGTAATAATATAAAATATTTTTTACAATTTATAATAACTGCTTTGTATTTTAATATATTTTAAAATGCCAGAAATTTAAAAAATATAATTTAATTCCAGAGGGATAACAAAGCTGAATTTTCAGCATCATTCTTCCAGTCTTCAATATCATTCTAATATGCTGATTTGCTGCTTAAGAAACATTTCTTATTATTATCAATGTTAAAAACAGTTGAGCTGCTTATATTTGTGTGGAAACCATTACAGCTTTTTCAGGATTCTTTGATTAATAGAAAGTTCAAATGAACAATATTTAAAATAGATATTTTTTGTAACATTATCAATGTCTTTACTGTCAATTTCATGTATTTACTTGATTATGTCGTAGTAATTCCTCTGTGTGTGTATGTGTGTGTCTCTCTCTCTCTCTCAAAAAAAAAAAATCTTACTGACCTACTGATATCTTCAATATATATTGTCTAATTCTTCAATATTATGTCAATTTCTTGTTTATAAAACTGTTAGAAGCAATATCTCACTCACAAACATGCTGATGTACTGAATATGATAAGCATGTGTGATATTGCTTAATTTCATATATAATCACTGTCTTCAGACCTTTAACTACTATTTCGGGGATTCAGAATGAAGTCATTGCTGTGCTTCATGCTGCAGGTGCTGAATGATGCCTCACACAGATTCTGTGAGCTCAGCCCCATCATGCCTGATTATTCTACCTAATTACATTTGCAGGTGATGGGTGCACAGCATGGCCAACTCTTCCACCTTTGATATTATCTCACATGGCCATTTCTCATCCTCGGGCACATCAGAGTAATTGCTACTACTATCAGAGGGATGGTGTAATAAAAAGCTCTCCTAGATAAGAGTTAAACACACACAGCTCCCCTCACAAGATGTCTGTCACGTAGAGTCAGTGCGATGAAGGACGGACGAATGGATGTGGATCAGCTGCACAGATGTAGCGCCGGGGCAGGGGGAGGCTTAATAAGAGCTCAGGAGAGATGGGGGAGAGATGTTATGCTCCACCGCGATAAGAGAGAAGGGAGCGGACGACTCCGTCGCAGATCAGAGAGAGTGAGAGCAAGGGGGGCAGATGAAAGCTTAAAACAATCAGCGGCGTTAATCTGCAAGGTGCAACAGCTGCTCCTGGTGTATTCTGAGGTGGCTGGCCCGGATCAGATCCTTTAGGCCCTTATTGGCCTCACTCGACCAGGTCTGGCCTGTCTAAATCCAGGTCACACCTCTTAAAAAACAAGATTTCTGTCAGTACCCTGGGACTATTCAGGGTAACGAGGATTATGTGCCTCCAGGACCAATTTTGCCCCTAAACCATCTTTTAGCATCATGTTTAGCAGGTTACGCGAACATGGTTTAGACTACTAGTCAAAAATCTATATATTGCACTATAATGGGTGGTTTAAAAATTATCATATTTCAACAGTAAAAGACTGTAAAAATGCAACGGTAATGATAATTGGTTAGTATGTTTCCTTACTCTATGAAACACTGTAATAGACCTAATTTGACATGTAATGTAATTTTACAGCAAAATACTGTGAAATTTACAGTTGTTGGACATTAAAAGTAAAAGTCACCTTATAATTTACAGTGAAAAAACATAAATTGACCTTCCAAGAATTCCCTGAGTGAGCTCACATGTGATGGTTTATCACTGAAATAACTTTCTTCTTATTTTTTTATATTTGTGTGTGTGGATTAGGTATATTACGATTTCCCTCAGCTTGTGGAAAAACGTCTTGTGAACTTTGATTCATAAAGTGGCTCTTTCTTTACCACTGTCTTGTGTTTGTTAAGCCAGTATTTGTATATTATATTATATTCTATTAATTATACTATATGAAGGGGTAAAAAAAATTATTTATGTGTTTTTTATAATTTTATTTGTGATCTGATATTTTATATTATTGTCTTAATTCTGGATTCATATTTTAGTAATATGGTAATCAACATTATTTTGGTATTAAGGTAGTATTATGTATGTTTGTATTTCAGTCATTCATTCTTCATTATCAGACACGCATACTTAACGTCTTAAATCCTAAACTGCACCTAAAATGTTTCTACACTAAAGTTCTGTGAACCACAGCTGCCTTTACCAAAACTTTTACAGGTTTTTTTTTTCAGAGTACAATTTCATTCACTACATGATTCCCTTAATCAGGGGCGCCAGACAGGGGGTAATAGTGGAATAGAGTAACAGGGGCCCATGGCGAGGGGGGGGCGATCGCAAAACTCCCCACCAATGAACGTGATCTTGCAATCGCGAACATACTAAAAATACTTTTTTCCAATCGTGACCCCCCACCCACAGAATGTGATTTTGAGGGGGCCCCATAGCAAATTCAGTGCACAGAGCCCAGAATTCCTAGCGACGGCCCTGGTCCTATACAGCACATGCTTCATGGTATTTATATTAAAAATAGCGCTGGATCGCCTGCCTCATGTAATATCACATGTGTTATTGTGGTACTTAGATCAATATAGCCCTTGACAGTTGATCCAACTGCCAGGGATGCGTCCATCTAATGAAAGGATAAGCTTCTCGGTATCTAATCCTGCTGAGATAGCTATTTCTCCCCAATAATCCCCATAAAACATACTCTGAGCATACAATGGCACTATATAGAAGTATCTATGACATATATTGTCAAATGCTGGAGTGTGTGGTCAGCTAGTTTGCAGTTTCCCAGGTGTCTCTGAAGCCCACACAGGCGCACAGCAGTGTGCTCAGAGGAGCCATGGCCTCATTTAGATGGCGGATAATCCTCATTACTGTATCCACTCTCCCAACTTACACCTGCTGTAAAACAGCGTCGCCCTCGCCTACGCTCCGGAAAGCGACACACCGGCACCTTTGAACACACAGCAGGCTCTCGAGGGAAGTGCAACTATGATGCCATGTTGATCTGCTGTTGAAATTGCATGCAAGTATATAAACAGATTGCAATTATAATTATTTAAGAATCATGTTGAGAAAACTCTATGGTAGGGGTGTCTGTCCTTTCACTGCACTACTTCCCGCAGGTGGCAGAGAGAGGAGGAGGGCAATGGGGCTGCAGGTGTGATATAGCAGCACTTACATGAGATGCCGTGTCTCTTCAAAAGCATTAATGAGAGCTGAATCTGTCTCAGATCTCTCTGGATATTTCTTGACAGATGAATGTGAGCTTAATGGTTGTCAGCCGTATAGTTTCCTGGTAAGTCCTGGCTGGAGCTAATAAGGACTGCACATATAGAGATACAGATATACCATATAGTGAATTCAAGATATATGTAAATAGGGATTGGTAGTATAGCAGCAGAAATTTGTCATCCAGCAGAGATTTGCTTTATCATTTATATCATCATATGTATATTTGCACAGCTAGTGGGCAGGACAAATTTACATTATCACATGTGAAAGCAACAAAAGAGTAATGCAAAAATACATGGTGAAACGTGTCCCGCAAATGTTAACATGAAATGTTATTAGGCACAACACAAATTAGAGCAATAGTGCAACATGTTAATACAGAATTCAACTGTTGTGCGGTTGTGGCTCATCTAATCAGTATTTAGAGTCAGAACTAATTTTATAACACTAGGGTTACAATTTTAAATCTTTGTTTTAACTCAAATGTTGCATAATATGAAGCTGTTTTTGCACTGTCAGACATTCATTTATTTGTTATGAATAATCTGCTTTAGTTTGCATCCATTTGTTCATTTGTTATCATCCATTTGTTCATCATCCAAATTACTTTTACAATTTTAAATGAAACAAAGATATGAGATGGAGTACGTTTTACAAGAAAATACGATTTCAGTCCTCCTAATTAAAATTTTTATGTGTAATTCAATGTAACTTCTTGTTTCTTTGTAATTATTTGTGAAATTTACTATCAATTTTTGAGTGAAAATACTGAAATACTACACCATTTTTTCAGTGTAGGCATTACCACTAGGTTATTTAAATTTAAATACCATTTATTACCAAATTATACCGTGATATACAGTATACTGTACTGTTAGTGTGATATTATACCATCATGTAAGATTTATGCCCAACCCTATTTTATAATAATCTGTACCAGTACAAATCAAAAGATTGATTTCAACAATAGAACGGTGGCAGGGTTAATGAATTGAAACATGGATTTTTTGCCAGTATTGAATGTTCTTTGCTGTGCAGGGGGCAAACATAATTGCCTCTGGTGAGCATTATCATTTCTAATGATCTCTGTTGTGAAGGCCCAGTGATCCGCACTCAATTACAGCCATTGATTATCCACCTCCGGCTTTTCACAAGGATGAAACAGTTTGTTTAAACATGCCGCAATTTGCTACAGGTGGTTTTTTGCCTGGAGAAACCAATTATATGATTAGATTTTGATTGCTAAAGACGCCAATTTTGCAGAGTACTAAATGTTAGACTTATTATTATCTTTTCTAAAGTACAATCACAATTGATCTTGTACATTCTAGGAAAGGATCTGCGCTATTTGCACAAAGGTTGTAGGAACACAAGAAGGTGTAGCCCTGAGTCACAGTGACCACAACTGAATACTTGATCAAGGGACTTAAGCCATCTCCTGTGGGGCTTTTCCTTTAAATCGGTATGGAGTGTATTTAAGCTGGTATGGATTAAAAAGCGCTTGATAAATGGCATTTAAATCCTGGGCATTTTCATTTTCAGAAAGTTTTAGTTCACAGCAGGAATTAATAAGCCAAACTGATGTTTCATTGTTAATAATAAATAAGGGGTTGTGTCTAAATTTAATGTCTACATACAGAACGTAACCTTCAGACCACCTTCAAGACTTAAAGGGATAATTTACCCAAATATTCTCTCATTTACAACCGTGAAGACTTTGGTTCATCTTCAAAACACATATTTATATATATATTTTAATGAAATCGCCTCGGGTTACATATGTAACCCTAGTTCCTCAAGGGAAACGAGACGCTGCGTTGGAAACGCTAGGGACCCGTTCAGCGTGACGGGCTCTGATTTCGTGTGTAATCAGACAATAGATGGCGAGACGTCACGGCGGTGACGTAATGACCCCGGATGCTATAAACGCACGTGCGGTGAGGACCAGCGTCCTCTCAATCTTGAAGCAAGCGCTGGCAGGGACGCCGGAAGTATGGCACCGTGACGCAGCGTCTCGTTCCTTCGAGGAACCAGGGTTACATACGTAAACTGAGACGTTTCTCTTCAGGAACTCGAGCTGCATCGGAGGACGCTTTTGGAACGAGTATGCCCACGCCGCCAGATTTTCAAATCTTGCCTAGTGTGGAAGCGTGCGCAGCTAAGGCGCGAGAAGAGAGGAGCCAGGAGTGGCTTGCATGTCTAGACCATATAACCTAACAAAGGTAAGGGGCGTGGACGAACCCGCCGCGTTGCAGATGTCCTGCTTTGGAACACCCGCTAAAAAGGCCTTAGAGCCTGCCACACTGCGAGTTGAGTGAGCCTTGACCCCTAACGGCGAAGGGAGATCAGAGGACTCATAAGAGAAGGAGATGGCATCCACTATCCACCGACTGAGGGTCTGTTTAGTTGCCGGCAGACCTCTCTTAGGGGGACCGTAACAAACTAGTAACTGGTCCGCCCTCCTCCACAGGGCAGTTCTGTGGACATATGCATCCAGTGCACGCACCGGACACATGCAGTTTAGCCTCTGCAGGTCTGGATCCTCGAAGGGAGGAGGACTAAAGGCCTGGCTTACTCCATGCCGCGTTGGCATAGGAGTTACCTTAGGGACATAACCCACTCGAGGGTACAGAAAAGCTTTGGCCAGACCGGGCGCAATGTCGAGATAAGAAGGGACCACTGAGAGGGCCTGCAGATCCCCAACTCTCTTGAGGGAAGATATCGCCAGAAGAAAGGTAGTTTTTATAGTCAGGAGGCGATCAGATATGTCCTCAATAGGCTCGAAGGGAGGCCTAGCGAGAGCCTGTAGCACCACAGCCAGGTCCCACGTGGGGACACGAGATCGTACCGGAGGCCTCAGCCTCAGCGCACCGCGGAGGAAACTTGTAACTAGGGGGTGTCTGCCCACTGACTGGTCACCAATAGGGGTGTGGTAGGCCGCAATGGCCGCCACGAGGCCCTCTAGGGTGGAGTGGGTCAACCATGCGGAGAAACGGGCCTGCAAGAACTCCAGCACTGTACCAAGCGGGCAGTTAACTGGGTCTAGCTGGCGGTCTCCGCACCAGGAAGTGAAAAGTTTCCACTTCAAGGCGTACAGTTTCCTCGTGGAGGGAGCTCTGGATTGAAGAATGGTCTCAACAACCTCAGTTGAGAGACCGGAAGCTATGAGTTGTGCCCCTCAGGGGCCACACCCACAATTTCCACAGCTCCGGGCGGGGGTGGATGATCATACCCTCCGCCTGTGAGAGGAGATCTCTCCTGACGGGAATCTCCCAAGGAGCGCCGTCGAGGAGAGAAATCAGGTCCGAGAACCATACTCGGCCCGGCCAGAACGGGGCTACTAGCAGAAGACAGACTCGTCCCGGCGTACTTTCTCCAGAACTCCCGGGAGCAGAGCAAACGGGGGAAAGGCGTACAGACGAAGCCTCTGCAACGTCTGTACCATGGCATCCGCCCCAGTGGGCTGAATGCCTTACGCGGAGAACCCGAGGGACAGTGCGATGACATGCGAGTCGCAAACAAATCCACCTGGGCCTGGCCAAAGACTTCCCATATCTGCTTCACCACCCTGGGGTGAAGCATCCAATCCCCGGGCCTCGGCCCCTGTCTCGATAGGATGTCTGCTCCCAAATTGAGATGCATTGGAATGTGAACTGCTCTCAGCGAGAGAAGTTTGCCCTGGGACCACACAAGGATCTGGTACGCGAGTTTGCACAAACGGCGTGACCGCAGACCTCCCTGGTGGTTGATGTAAAAGACCACCGCTGTGTTGTCGGTACGCACCAACACATGGTGACCTCTTAGGTCTGGGAGAAAGTGCTTCAATGCTCGAAATACGTCCAGCATCTCCAGGCAGTTGATGTGCCACATGAGATGGCGACCACTCCATAGACCACGGGCAGGGTGGCCACTCATGACCGCTCCCCAACCGGTGAGGGACGCATCCGTCGCTAGCATCACGCGGCGACAAGGAGCTCCCAGCACCGGGCCCTGAGCCAAGAACCAAGGCTTCCTTCACATGTCCAAAGCACGTAGGCATCGCCGCGTGACCTTGATCATGCGAAGCGGGTTTCCCCTCTGGGAGATCCCCTTGGTCTTGAGCCACCACTGTATGGGTCTCATGTACAGCAGGCCAAGATTTATCACGTTGGACGCAGCTGCCATCAGCTGCCATCAGTCTCTGAAACTGCTTGACAGTGAGTGACGGGCCTTCTCTTACTCTCGTGACTGTCATGAGGATTGACTCGATACGAGCAGGAGACAAACATGCCTTGCATCGTGGTCCGATTCCCCCACACTACGCCTAGATAAGTGTTCCTCTGTACTGGAGAAAGTACTCTTTTCTTTGCGTTTAGTCTTAACCCCAGCTTTCTGATGTGGGCGAGAACGACATCTCGATGTCGAACCACCATCTGCTCTGACTGAGCTAAATCAACCAATCGTCGATATAGTTTAGTATGCTGATGCCCTGGAGTCGCAACGGAGCCAGGGCTGCATCCACACACTTTTGTGAAAGTGCGGGGTGAGAGTGCCAGGCCGAAAGGAAGAACACGATATTGGTACGCTTTGCCCCCGAAAGCAAACCTCAGGAACTCCCTGTGATTGGGAAGGATGGACACATGGAAGTATGCGTCCTTTAGATCGATCGTGACAAACCAGTCCTCGGACCTGATCTGAGACACGACCTGCTTGACAGTAAGCATCCTGAACTTCAGTCGCATGACTGAGCGATTCAACTGACGTAGATCTAAAATTGACGCAACACCCCCATCCTTCTTCGGAACTTGAAGTACCTGGCGGTAGAACCCCGATGCCTCACAGAGGAGGGACCCACCTCGATAGCCTTCCGTCCTCAGAAGAGAGCTACTTCTTGTTCCATTACCAGAGCCTGCTCGGGGCCCACCAGTGTGGGTGTAATCCCGTTGAAATGAGGCGGGGGGGAACCAAACTGGATTCTGTAGCCTTTCTCTACTGTCCGCAGGACCCACCGAGACAAATTTGGCAGTAGTTTCCACGAGGTGGCGAGCCTCTTAGCACCGCTACGATGCCGGGCGGTGACTGAGAGTGGTGCTCGCGGGAGACCGCTGCGCCCTGTAACTCCGGCAGGGTTAGCAGACCGATCTCCTGAGGTCACTGAGGCGAGACGGACACCGTGTATTGCGGTGTAACCCGCTGCACCTCAGAGGGGACTGCCCTCATACATCCTGGGCGAGTGGCGTCAGGACTTTTTGGCCGAGGACATCTTAGACTGAAGTACGGTCCGAAGATCCGGTTTAGCCTTAGAGGCCCCCGACCTCGAGCGTCACTTCGCTCTCGTGTCTCGACACGGGGAGCACGCGAGGCCACGCTCTGTTTCTGTACACCCCTGTATGCGGAGCTGGTACCCGGAGGGGGCTGCTGTCGCCCAGCAGCCCCCAGAGCTAGAGAGCGGCGAGGGAGAAACCGCTGGAACGCCGCCGCCTGCTTACGGGCCTCCTGGTACCTGCCATAATAATCAGAGGCGGGAATAAAGAGGCGGGCCGAGAATGGTCTTCCCCACGACTTTGATACCTCGGTGTGGAGGTCGGGGAAAAAGGCAGGTTCCTGCGAGGAGGTGGTGGCTTAACACGCAGAAAACGCTCATCTAATTTACTTTTCTGCGGCTCAGCCATTTTCTCGGTGGGCCAATCGATGTTCAACTTGGCCATGGCACGAGTAACCACCTCCACTCGTTCCTCATACTGGGGCGACTGAGGGGGCTTGTCCTCATCGACGCCTACCACGTCAACCTCGGAGGAGGAAGAGAGGCGGAACGCCGAGCTCGCTCCCCGGGGGGCAGTAACCGCAGAACGGGCTTCCGATCCCGGTGAGCGAGCGCTGGATATGGCGGGTGAGGAAGAAGATAGGGACACGCCCGTCCCCATTCCCTCCGCCAGTTCCAGCTCTGTGAACCCAGAGAGCGATCATGCCGCCCGCTCGCGGAAGCGGGACCCGCACCGAGGGGACACTTGTGAAGCACCCCACAAAGAGTGGCCTTTGCGAGAGCGGGAACATGCAATCGGAAGATGCTCGCATGCGTGCAGTCACTCTCCTCAGAGCTTACTCAGCATGCTCCGCTCCCAGGAGACAACCACAACTGGTTATCCGCCCCCGTAATGAAAAGCGACAGGAGGAACCCGGTTTGAAACGCTGGCTTCCGTGCCCATAGTCAGATTACCGTGCCTTGTCATGTGCTTTAGACATACTGTTTTCCTTATTTTTCTTTCTTTTCTAGCCCTAGCTGTACAGACAACACAAATATACTCACAGACAGATATCAGAACACACCACACAGAGCGCGATTTCTGAATGACAAAAGCTACGATGTCCAACCGCACGGTCTTTTTATGCCTCCTGGTCATTAGCGTCACCCTCCGTGACGTCTCGCCCAGCTATTGTCTGCTTAACACACGAATTCGAGCCCTCACGCTGAACGTTGGTTCCCCCCTAGCATTTGTCGACGCAGCTCGAGTTCCTGAAGAGGAACTGAGTGTTTTCTGTCCCTCCATTTAAAGTCCAGGAAACCAAAACTTAAAGATCCATAAAGGTCATCAAGTCATCATAAAAATAATTTATATGAATCCAGTGGTTTACTTAAAGTCTTGTGATATACGATTGCTTTATATGATGAACATATATAATTTAAGCTTTTATTTACATCTAAACACGGAAGCTCAAACGTGGGTGCGTGATGTGTGAAAACCAATGAGGTTGTTCTAGCATGTGACGGATCTTTCATGTTTACCAAACTGTACATAATGTGCTCTAATGTTTTGTGTGTTTATATGTGAATAAAGGTTGAATAGACATTAAAACTGTAAATCATATAAACCAATCATATCGCTTCACATTACTTAGATCAGTGGTTCTCAATTCCAGTCCTCGCGTACCACCGCTCTGCACATTTTGTATGAATCTCTTATCACTTCAGACATTTGTTCTGTTCGACCATAAGTGCCCTGCAAAGTGGATATCACTGGATATTCCGCCATGATTCCATCTTGAAGGGAGCGCATATAAGTTCCATTCAAAGGGCATTAAAGTGTGCGAGATGTGAATTTAAATTGTATTTATTTGCAGAGTTATATTATGTCACACTTCACACTTAAGTTTAGTCTGTGTGAAGATGCTGCAGGCCGTGGCATAGTGCAAATCCATGAACGAATGTTCTGAAGTGAAGTAAACTTCAATGGATTTCCTGTGTTCAGGGAGTAGGGAGCAATAAACACTGTGTAGGGATCAATTGGAACAGAGTTCATTCATGGAGCTCTCTTCTAAAGAGCTGGTTGTCTGAATCAGCTGTGTTAAATAAGAGATGCAAAATATGCAGAGCGGTGGGAGGAAAGGACTGGAATTGAGAACCACTGACTTAGATTAAACCACTTGATTCATATGGATTAAATTTACATGGACTTTATAACCCCTTTGGATCTTACCTGAGTACTAGGGCTGCACAATTAATCACATTTTTAATCGCGAGTACAATTACAGATGCCACAATTACGTAATCGTTCAAAGCGGCAATTAATCGTTCATAGTCCACTTATGTTTTTTCTTCTGTGTGGCTTACGAATGTGGTTTTTTTTTCTTTCTGCAGGTGATCGTAAGCATTTTTACTTTATTCATTTAAAGAAAAACCAATCCATGTCTAGAGTTTGACATTTAGCTTCATACCATAGAAAGCATACTGTTTTCAGTTTTTTCAGCTTGTTTATTTTCATATAAAAAATATGGCATGCAGTTGCTTCAAACTGGTATAAACATCATTCAATGGAAATTGTGATAATCATAATTAATAATGTCAATTACAGTTTAAAGGGAATAATTGACAATTGTGAATTTTTTTTTGTCTATCGTCGCTCCTACTGATATCCTTACCGAACTTTCATGGAGGGACAGAAATCGCTCAGAATTCTTTAAAACTATCTTAATTTGTGTTTCGAAGATTTATCAAAGACTTATGGGTGAGTAATTTACTAAATAATTTTCATTTCTGGGTGAACTAGTCCTTTAATGTTTCACAAAAAATTTAATCATTTCAGTACAGGCAACCACAAAAAAAAACCTAACTGCAATGTAGTAATTTTGCAAGGCGGCATGTATGGTGGCAATATCTTTTCGGGGTCACTTAAGATAGGTCAAACAAAACAACTAAATGTTTGCAGGCTACAGCAATGTCATCTGGCAGTTTCCCCATTATATGGCACACTCTCCATATAATGCAATAATGGTGCCTCCCTGGAGGTACAGAAAACACCACCACATCAGCAACTTGCCATGTTGGAAACACAGAGTAAAACCCTGACAAAGCAACCACTACCTGTTTAATAAGACTCACTACATTTCAAAACATCCAAGAGGCTATGAGGGCATGCGAATGCAATTTTATTATATTCTACTTTGTCAATGAATTGTGAGTTTTGAAGCTCAAGGAAGGAAAAACTGCAGCACAATGGCACAGTTTCATCTTGTCGGCCAGCACTGAGAGTGAATTCGTACCTTGTTCTTGCTTGTAAAAATGCCAGAGTAATTCAACGGATTACAAGCTCCTCTGACTTGAGGCTTGTTGGAGATTAGTCAGGACAATGGTCATATCACGGCACCTGAATACACTGTCACTACTTTCAGGTGGTGGCTACAAATTGTGTCAATCTTCATTTTACCACCTGATTTACTATAAGGGAAAATCAGGATTCAAGTCAGTAAGAGATGACTTCCCATTAAGCAAAGAAGAGCAATGGCTGTTCATCAGGATAACATATATCTGTTGGTAAGGAGTAAATATCCGTTTCTAAAATAATATTTTACTACAAACTACAAACATATTATGAGGACGTCTACAGGTGTTGCTATTTGATTATTATTGATTCTCTTATTGATTCAATTATTATTGAGTCTCTCCATCAACTTTGATAGAATGCTAACACATTTAACTACAATATCAAACAGTTCTCTAATTGTATAAGATGAATGTATCATCTAAGATAAACAAAACATAGAAAAGTATTTCTTTTGAGACTTTACTTATGATACAGTCCCTTTGAACTCTCACAGTGCTCTCAACACAACAACACACGCTGCCTAGGCTATATGAATTTTGAGAATGCAGTATTTCTATTGCACAGAGTTAGCTGATATTTCTCTTCCCATTTCTCTTACCTGGAAGCACCCACAGCAAGGTGAGAAGCAGAAATGTTGGAGGTCTCCAGTCCATCAGCATCTCCATCGCCCCTCATCAAGCCACCGCTCGGGCGACAACTCATACAGCATCCAGTGAGTCCCTCCGAGCTCTTCTTATTCTGCCCCGAGCTGTCTTCTGCCTTCCCTCTGTTGTTAAAATTAATATTTAGTTTTGAGTATATCAATTCACTCAACCTCGACAGAAGAACTAGACTCCAATTTGTAAATTAATCCCATTCCCTCCTCTTCTCTCATCCGCGCACTGGACGGCATTTGGAGAAGGGCTCTTTGGAAAGCTTTGGTGGTTCTTTCTTCTAAATAAACTCTCTTCGGATAGTTACGCCAGCATTTTCACTCACAACTGAAGTTTTTGGCTGTTGTTGGACGGTACGAATCGCGTCTGTCACCTGAGTGCGAATCCCCTCGCAAGTCTAGATGTGTGCTGAAGCCACGCCCCTTTCAGCCTACAGGTGTTATGAGCGCGCCACGATCATTTCCTCTCTGTATTATCCATTAGGAATAGCCAATTCGTTCAAAAAACTATTTTAATGTAACAGTGGTACTGTGTCTATGAATCAAATTTAATTAAACAAAAAAAAATATATATATATATATTTATTCAATATCATATATATTATTATTCAATTACAAAAACAGTGACCGGAATCTGCTATCATTGCAACGATTAATATCACATGCAATGGAACATCACACTGTTTAAATTTGAACTAATTAAATATATTGAGACTCTGAAAGAAAAAAGAAAAGAAAAGAGGAAAAACAAATATTATAAAGATATTACGTTTATTCCCCTGGATATTGTTTCTCTGTTTATTTCCTTTTGATCTACTATGATATAACATTGAGCAGTTTATAAATCTTCTTTATGTGCATTTCTATGTAAATGTTGTTTTTGTTCTACATTAAGAAAACACATCACCAACAAAAGACACCCCACCACACACACACACCACACACACACACACACACACACATAATGAACTAACTGATCGTTTTAAGCAGTGGAACAAACTCATCCTGACATAACAAGCCAACAACAAAACATGCAACAAAACAAAACCAACAGTGGAAGCATATTAATAAATATTAAGCATATTAATATATATATATCGTAAATATAGAACTAATATAGAAGCTTCAGGAAGGTACAGCTATAGAAGGTAAATCATTGGTTATATTTTCTATGGTTATTTGACCTATAAGAATCATTTTCAATGTAAGTTTCCGTCAAACTGAGTTGGAGCAACCAATTACTGTCTCACGTATGCATTGTGACATGAGTTGGTCTGTGATATTTGGCTAATCATTAGGCTACAGCATACAGACCCTGAGCAAAGCTCATTCTCACCCTCTCCGATTGGATGGTTGCCATAGAAACACATCAGAAGTTCATGCATTAAGGCCGCTCAAGTATTGGGACTGGTGTCTAAGGTCTTGATTGTCTTGGTCGAGATTGTTTGTTTTTTTTTTCCACTTAACTTGAACTACAGGTACAATGTGTCTGGCACAAAGACTGTGATTAAGAGAAAATGGTCAACTAGAAGTCTTGGTGGTAAGTCAAGCCTGTGGTGTACCCTTCATTTATTCAGTGCTAAACTGCAGCCCGCTGTACAAATGAGTTGCATTTCCTGACAGCGATTTTCAAACGGTGGCATAAGTATATTTAAAATAAAAATTTATATAAAATCTACTTACTTATTCAACTGACTACAACAGTCTGGTCAGGATTAATAATTATCATATTATTGAAACCCTTACAATCACTTTCACACAACTAAAATACATTTTATATTATTATTTAATATAATATTTAATGCATAGAAATATTGCCATATAAATAGAGATTTAAAAGTAGATGCCGAAAAAAATTTGGGGTGTTTGTGGGTGTCACCACTAAAAAAGAGAATACTGAGTAGCAAGTTACAGCTGCTGTCAGCACTGCTACTTCAATGAGAGGAGCAAAAATGATCAGATCTTAAGGTTGTTGATTGATGAAGCAGTGACAATATATAAAAATATTTTACAGGCTGTCAATGTTGTGTCTGCAACACAGAGGGAGACAGCACAGTCTGCACGTAAACAAAAAGAACTGACAGACAAATATTGCACCATGACTTATCTTTTTCTTCTCATTCAATATTATAATATCAATTTGGATTTCCATGGCATTGAAAGCTATGTTGGGAAGGCCATGGTTTAAGAAATAGTTCACCAAACATGAAAATTAGATGAAAAGGCCATTAAGATGTAGATAAGTTTGTTACTTCATGGTTACTTGATCACTAATGGATCCTCTGCAGTGAAAGGGTGCCATCAGAATAAGAGTCCAAACATCTGATAAAAACATCACAATAATCCACAAGTAATTCACACAACTCCAGTCAATCAGTTAACATCTAGTGAAGTGTTTTTTATCAGCTGTTTGGACTCTCATTCTGACGGCACCCATTCTCTGCAGAGGATCCACTGGTGAGAAAGTGATGTAATGCTAAATTTCTCCAAATCTGTTCTGATAAACAAACAAACTCATCTACATCTTGGATGCCCGGAGGGTGAGTACATTTTCAGGTGAATTTTTTTTTTTTTTTTGTGAACTATTCATTTAAGGTCATTGTGTGTCAGCTGTACGGGCACGGCAACATGTTTTAGAATCCATGTTCGCCATAATATACTGCTTTATATTATTGTAATTGTCTGCACCAGTGTTTGTCTTTTCTCTTGTCTGTAGTTGATCATAGACACTTCAGAAATAATTTGGTCAAAGCCATTTGTCCATCAAAGTTTACTTCTATACAAATGGACTGGAAGTACAGAAGCAAATTCACTAAGAGCCTAAATTATATATTCAATACATAATTATATATAGGCCTCTATGGTAAGGTTACATAAAGCCCCTGTTGACCAGGGTTTTAGGCATGAGGTTAATAATTTACTTTTGGAATTTTTCACTAAACTATATTTGTATGCTGGTTTGCCCACTGTTTGTCATTCAATTGCCACTCATTCTCATTAATGGGCATTTTATTTTGATTTCCTTTTAATGTTTTCTATAGAAATA
Organism: Sinocyclocheilus anophthalmus; assembly: GCA_018155175.1. Classification (NCBI taxonomy): domain Eukaryota; kingdom Metazoa; phylum Chordata; class Actinopteri; order Cypriniformes; family Cyprinidae; genus Sinocyclocheilus; species Sinocyclocheilus anophthalmus. The sequence goes on along the minus strand of JADLZN010004266.1, from coordinate 142,958 downwards.
GTTTAACAAAAACTTAAAAGACTTACTTAAATAATCATTAGAAGAATTAGATATATGTTTGAGACTTCTAATAGAATTCATAATTATTTTGGTGGTACTTGATTTAATGGTTTATCTATTTAAAGGAATAAATGGAAATAATATGCATGAAATATCTGTTCACTTATAGCTTTTAATTGTGAAACTACATTTCTAAACATATGATATGAGTCTTCTCTGCCACCTAGTGGTCATGAAGGACTCTCCAAAAATGTCAAAAAGACTTACTATACAACCAAATTACATTCATTTAAAATATTAAATTTTCCAAAAAGCATTGTCTTTTCAGAAGATATGGTCAAATTAGTGCAGTTCACAGAGAGATATCTTTTTTGACAAGTGTTTCACAACTGGGACAGGATGCAGTGTAAAACACTAAATCTAATAAATGGTTTTAAATCCATTTAAAATCTAAGACAAACATACACAGCTTTACTGACCTTTAACCAGCTCCATAACATAGAACAATCTGCTGATACAAAACTATAGCTGCCAGTGGTATTACATAACCATTGATTCAGACATTTCACTCAGTAAGGTTTTGACCCAGCATGGCTCATATAGACATATGGGGCAGGAGAGCCTGGAATAACAACTGACCCTGGCAGACTTAGACAGCAGCCCTCCTCACTAAACAATCAGCTCTTGATTGTGTTAAGAAAATACTTAGCATTCCATGTGTGTTTGTGATACATCAATAATAACAATTATTATTGTTGTTGTTGTTATGCTATATAAAATATTTTGTACAAATACAATAAATATAAATGTTTGGATCATAAACAAGAAATGTTTACATTTTCCAAAGTCGTCATGTCAGTCTGCATGTGACCATGTTAGAGAATTGTGTTTTTACAGCCTGTTGCTTGCTCACTCCTGGAGTTGATAAATTATCCCCAAGATGTTTTGCAACTCGGACTTAAAAGTTTCTGCAATCTCACTGGTAGAAATGATGGCTATAATGGCTACCGTTTCATCGGAGTCACTGCAGGTTCTGTTAGCACACCTGGGGCCAGTTGCATAAACAGTCACCATGTGAAGACTGGGTCTTAAGGTGGGGTAAGCTATTTTTCCAAAACGCTTTACTAAAACTGATGTCGTGCCGACAGCACAACACACTTGTAGCCAATCAGCATAGAGGGCGCTGTCGGAGGAGAGAAGTGTGCATGCACCGGACTGACATTATCGTCATTCTAACTGACATTAGCATCACTATGTAGAGACCGCTAGCTTTTCCCAAGGTAAAAACAGACTAACTATAGAGTGGTTACAATCATCCGGTTTAAATCGCGCTCAAATTGATTTGATTTTGACACAATATTTACACTGAAGCTCGCAGGCGGCTATGGTAAGGGGCATGACATTTCCCGGCCATGCGCCGATTGGTGCCAATCACAACACACACTGGCCAGCTAACCAATCACAGCACATTTCGTATTTCAGAATGCGGGCCTTCATTTGATACAGAAACTATTCAAGACGTTCATGCCAGACTGAGGGAGAGGTGTTGTAATAATGTAAAATAATAGAACACAACCTATATTAGAGCCTGTTCTAGTACACTCCCCAAAACAAAATCAAGACTTTGTTAAAGAGCATAATAGGACCCCTTTAAGAACTAGTTTCACCAACTAGCAATAGACAAGGGGTCTTACTTTTCACATTCAAATTAGACCAGTCTATAATTTTTGTAACAGAATTAAAAAAATTATGGCCAGTCTTGAAGAGAAAAAAATGAGATGACTAACTTTAAAAAAAAAACTAGTCTAGCATGCAACTGGCCCCTGGGCTGAAAACAGCGGGCAATGAATTACTGGCAATGGTTAAATGTTTAAAGACATGATATCTTTTACTGATACAGAAATTATTTTAAATTGTGCAGAAGCCTCCAGAGTTTGGTCACGCTCTGTTTACCCTGTAGTAGCCTGCATCATGTTCAAAGCTTCGCCGGTGGCCTACACAGTCGCCACCTGGTGGTTCTGTCACAACCAAGTACAAAAATGTATGGTTCTCTGTTACTTTTTATTTATATATAAATGTATATAATTATGTAGCTATGCACCACCAGTTTGTAATAATTAAGATTTGTTTATGGAAAAATGTTTTTGAAAGCAGTCTCTTATGCTCACCAAGGCGCAGTCATTGTGATTAAATACAGTATAAATGCTGAGTTGGGGCTCAAATATCCGTTCTGATTGGTGCTACAAGTATTATTCATGCTGTATAGATAGATTATACTTTTGAAAAAATATATACAAAATACGGGCAGTGGTACATGTATCCTTAGTGCATTTTGGGATTTTCCACTATGTTTTAAGTCAGTGTTTTGATGTTGTGAACTGCAACTGAATGAGTTGATATTGTTATCTTACACTCTCAGAAAAAAAGGTATAAAAACTGTCACTGGGGCGGTACCCCTTTCAAAAGGCACACCTAAACTGTACATATTAGCACCTAAAGGGTACAAAAGTGTACCTTTTGAAAAGGTACCGCGCCAGTGACAGCTTTTGTACCTTTTGTTCTGAGAGTGTATGTTTAAATAATATCAGTGAACATGTTCTAATCTACTAATTAAACATCTGTTAGGTTACACAGAGATCCATGTATCTGGAACCCAAATCAATAAGGTGACTGATTGCAGGGGGCAACAGTGCTCTGTTAACTGCCCCTCTTTGGCCATTCAGATTCAACATAACAAAAGGGAGGGTAAAGAAACAATGAGGTGAACCTCAGCTGTGAGAATGCAGCTCATCACAGGGACAATAGACTCCTATATTCTGCCTTCATAAACACATTCCTTGGTTTTATTTTTGTTAGTTAATAATGCGTCACTCTTTTCTTTGCCAGAGGTGCTGGTTTAATTGCAAAGAGTTACAAAAGAAGCAATCTATTGGTATGTTTCATATAGATTCGTTGGTCAATCTGGTTGACAGTTCTCAAGGCAATTTTCTGTAAACCAATGATGCGTGGAGAGAAAGAGAGAGAGAGAGAGGAGAGAGATGAGAGAGAGAGAGAGAGATAAGCGGGAGACAGACACGACAGCCGACAGACAGACAGAGGCCCAGAGCTCCAGTGGCATTATTCCTTTCCAATAGCCACATATCTGGAATTGATGCATTTGTTTCATCTCTGCTTTCAGGCCAAGATAACTCCATCCATTACATTATCTTAAATATCTTGGACTTAATTGAACGGATTTATTTTGATTATAGATCATTTTTTTCCACTGAATGCCACTGGACATTGAAGACTGAAGCAAAAAGTTTGTGCACACAAAAAGAAAATGCTGCTCCATCTACTCAGAACACTTCTTCAGTTAAGCATATATGCACAATCTAAAAACACAGATATCATGCTTCCCTTCACTTCAGTCACCGCAAAGAGTCTGTCACACCTGGATTTGGAGCGAGCCATTGACGTCAGCGGTGAGTTAATTTACTTAAATGTTTTAAAAGGTGTTTTACAGACTTTATTGTCAGTAGCTGTATGTCTAATATAATATAAAAATGCGTGTGTTTCTTGCCTGTATAACTGAATATATTTGAACCTTCCTTAAGAATCAAACTGACTGCATTTAATTTGAAGTATTCTTAAAAACTATCAGCCAAAAAATGACTTTTATGTACCTGACTGCTAAAACAGGTGCAGCCTCAAGGGGCTTCTCGGTCGTTGCCGTGACAACAGTTGAGGAGTGGCCCTGCGGGGACTTGAGTTGAATGCCTTTGGTACATTTGCAGAGTGTACAACTCTGGGGCAATGGAGATATGACTTAATCTCACAATGAGCCTTTGTCTGGTACTTACTTATAATATTTTGGAGTCTTAGAGTTGAAAGCTATACGTGTTCATCACTGTTGATGTTGAATCATAAGAAATGAGTTTCAACGCAAAGTGCCTTCTTTTGAAAGGCAGAAATATTTGCTGTCGCCACTGTTGTTCCTCCAGTCCCCTGATGCTGATTTTTGTATTCTCATCAATCCCTGATGAGGGTTTAAGTATTAAAGTTAGTTGTAAGATGTATGTTTACTGAAAATAACCGATTGATTTGAGTTGTTTATTCAGGAATCATATTAAACTGGTTGCACTGTAAGGCTGTTTTTGAAATTGCCCCCTATTCCCTACATTAGTCCACTAATATAGCTGAAGGAGTGAATGAAAACAGCACTGGTTGTGCTGATGATATTTGAGCGTGACCAGTAATGACTAATCTTGTGACTGCAATGTCCAAACTTCACAAAACATGCAAAACAAGACAGTCTTAAGAAACATACCAAATGTCATGCATTTCTGATGCTCAGGGTGCATTGATCTCATAGCGAACACATTAATAGCGTCTAGTATGTAGTTTTTAAATATCTTGGCTCAGTTCATTAATTGTGCTCATTTTAGAGTGCTAGAGATGGCAGATGGCAGATTCACCAAAAGCTCTGGGGTCACAGAAGTGACAGAAATGACTTTTTCAGGAGACTAAGGGTGGCAGGATAATGTGCTATGAAACTCTACAAAGAAACCGTGCAATATCAATATAAATGTATAAGTTTTCTTACAAAATTCCTTATAAATGCTCATATACATTTTTACACAATTTATTATACATTTTCTTACATTTATTATAACATTTCAAATTAATATTAAAACAATTTGTAAGAAAATGTTTTTTTTTTAAATGCATTGTTACCAAAATTTCTTATAAATTCTTACAAACTCAATGTATTGATGTCTCCAGTAGGTGGCAGTAAATATATATATTTGCGGCACCATTGTCAACTCTTACAGTAGAGTCAGTAACTATCAGTTTCTAAGGCCATTTTAATCACAATTCTGCACAGAAAACCTCAACAGTTTGTACTATAGTGACAAACCACATCAGCCTCAAGTGAATTAATAAATAAAAGCATCTGTACTATAACAGTCATGCTATTCCCAGCTGAGGTCACAACTGTCTACCATCTGTGAAGTTTTCTTTATTTCAGGCAGTGTGTACGGATCTAGTCTTTATCCAAATGACCCCGAGACCTCCCCAAAAATACATCCCCAAAAAAAAAAAATCGTCCCCTGATTCCTACTCCCCAATCCACGCGCATTTATCAGCCTCCAGCGCACTTATAACACATATGAATGCCCTCACTTTCGCTTACTTAAAAAAAATACTGTCACTGAGCTGTTATGTGGTTGTGCCAGACCACAGGGAATCATCACAAGTCTATTGTGTCCTCACAGTACACGTGTCTACTTGAGCACACGTCCCGGGATCAGGCCCTTTGTTATGAAAAGCTCTACCTGCCCCAAAGTGACCCGCAGTCTGTGCCTCCGTCCCCCACCCCTGCTCTCGACTCAGGGAAGGAGAAGGAGGAGAGGAGAAGGACACGACGTCCCGGGAATCAGGCCCTTTGTTATGAAAAGCTTCTACACCTGCCCCAAAGTGACCCGCAGTCTGTGCCTCCGTCCCCCACCTCTCCCACCCCTCTCCTGAATCCGGGAGAAACTCAGAGCCAGGGCCATATGGCACTGCCACGGCACTGACAGGAACTGTAGACAGAAAAACAGAAACATGGGCTATAGGCCAACTTAGGCCATCAAGAACCCAAATATGTGTGTGTAGTGCAGCAATGTTATTTTTAGCGTTGTGCTGTTGTTGTTTCTTCGCTGTGTGTTTACATGGTATACACAGAAGCCTTTTTGCAGGTGCTTGGCCTAATCAAAAGTACTCAAATGCACTTGCGTCAAGGGTTCTCTTTAAGCATCAACTAGCGTTTTTGTAAAAGAGCACTGATGAGTCAATGTTCACCTTCACGTGCTGTTGTGTTGAAAGAACAGGAAGCCGCCGAAGGAGGCAGACGATAACCTGGGTCACCTTTGAGCTTCTTTTCTGTCCATTTATTTGTACCGTGCATCACTTTGGCAAAGTCTTGTGTGAATCAAAACAGTATTTACAGCTGAAGAAAACTGGCGATGCATCACCATTCTTTTTCCAAGAAAAATGTTCTTCCTCAGTGTTCCTTTTTTGACAGCATATGTTAATAGGCAGTTTCCAATAGAAAAAACTATACGTTTGTTCACTAAAAACTAGCATGTTATGGAGGCACGTTGAAAGAAAGTCTAGAATTGTTATTCAAAATGTCTAGCAAGCTGCTACTTTTGTAGAGATGTCAATAAAATCCTTTGAGGAGATAAAAATGTACTATGTAGTTTTGTGTGTTTGCTTGTGCTGTCGAGTTTTTTTTAAATGTGCCCCACATTGTTAGAGTCCATAGTTTCTGTGGCAGAAAGAAATTATGACTCATCCATTTTTGATTACAGGATAGCAGGATGATAATTTGTTTGTGACAGCACTGGTCTGAATATGTCTAAACACATAATTGTGTGTCATCTGCAAGGCAATCATTGCTGACATCCTCCTTTGACATGTAGGTGCGTGTTGATGACAAACATGTCACTGAGAATATCAGAGAAATGGATGAAAGTAAATGAGCATTTTTGCATCTCGTCTTAATCTGAGAGAGTTATTATGTTAATTAATTTTTATATGAGGAACCAGATAAAACATTGCTTTTAGAATATTGACAGGGCCGTTGTCTCTGATGTGAGCAAAGAAGCGTGAGTCCAAGGTGTGTGGACAGCAAATTCATGCTTTTAAAATACTTGCTATTGATGCAGTGAGATCTTGATGAAGGTTTTCATTCGGACCTCTCAGACATTGTTTGCTATTATTCAGAGCAATTTCTCAGCCGAGTTGAGGAGAATTTCAATTTGTTGCACAGTTGGTTTCCTTAAAGCTCGCAACTGTTGCCTGTCCTTAGATTATCTGCCCATTTTGAGCATCAAAGAAAGACAAATGTTCGCTTCTCACTTCAATAATGGTGGTCTTTCAAAACAGACACAAAGTCAATGCAGTAAAGAAAAACGGCACATGGTATAAGGAAAGGGCTTGAGAAGAGCACCAGTAAATCTTGAGAAGGCCGATCAATGAGGGGTCTGATTGCATTGGAAATAACATCTGCTTAATGGGTTGCTGTAAAATATAGCTCCATATCTATTAATCAGAAATGCATCACTAAAAAGGATAGCCAGACAGTTTAAAAAAAGATAATTTTTGCTTCAAAATACACTGGCATTTGTTTCAGTCCCTGCTGATGTGAGGTGAAACAAAAGTGCACGGGCTACAATTCAGGTGCATGAAGCTCAAACATACATTAATCTATATTATATATCTATATATATATACTATATATTGTGTTGGTGTGTGTTTGTGTATGTATGTTATGTTTCAGTTATATAATATATAATATATATATATATATATATATATATTAAGAGTTCATTTGCAAAAACCGATAACTCCATTTTAATTTTTTTCAGAAATCACGTTTTTTATTGCGCATTCCAAGTAATATAAAACTGCAGTTGGGTTGTTTTGATTAAGTAATAATAACTTAAACAAATACAGGTAATTTACCAAATTAAAGTTCTTTTGAAAATATGTTTTTTTTAAGCTGCCACCAACAATCTGGACGAGCTCACGGAATCTGTATCATCATATATCAGTTTCTGTGAAGACATGTGCATCCCTACCAGGACTAATTTAACATTCAACAATGATAAGCCTTGGTTTACAGCAAAACTTCGTCATCTTTGTTAGGCCAAAGAGGACAATTACAAAAGGGGGGACAGAGTCTTGTACGATCAGGCCAGAAACACACTGAATAAGTAGATTAGAGTGGCCAAGAGGAACTACCCTAAAAATTTAGAACACAAGTTTTCTGCGAATGCGCTTGCATCAGTGTGGAAAGGCCTGAAGGATATCACCAACTATAAGACACCATCCCCCAGCACTGAGGCCAATAAACAACTTGCTTCTTGAACGTGTGGGGGGGTGCTGCGAAGACCTGAATGTGACTGCTTTTTACTGTAGATTTGAAAGCTCCGAGTCTAACACCTCCATCACTTCTCGCTCTGAACATCTCTCACACAACCATCACACCGCTGCAGTACCCCCACTCCTACGTTCAGATCAGCTGAGCATGGATGGATTGCGCCTTGGTCCGCTGACTAAGAGACATTGTCCACTTTATTTCACTCCATATTTTACGCCCAGGAATAATCGCAGTTTTAGAATGCTTCTCATATGTGGGAGAGTGCGCGTTGCTCCTTTGTGTGACTACATTGCTTACCTCTGCCCCCTGGGCTAACTAGGTTACGCCTCTTTAAGATTAACCTTGAATCAGACTATTAGCACCTAATCAATAATTTGAATCCCCATGGTTTAATAAAAGTATTTTGTTCTGGTTATACTTGAATTGGTTATAAAATAGATGAAGGATGGTAAAGCATAGTTGATTGTACCCAACATGTAAAATATTACCTGAGAAAAAGGGATAGAGAGAGGGGGGGTGGGGGGTCAAATAGAGAAGTAAAACAAGAGGGAGAGAGCTCGTCTAGTAGCACCAGCTCTGAAACGTTCTTCCTGTCGTAACAAGTGAAAAGCACGGTGCAACAAAGTAAAAGACTCCATAGCAACAGTCTACAGTCCTTCTTTTATCCCTTTCCTTGACCATTTCCCGTTACTCCGCCTCGTGACTAAACCAAATGTGAGACATGCAAACTGACCAATTCCGCAGTATTACAACTTCACCCATGGCACGAAGGTGTGACATTTTCTCCTAGTCGACCCCCAATCTTTCGCTCCCAATAACTGTTTGGCCTTACAGGCCTTTGTGATCGATATCACACTTCTGTGCCTTCAGAATGCCAACTGGCCCTTTTGTTACTCGTCTGAAGATGGGTTTAGTGGACCCACCGCGGCAAAATGTCGGTAGCAAGGCTTTTTGGATTTTAGTTTGACTTTTACAAAGTCCCCCCCTTGGCACCATTGCCACACTCACACCCCATAGGCAAAAGGTTGACACATTTTCCCTGAATACCATGCTTCTCCTGCGTGTGTTACACTGTGCGCCACGTTCCGCCTATGTCTGGTCATTTCATCTTGCCTGCGGTCAGCCTTTTGTTCCTCTCCCACCTCCCTTCTTTCTCACGTCTCTATCCCGTCCTGTGTTTTTTCACACGCTACTCTCTTTCTATCCGTCGAACATCGAAATGTGTTGCACCCTTCATAGATATGCAAAACACCCATTGAATACTTCACTCCTCCACAAGAACAGGCACTGAACATGGTAGAATCTGCTTGTCCCTCTTTCTGAGGCAGGACACAGGATGTGAACTTATGCAGCGGGAATCCTGTGATTTCAAAAAAGCATATGGTACAACAAACAGCAAAAGTATACATGGCATTTGTCATTGGCCAGAGGTTTGATGTGGTCAGATTGAATTTGTCTCTGGCAAAAAGCCCTTAAATCGATGTACTTAAAAAGATGTCAAGGTGAGAACAAAAGATGATCTGAAAGGCTCTTACACTGTTTTTGGAAACATTATAATAAATTGCATTATAATAAAATCAACAATTGCTGGTTTTAACACCCCCTTCATCAATAAGAGTATAAGCTAAATATTCAGTGTAACCAAATACAGAGATTCAATTGTCCAAAAACAATCTTTGTTTCAACTGAAATGGACAACATACAAATAAACAAATCAAATTAGTTACATGATATATCAATGAAAATGTTTGTACTTAGGTAAAAGTGAGAAATACTAATTTACATTTGAAACTTGGTGAGATGATAGCCAAGTAATTAGGTAAACCCAAAGAAAACAAAACAAACAATAATTGGATGAAATTCACAATTATAATACAGTCAAGATGTACAGACTTAACATTATATGAGGCAGTATCGGACAGGTGTAGATTTGACTCTGTGTGTGAAGATCAAATGGTATATATGTGTCTGCATTTAGCTGTGGCAATGTGTCAGTGTAATCATGCTCCAAACAAAAGTGAGGAAGTTGTACGATTGTGATGCAAATTTGGTCCTGTTGTAACAGGTAGCCAGCCTGAGAATGTGAGTATGAGATGTGATCTGGCTCAAAATGCTTCCATACCAATATTTTTTGTTAAGGAGCATGATAAAGTCCAAAGTTCAGAGCTGAATCCTGTTGTGAGAAAAGCATTTTCATTGTTAAGACAATTGTGAATCACACATTGCCACATAACAATTCTATGCTCCTGTACATGGTTTAACTGCAGCTATATGGAAAATAGCAGAGTGTACCACTCAGGAGACAAACAAATTCAACATAGATACACATGCAACTTGAAATCGCTATACAATTCCAGTATCACAGTTATTCCAATTTTACACAAGACACATGGTCTAGTATGCATGTAGCATCTACAACCTTTAACCTAAGTGTTTCACACACTTACAGTAAAGCAGTCATGTGTTTTTTTGTTTTTTTTAAAGAATAAACCCAAATAGTCTATGTGTACATGTAGTAGCACAAACAACTATACTGTGTGTTCTATGTGCACAATGTCTTAAGCACAATTACAAATTTGAAAATACAAACATCATAACTGAAATTTGGATGTTTACATACTCAACTAATTGCTATTAAGCTGCTAACCCACTAGCAAGTGAAGTCAATAGCTGGAGGCCTTGCATGAACAATGCAGTTAGCTCACTAAGAGTTTTACCTGCAAATGAGTATTGATATCTGCCTTTAGAAAGTGGTTTCCTATCTTTCTGAAAATAAGGTGGAGGTCTACCCCTACACAGGGACCAGCATGTTTCCTCTGTATGACCTATTTTTTGACAGGAACTACAAAACCTGCTATCTTTGCCACAGGGTTGTTTGCTGTGTTCTCCTGAAGTTTGAGGATTTTCATGACTCTCTAAAGCTTCCTTTATACCATGTGTTCTGGTCCACGACTCTGCGCTATTACGGTGCTGCATCACCTTAAGAACTGAAATCGGCACACTTTTTTGAGCAGTGGCACATGCTTCCTCTGAACAAATCATTCCAGAATCATCACAGCAAGTAATTTCCTCTAAGAAGTGAACATGCTTTTTAGCCCCATCGCTGTTAAGCGTTTTGGGAGACATGGACTCTTGTGCCTTAAGCTTAGTCTTGAGATCTGCAATGATGTCCTTGTGATTTTTACACTTCTCAGTTAGGATTAACTGCTCAGCTAGTAAGTTATCTAGCTGCAATTGAAGATCTTGAATCTTAGCTTCTGACTTTTGTGCCTCTGTATTTTTAGAATGCAGTTCTTCACATTTAGCATCTATACTTAAAGTTAGACACATTGTTAACTCACTTAGCCTTATATAACGCATGTAGTTTAAAGCCTCAATTATTTCACCTTGTTTTGATTTCTTTTCATGTTTACCAAGTATGTTCCACCATGTAAGCATTCTCTCATCTGAATTAAGATCTTGTATTCTGAATTTGCTCAAGTTAGGTTGAACCTTTTTGCTCCATAAAGCAAACAATACGTCACTGTCAGACATTTTCCCTTCCATCCCTGATGAGATGAGTCTGAATGTTCTCGAAGTGTACATGTAATGGGACAATTGAAGCTAATTACAACCTTCCAATTTCTATACCATGCAAAATGGAGAATGAAAACATACTTACCCACTCCATGGTCAGAAGGCCAGCTTTAATCCATTCACAAGATCAACTGTGAAAAAATCCTCATTCTGATGAAGTAAATCTCAGAAAACTCACTGCAAGGGATCCCGGGTTTCGGCACCATCTGTAATGATGGTTCCCCTATGGTGGTTCAGGCTGGGAGGTTGCCGCATGACTAAGAACGTTATCACACGCTTGTATAAAACTGTACATTTCGAGTCTACTACCCCCCACTGCCACTTATACCAATGACGGAAATAAGCGCAGTTAGAATAGCTATATGTGGGAGAGCGTTGCTATTGTGTGATATTGTGTGACTATTGTATTGCAATAGGTAGCACTTTAAGATTAACCTTGAATCAAGACTAGTTAGCACATAATTAATAATTGAAATGGTTTAATAACAATATTTTGTTATGGTTACACTTGAATTGGTTACAAAATAGATGAAGGATGGTAAAGCATATAATTGTACCACATGGTAAAATATTACCTGAGAGGAAAAGAATCGAGAAGGGGGGGGGGGGGTGGGGGGGGGGGGGGGGGGGGGGGGGGGGGGGGGGTATAGAGAAGAGGAAGAAAACGAGGGAGAGACCGGCAGAGGAGAGACACAAGAAGAGCTTCAACAAAGAAAAGAGGCAACAAAGAAAAGAGACAGAGCAACAGTTACATTCCTCTTTTATCCCTTCCTTGACCATGTGACTAAAAAACAAATGTGAGACATTCAAACTGACCAATCAGCAGATTACAACTTCACCCACTGGGCAAAAGGTGTGACAATTAGCAGACCCCCGATGTATACACATGTTGGCCTACAGGCCTTGATCACTATCAGCACCTCTGTGCCTTCAGTAATGCCAAATGGCCCTTTTGTTACTGAAGATAGGTTTGGGACAGGAAAGCAGAAGTCTTTGATTTATTTTGACTTTACAAACAAGAGAAGAAAAGCACCAGGCCCAGACGGTGTGACACCAGCCTGTCTGAAAACCTGCGCTGACCAAAACCCATCTTCTCACAGATCTTCAACAGATCACTGGAGCTGTGCAAAGTCCCTGCCACCACCAGCACTGGCACCCCTCAGGGTTGCGTCCTCTCCCCACTGCTCTTCTCCCTCTTCACAAGTGACTGCACCTCTAAAGACCCCTCTGTTAAGCTCCTGAAGTATGCAGTTGACACTACAGTTATCGGTCTCATCAAGGATGGAGACGAATCTGCTTACAGACAGGAGGTCGACCAGCTGGCTGTCTGGTGCAGTCTTAACAACCTGGAGCTGCAGTCTTAACACCCTCAAAACTGTGGAGATGATCGTGGACTTCAGGAGGAACCCCCCTGCACTCCCCCCACTCACCATCATGGACAGCATTGTGACTGCAGTGGAGACATTCAGGTTCCTGGGCACCAATATCTCTCAGGACTTGAAGTGGGACACTCACATTGACTCCCCTGTTAAAAAGGCCCAGCAGAGGTTGTATTTCCTTCGCCAGCTGAGGAAATTCAACTTGCCACAGGAGCTGCTTAAACAGTTCTACTCAGCCGTCATCGAGTCTGTTCTGTGCCCTTCAATAACTGTCTGGTTGATTCATCTACAAAATCAACATCAGATGATCAGAGAACAGTTCGTACTGCTGAAAGGATTATTGGTGCCCCCCTGCCTACCCTCCAAGAACTGTATACATCCAGAGTGAGGAAAAGGGCTCAGAAAATCACTCTGGATCCATCAAGTCCAAGCCATCTCCTTTTGAACTTTTGCCATCTGGTCGGCGTTACAGAGCACCAAATTCCAGGACAGCCAGGCACAAGAACAGTTTCTTTCCCCAGGCAATCTACCTCATGAACAGTTAATGTTCTCCTATTGTGCAATTATAGTACAGTATGTGCAATAACCTTATAATTATTTATCACCCTAAACCCTAGTACATCCCTACAACTTATTTTATTCTATTCCTATTCCATCTATAGCACACCTGTACATACAATTTATTATTTTTTGTGGTTTATATTTATGCATGTGTATTTTATTCACATCTCATTTTTATTATCTGTGTGTTGTTGTTGTCTCCGTGTACTGGAAGCTTGTGACACTATAACAAATTCCTTGTATGTGCAAACATACTTGGCAATAAAGCTCTTTCTGATTCTGATTCTGATTCTAACTGACCCCTCTTCAACTGGGGAAAAAGCCTCCAAGACCACTTGTTGAAAACGAAACGGAGTCGAAGCAACCTTCGGAACATAATCAGGCCTAGGTTGCAAAAAGACTTTAATCAGCCCCGGGGCAAAGTCCATACATGAAGGGCTGACGGATAGAGCCTGCAGATCCCCTACTCTCTTAAGGGAGGATAAAGCCACCAAAAGAACCGTCTTGAGGGTCAAGAGCTTCTCTGACACAGACTCCATCGGTTCAAAGGGATGGCCTGTCAGGCCCTCCAACACAATCGATAAATCCCAAGAAGGAACTCGGGCTGGGAGGAAAGGCCTAAGCCGTCTCAAACCCTGCATAAAGCATGAGACTAGGGGGTGATGACCAACCCGAAACACCCCCTACGAGTGCATGCCCCGCTGATATGGCTGCCCCATACACCTTAAGAGTGGCGGGAGTAACCCCTTCAGAGAAACGACTCTGAAGAAACTCCAGTACTGAACCGATAGGGCAGTGGACTGGATCCAAAATACGCTGTCTACACCAAGAGGCAAAAAGTCTCCACTTTGCAAGCCTACGTGTACTCGGTGTCCTGTCTTGAACTGGCCTAGACAGGTCCGTATTGACTGCACACGTGCGGGAGACAGCCGTGCCCGCATCGTGCAAGAGTCCAAATCCACCCCCAAAAAGGTTGTTTGCTGACACGGCAGCAGGACACTCTTTTGAAGGTTTGTCCGTAACCCTAGGCTCCTCAGATGATCGAGTACCAAATCTCGATGTATCCTTGCCTGATCCTGGGATTGGGCTAATATTAGCCAATCGTCCAGGTAGTTCAAGATTCGGAAGCCCTGGAGCCGCAACGGGGCCAGAGCTGCGTCCATACATTTTGTAAATGTTTGAGGAGCCAAAGCTAGTCCGAACGGAAGAACCCTCGAAAGCAAACCTGAGGAATTTTCTGTGCCTCTTGACGATCGGGATGTGAAAGTATGCATCCTTTAGATCGATTGTCACAAACCAATCTCAGTGCTTGGGACCGTAGACAGTATGGACTTCACCGTTAGCACTTGACTTGCTCACTCTGACACAAGATTTAACTACGTAAGCCAAAATCGACTAAACCACCTCTTCTTGGACACAACCAAATACCGCTGTAGAAGCCCGACTCCATCTGAATGGGGGGTATTTCTTATATAGCCCCTTTCTCTAGGAGTGACATGATCTCCTGACTTAAGATTGAGGCCTCTGCAGGACGTACCGCCGTAGGAAGAACCCCTCTGAAAGGAGGTGGCCCTTTTCGGGGGGGGGGGGGGGGGGGGGAAACTGGTAGTGACCTGTGTCGAACTGTGCGTAGTACCCACCGTGAAATATCGGGCAGGCATCTCCACGCGGCCCAATAGTCTGCCAGGGGTCTTGGGCGTTCTGTTTTGGTTGGAACGTACTCCTGATTCTCCCGTATAGGATCCCGGAGCACCTGAGTGGCGGAAAAAGCTATAACAGGAAGAAGTCAGATTGTCCTGTCAGGCCTGCCCCCCACCCCAAAGGTGGGAGCTTTGGAGGCCGTCATAAACGGGCCATGCTCGCATGACCCTTGGGCTTTCTTTCGAACTCTGCCCGAAGACTGCCCGAGGTGCAATATGCGGCGGGACCATCAAGATCGGAGTCAGGAGGCCACAGCGAGTGGGGCGAATACGCTTGTGCAGTTCGTCCACACTCTCTAAAGGAGGGCCTGGCCTCCGAAGACGAGCAGAGGAATCAGGAACTGCTATTAAGAACCTGAGAACGAGAGGTCTTAGCCGTCGAACTCAGGTCTAACCGCTTGCGTTGTCGTGGGTGAGCAGGTGGGCGAGACCTAGGACCCCAATAACAGACCGTCACTCGAAATGGGGGCGTCCAAAAGAAAGGTCCTGTCCTTCTCCTTAATGTCAGTGAGAGTGAGCCAAAGATGGCGCTCAGCTGACACTAAACCTGCCATGGACCTGCCCACTGCTCGAGCCGTGTGCTTGGTAGCCCTTAGTGCCAAGTCAGTAGCTCGTCTGAGCTCTTTAACGGCCTCTGGGGTCAGGCCTTCTCCCTCGTCCAGCTCTTTGAGCACATCTGCCTGATAAGCCTGGAGTACACCCATAGAATGTAGTGTGGCCTGCCCAGCGGCCATGTAAGATTTTCCGATCAAAGCGGAAGTAACCCTACACGGCTTGGATGGCAGCAGAGGGCGTGACTTCCAAGACGGAGCGGAATTTGGAGCGAGATGTGCCGTGAGAGTCTCTTCTACGGCCGGCATCGCCGCATAGCCGTGATCCGCCATTTTAGAAACCGTGGCGAAATCAGCGGCCGCGGGATTAGTGATGCGCGTCGAAAAAGGTTGTTTCCAAGACCTCGAAACCTTGTGGTGGAGGTCTTGGAAGAAGGGGAGAGGCCTACGGGGTTGAGACGGAGTGCGGCTGGACAAAAATCGATCATCCAGTTTCGACTGGGTCTGATTTTGCGCCGGCTCGCTATTCCACTCTAACCCCAGCTTATCCACAGCGCGCGTTACAATGTCTAATAGTTCGCTGTAAGACTGGGAGGTGCGTTTCTCCTGTCCACTCAGAGGGAGAGAACTCTTCGAGCGCTTGCACATGGCCTGGAGAGAGCGAGAGAAAAGGAGAGAACTCCGTTGACTCGCCCTCTAAGCGCCTCGGCTCGCATGCGTCACCCCAAGCGACTGTCTTGTGCGGCGCCTCGGCAACCGCAGAAACGGGATAGCGGGGGTTAGACGCGAGGCCTACTTTATTTGAGAAGGCCGCGAACCTCGAGCGCAGTGCTTTTAGCCGTAGGCTATCACAGTGTCGACAATCAGAGAGCGCAGCTTAGGCGTGTTGTAGGCCCAAACATTGCACACACCTGTCATGAGTGTCTCCTCCTGCGATGAACCTGTCACACGGCTCGATGCATCTCCTGTAGCTCATCGTGTCCGCTGAAGAGGAGTAAACTGCTCTTAGAAGAAATTAGCTGAGAACACGATAAAAGAACGCTTTCCTACGGGCGACAGATGATTCGCTTCCTGAAGGAAATTAAATCTGATGGAAATAGCGCGCAGCACGCTATATAGCTCACCTACGTGCGCATTGGGGGCGGTGCTAAGCGCTATTTGGCCAATGAATTGGTTTGATGGTATAGGGGTTTCAGACATTCGTCACACCGAAGGTGTTCCCAAAGCGATGACGTCATCGCAGCATCGAAGTGAGCCTATGAGAGGAAACTTTACGTAGATTTCATCCTAAATGTGTGCGTATGCACAAAAGCTTGATTTTGCGTACGTACAAAAGTTTTCAGCTTTATAAAGCCATGCGTACGCCAGAACCTGCGCAAAAATCCCTTTATAAAACCCAGTCAGGGTAAGATTGTGCGTACATGCATCTCCACCCCGTCTCCTCCCCGAAATAGCCATATATGGAGCTTACAACGCCTAGTTTTAATATGCATAACGTCATCTGCATATCATTTCCATGCATATTTCCATCCACGTGACACCATTTTTAACGCAGTTAAGGGTAGCCTACAGCGCGTTAGGAAAATATGAGATACGGACTATAAATGCGTTTTGAGACATCACTATTCTAATTTATTAATAATTTGCCTAAAAGGTAAACTTATATTTTAGAATGTTTATAGCCTATATTTTGTGGAAAGAGATAGGCCTTATTTTTTTGCAGTGTAGCTGTCTGACTCACCGCGTCAATAACAAAACATTTTGAAAATAAAACGCGCATATCTTACAGTTTCCTTCAAATTCTATCTTTTAAATATGGTGTTTGTCACAATATTGGGAAGAGCACGAAAGGGGTTATCATTAGGCTACAGTTTGTGCGTGACACCTGTGAACAGTTCTACTGTCATCGGACCTTTTCAAACCAGCCAATCGACTGTGTGATCAACGAGCGCATCCTTATGTCTGTCATTACCATCTGTGTTCCAAAGCCATCAGACGAATCAAGTTCACATCAATTATCATTATTCATGCAAAAATATTTTCTCAAAGGACCCCCTTGCCACAGTTCACCTCTGCAGAGTACATCAGTGTCAGACAGGCTCTGCTAAGTTTTATAGTTTTAGAATATTTTTTAAATCCTAATGTTAATATTTCCTGTGTCACAGCCATGATATGTCAACACCATCTTCCAATTTCTGAGGAAATTATTTGAAATATTTAGATAATTTTATTCTCCTGAAGCAGGTTCCATTAGCATCTAGCATCAACAAAAAAAAAAGAAAATGGCTACTCCATTGGTTTTGTGAAAGAAATGCCAAATTAGTCAACACCCACCGCATACTGTCACCACCATAAGATTTTGTGTTCCAGTGATATATCAGAATACTTAAATGTTACTTGAATAAAAGCTTTATAAACAATAACATATTCACTGTTTGTTTTAATACAGTAATTGATTGATTCAATGTAAAGTAGTTAAAATGACTACAAATTCAGGTTTTCGTCACCACCGTCAGATGTGTCAGTTGAATATTTTGATAATATTTCATTATGATATTTTATATTTGTTGTGGAATTGTTGGTCACATGTGAAAGTGCAATCTGTCTGCTAACACCAGAATGTGTTTTGAAATGTTAAAAACTTCTTGAATGCTGTTAAAGATAAAGCTAAATTATATTAGACGTCAAAGAGAAAAGTTGGGAGGTTGTATCAAAGCATTGGTCAGTAGCTTAGTAACATAATAAGATACATAAATGTAGTTTAATTTGTCTAGGAAGTTTTATTTTTTTCAATTTTGCCCCCCTTTTTGTCCCCATTCTCAAGATGGACGTTGTGTCCGTGACATCAACTGTAGATTTCCGAAGAGCGTTTTTGAAGCCTAAAGTAGGCGGAGCCGGCCGTCGCCATTATGGCAGAGACTCCCAGATAATCTAAAATGGGCAAAGAGGTGGGAGCTGGTTGCTCAAAACACGCCCACCTAGCTCGACGGTGGTGACAGCAGCGGCAATCCACCTGTCACTCAAGTGGCCACGCCCTTAATTATGCAGAATTTTAAGGCTTAATATAATTTAAACGGATGAGTTATAAAAAAATTGCTTTTTGTACCAGGCTGTAAACATATTTTTCTGCTGTAAAGTTCAGTAGCCCCCACTGCAGAACAGATTCCCGGGGGGGGGTGGAGATGGGTAGGTTTAGGGGTGGAGATGGTTGGGTTTAGGGAGCAGGGGGTGAAGACGGGTAGGTTTAGATATGTAAGGTGGGAGGAGTTGGATCTGGATCCAACCTCGCCCCCTGGATCTTGTGTTCTGCAGTGAGGACCATCTCGTAAATTTGTCATTTTATCATGGGGAGTCAATGGGACTGGCTCCCTTTTGGAGCCAGCCTCTAGCGGCCAGTCGATAAATTGCAGTTTTAGTCACTTCCATGTTGGTTTCAGAGAGTAAAACCAAAAAGCATCTCATTTTTTTAATGCAGTATATTCACATTAAAACCAATAACCAAAAACGATTTTATATTTTGTACCCGAAAAGCTGCTTTACTATCAATGTTGAGTTACATCCGTCAATCTACAAATCACACATTGGGAAAAATGGTGTATTTTCACTCAGAAATTGCGATAAATTGTCACAGGTATTGGGAAGGTTGCCGGCTTGAGTAAACGTTACCCTCGCGATGCCTTGAAAGTGGACAGAACCGGCTTTTTTGACAAAACGTGTTAAGGGTTCAGATCGCGCTATATGTGGAGAATAATGCATCAGCTCATTTTTTTTAAAGTGTTTGTTTTTTATATATAAAGTAATTATAATATTAATACTATTTGATATTATATAAAATTATTAGTTAGAAAGGTTAAATGCCCTTGACCGGGACAGCGATGGAAAGCTGTCGCTTTAAGATTGGTTTGGGAAGCGAGCTCTGCTCTCGCGCTTCATTCTGCGGAGCGCTGTCACTCTCGAGCATCTCATTCAAACGCCATGCAGTGAGCCGAATGGATGCACAGCTTGTGAACTCTGTGTACCGCATTCTGCGCTTCAGCGGACGGACATTACAGCCAAATGAGTGACGGAGGGAGTGAACAAACTAATTAGACCTCAGAGTCGTCATGCAGTTCCTAACACAGAGGTCCGAGCGTTTCGGGTCAGACATCACTGAGACTTTATCGTAATGCGCCGCTGTGGATTTCTCCAAGAGAGCAGCTGAAGTGCTTTTTCCGCTCTCATTTTTATTTCGACTGAATGTTCCAACAAGAATGTCCTTTGTTTAGAAACGGTATACTTATGCCATAAAGAAAAGCGCAAGTCTTGTTGGAAGCCGGACAAATGGCTTTTGTTGTCATAGGAACCCTGTTACTGATGCTCTCTAACGTCTATAGCGCTTCAGGTGAGTTAAAACACTCGTTTATTGATCTGATTTTTGGTTCTATACTGCAATTTGCGATTTGAAAGTAAGTTTAATCTTTAAGTTTGACTCTCAGACCATATGTTCGTATCAGTTTTGGATATTTAACTTATTGGATGTGAATTTTTTTAATGCAGTATATTCAACATTAAAACAAATAACCAAAAAACTATTTTATATTTTGTACCAGAAAATCTTGCATTTACTATCAATGTTGAGTTACATCAGGTCACATCTACACTGGGGGGAAATGGTGTAGTTTCACTCAGAAATTGCTAGTAAATTTCACAAATAGTTACAAAGAAATGGCAAGTAAGGTAGAAAGCCTGAAATGGTATTTTCTAGTGAAATGTACTCCATGTACCCAGTTTGATTTACAACTTTGACAAATCATTTTACAGTGACAACAACAGTAACAATGCAATGTAAAGAATTCAGAACTTAAATGCTAGAAGTTCTTTAATACTTTTTAATAAGTTCATTCACCGTTTCAACTACTTTACGTGCAATTACAGTTAAAGGAAATTGAGTTGAAACTCATAAAATCAAATAGAAATGACAGACTTTTTGTGACAAATTAAATAAATGGAAACGGTAATGTTTTTATAACATAATGATCATTTTTATTGTGAAGCGAGAGACAATAACAAGATAAAGTTTCCATTAAAAGATGAAAAATATCATAATCACACTGGATACAACACAAGGCAGCTGTGTTATAAAATATTCATGTTCAGGCACTTCTCTAAGCATATTACAAAAAAAACTATTGTGTTTGATTTCTTCATTCGGCAACTAATAATACAAAACAAGTGCAAAACAAATTTGCAAATACAAATTTTGTGCTGTTTAGAATGGCATTTCTAGCTATTAGAAATGCCATTTATTTTAATTTGTTTTGACAGTATGCCCATTATTACAGTACTCACAGAACAGAAGTCTTAAATCTGGACATGACAGCAACAGTTACAAGTAAATAGTTATAAAAGATCTGTTTCCATTATCTCCTACACCCTTCATATGTTTACATTGCGGTGAAGTGACCTGCAAGAGACTGACCGAATACGTTTGGCAGATGCAAAGAGGGATGCCACTGCTGTATCATTAGTCTCCAGGACAGCATGATGTGTCCCCCTGCTGAGGCCAGCTTAATGGCCTTCTGCATTACGGGAGACAGCGGCTGCTGTACACGCCGAGCTTTAGAAAGAGACTTTATGAGTTATGCATCTGTCTTCCCATTGTGGGGGTGCCCGAGCTGAAAGGATGCTTAAAATAGACCTATGTGTGTATTAATATGCAGTGGGTTTATCGATTTGACTGTCAGCTGTGAATGTGAAAAGCATTATGTGCTGTGTGCTTTGAGAAAGTTCAGAGTTAAAACATACCGTATAATATGAAAGATGATAGATAATGCCAGATAATAGCAGACTTCATACTCCGGTTGCTAAGAGACGTATGTACCACAGGCAGATCTGGATTCACAAATTGTTTTTGAAGGTATTCTTAGTCCAAATTAGACCAAATACGAAATGGTAATAATATTTTTCTTAAATAATCCAATACATTGTCCATTTATTTCGACTATATACTTGGATTAACTACAGCTCTTTTAATCCAATGACTGTTCTATTATGTATTTGTTTATCGTTCTATCAATCCATCGTTCTATTGTTCTATCTATCGTTCTATGTTGATCTATCTATCTATCTATCTATCTATCTATCTATCTAGTAATTGTTTTATCTATTATCCTATTATTCTATCTATCATTCAATCTATTTTATCTATAATTTTTTTTAAGACATGTTGACACCATTTACAGTAACAACATCACATCAGCTTTGCTTAATTTCTCTATAGCAATGATTTATTTGGCTTATTGCTTTTCATTCTTAACAATTTAGGTGTTTCACCTACATTTTCGTTAACGTAAATGCGCTTGTTCCTTAAATAGGGGGAATGTGGGTGTGTTTGTGTTTATATTTATTTGCAGAAAACTGCAGACTGCAAAATCTCCCGCAGCTGTCATTAATGTAAAAGGTCTGAAGCTTAGAACTGACATAAAAAAAGCTGTTCAGTTTGTGTTACTTAGCAGTTGCAGTCACGTTAGGGCAAATGGCCAACTACGAGAGGTTGAATGGGGTTGACAGAGATAATGGTGTTTTTGAAACGATGACAAATGGCCTGAGATGGATCACCCAGCAGAGATGTAAGCTGTCACAGTTAGCCGATAAGAACAGTTTTTTCGGCACTGTGAAAAGCGTTGTGCCTGGCGTAAAAATGGGTCTAGGATTCATACCAGCAGATCTCTTTCATGAACGACTATTTTGTTTTGTTCTTTGATCAGTGTACACCAGTATGCACCCGTGCACCTATTAGTAAAGTCTGTTGAGGAAAAAAATCATTTACTGATCCCAGAGAGCCTGGTTGATGCTCATGTTATTTGAACATGTTTGAAGCAAACAGCTTTGAAAATCCGACTGGGCATAAGGTCCCTGGTCATTGTTTTCAAAATGCTTAGCATTAGTGATGGTATATTTAAGCCCTAAGGAAAAAGAGGGTGAAGAATGCTTGTCTAATATTTGTAAATATCAATTACTGTAATGCATTACATAAGGCAATAGCTCATGGTCACTAAATATAACTTATGTCAACAGTATTTCAGCAGGAAGACACATGATCCTCCTGTGTTCATCCATCCAAACGTTCTAATGTTATATCTATAATTCTAACATCTATCATTCTATCTCTAAAATTAGAGAACAATCTATAAATACTTGATTTTTTTCTAAAACAATAAAGTTATTCTTCATCACTCAAAAAAAGTGTCATTGTAAAGCTGCAATATTCTAGAAATCACAGAATTGGAATGACCAGCTTCTCTTGCAGTGGCTGAAAGGGTCATCCCTTTGGCCTTCATCTGGACAACCTCCTGTCACAGGGTTTCCGTCACCTTAGAGCAGCCCGCCATCTTGCAATCTCAGTAAAAATTGGAGGAATGATGACAGTTAATTAGGGTTTGTCATATAATTAAGGAAATTAGCACCAGGTGCCAGATTAACATGACACACCAATTTCAAATTGGAAACTTTAATTGTTTTGCTATACGTGGCTCAGAATTATCAGTTAGTTGTATGAAATATTAGACTAACTTCAGAATAACTGTAAAGAAGTGCCTGAACTTTAGGAATTTGTCGCCGGTCTTCTCTAATTTTGATCTCCACTCTATCTATCTTTATATGAGCTATCTATCTATCTATCTATCTATCTATCTATCTATCTATCTATCCAACCCTCTACGGACACCTTGGCAATTGAATCACCATTGGCTAGTAAATTTTTTAGTTCACTGTACCAGGAAACTGGGAAATTTTTTACTGTTACTATACTATAATATATAGATAATATATATATCTATTATCTTATACATACATATATATAATATATAAGTTATTGCCATGTTTCAACAAAACATCTTTTTATGTTTGTGTAAAATGGTACTATAAATATTGGTTAATTAATCAGATCCAGTTTCATTAGCCGTGTCAAAATTCATCATAATATTGATTTAATTCCAAGTGTATTTATTATTAATAGGAAGTTAAAATTTGAGAATTTACAAAAAAACTTGGTTAACACCCAATGAAAACTTAGAACTGGTGCTTTGGTGCTTTTTTTTGGTCATCAGTGTCATGTAATAAAAAATAAAACGGGAAAAATACCATAATTACTTGTATACAAAAGATTTTAATGCTTATTTAGTTATTATTTTATTTATACGGGGGAATTTCTTATTAATTATTTTTAGCACAATTATAATAATTAAATAGCCACCTAAGGAGACAAATTGGAGCTACTGGATTTCATGAAAATAATTAATTCAGGTTGTATTGGTTTGTCGTTTTGCTCGCGGGACTGATTCGCTTGATTTTAAGTCAAACATAAATTACAGGGTATTTTTTTCGATTAGTATTGGTGTTTTTTAGCACCAGGGGCCCAATGAGATTGTCGTTTGCGGGCAATTGTTTTCCCCCACCTACTTACACATGGAAAAACACGGCAGGTTCTTACTATATTTTTTAAACGTGAAAGAACTTCCAAAGGGACAACTTGTTCAGTTTTACAGGGACAATACATACAACACAGGCATATCGTTCCTAAGAACCGCATTCAATTCTTGCATGTTATGCAAGAACGCTCGCTTCTTGTGATGCGTGTGAGCGGGAGAAAGGGACAGGGAGTAATTGCGCCTTTAAATATTATAGAATTTTACGGTCCCAAGTCCAATCATTACACAAAAACCATAAATGTGTCGCGCTGCCGCCATCCATTCAATTAAATGTGGAACGTTGAAACAGAATAATCCCACAGGAGCGTTTTTCTTGACGGAGAGCTTGAAAATGAAAATAAGCACTCAGGTCAAGGAGTTGTTTGGAGTGGGGAAATTTCGATAAATCTGTGCTTAATAAATATTCAGCCTCCAAAACTCACATAATGGCGAGTAAAAATCTGAGACGCAATATTAAGCCTTTTATTTTGGGCTAATATTAGAATCCATCATTGCACGTCCCACCCAGAGTGAAGATTTAAGTTCGGCATGTCTGCGGAGGTGATTTACCTCGCAATGCTAAGAGGGGTGCTATTCTAATTTTATCTACTCTAATCTATCTATCTATCTATCTATCTATCTAATCGTCATTCTATTCTATCTATCTTAATCGGATTTCGTACTCTCACATTAGCTATCTATATCTCTTATCTCCCCCTCATTCATCTATCTTTCAATTGATTGTTCTATCGATCGTTTTGTCTAGACAAAATTTCAAGTGTCTTGATACACTTTTCTAGTTAACAATGATAGTTGTATGAATTTATTTCAATTCAAATTAAATTCTTGCATTTGAACTGCAATTATGCGTGCTATTTGCTTTTTTCAGTTTCATCCCATTTGTTACCTCAGTTCTGAATGGTGCACACAGCTGTGCTGTACAATAGTTTCTGCACCCCTATATGAAGACAGGCAGTCTTATATGACTCCATTAAAGTCAGTCCATCCTGAATATTAATTCCCTGTAATACTACACTGCTTTTCTCCCAGCTCTGCCCTACTCTTACATATCAAACTTTCCACATATTAAGATTCAAGAACATGTTGATAATATGTATCCGGAAACCCAGCAAAACCCATTTATATCCTCTACTCAGGGAGTCTTCCACTGAGAGATACTGCGAGAATTAGAATCTCCCACATATTTCTCATGTGAGTTTTGTGCATAAATATTTAACAGCGCAATGTGTGACAGAACCTTCTTTCTGTGCTTTTTTCACTTGATTAAGCTGTGGGACTAATTTGGTTCACTGTTGCCCATAAACTTTTTTCCCCATAAGATATGAACCTGTTATTGTGGTTTTATACCTCTCATTCGCATTTTCCAAAGGAAGTGACGAATGTGTAAGCCATAAAATCACTGACAGATAATTATCCTTTCAAATCAGGCATAGCTTTTCATGTGTAATGGGATTGAAAAGCACAGGCTTTTATTCGTTCCTTTCATTCTCTCACAAGAACCAATTAGCTTGCCATAACTTTAAAAACGATAATGGCTCTGAGTAGTGGGGAGTTATAATCTCTGTAAATGGATGGAAACAAACTTATGCTGAGTGTAATGTGCAGCAGGAGGCTGATGAACTATTTAGGTGTTCATGACCGAGTTTTTATGAAAGTCATTAGTAACTTCCTTGAATTTTGTTTCACCAAGAAAAACAACTTATGCTTTCTAAGGGCTGTTTTCTTCCACTGGAGTGCTTTTAGACAAATTAAGTTTTCTCCTTCATTCCATAGATGCTGTTATTTAATCGCAGCACACACACACACACACACACCAACTGTTGAAAATGTGCACACCCTCGTAACTATTCAAATGTAAACACCCACAACATGGCCACCTGCAGGCTTATACGTATTCCACTTCTTAAAAGCCCTGTGTACAAAGAAGAAACCATCTCTGTTAGTTCTGTAGCCCTGGATAGAGCAGAATACAGCACTAATGGGTGGTGAGGTTTGGAGCCACATTCAACAGCCGCAGTCATGCTAGACTCAGCCTTAATGTCAGCTTCTTTTAACTTTGCACTGATTTCGCCTGGCTCTCTGGACTGAAAGCTTAATAGGTGCTGAGTCATCAGCCTGTTGAAGGGTCTTCCCCCGGCTCCCTTTACACAATGGCATTAGAAAGCCTCTCGCCCCGGTTCAGCACGTGATGATGCTGGTGAGAGATCTAGTTGAGTGGTTGACGGTGCACTTTCACCAGGCAGTCTGTTACAGAAGTTTTTATTTCACAATTTTGTTTTTAGAAATGTAATTCAAGTGGGTTCCACACAAGAGTTAAGCGGTTTCAGCTCTGCTTTGTTTATGCTCAGAGACCAACGTATATACAGGGTCAAACCTTCCTTAGACCTGGGGGAACAGGGGCGTCATTGAAGCAACAATTTATAAGGGGGAGTCCAACCAGAGGCTGTATTAGTGTAACTGTTAATGCAATGGTGTCATACAAAGACTATTGATGCCTTTTACAAAGCACAGCGGAAAAAATGATGTGATACACTCAGGTATAAATAGCAGTGTTTTTATTGACAGTATTGTCGTTATGCACACAGCCAGACCCACCTGAGCGGCAAGATATGCTACGATGCTTTGTTTATCTCACTGTGTAGTGGGAGTAAAGCAGGCGTGAGTGCTGAAAACACGGAATGAAGTTTAATTTATATGGACTCTGAATGAGCAAAGCGGAATGGATTTGAAGAAGCAGCCGTGTGAAATTCAAGGCTGTAGCTAATTGCAGAATGAGAAGTTTAATTTATTAGGGCATTCCTCAAGTGGAATGGATTTGAGTGGTGGCGCACTGAAAAGTGAACAAACATATGTGCTGAATTAGAGATGGTAAAAGTGAGTGGGTCCAATATCATTGGTCTTAAAAAGTGGGTGGATCTTGTCCCACCCACATACAATGGTTCTGACGCCCATGCCGGGGGATAATATTTAGATAACTAAAACATAACTAAAACGGCATCAGATGTATTAAACAGACATGCATTTAGCTAACTCATTATGTTTGAGTAAAAAAAGCTGATATGACAATAGACCCAAGTAATGAAGGTTATGTGCATGAATTAGTATTAGAAAATGTCCTCCTAGAGCTTTCAAGCTGCAACCACCAAAGTCGGGTCAGACCTTCAGTCTAGTCTGACTCAGGTTGCTATATCTGTTCTAACTGATTGGACTTACGATTTTTGTCAAACGGATGATCAAGTGCCATAGACTTTTATTGAGGGGTCAAAACTTTTCTACATTAAGACTTACAGAATGTTTAAGCTGTCTATCACTACCAAAGCTTAATGACTATCATAGGACAACATGCTAAGGTCATGCTAGCAACTCACTTAAACATATTACCAATGTGCTAATCATGCTAACAACATGCAAGCAACATGATAATCATGCTAGAAACGTGCTAGCAAGATGTTAGCAACAGGTGTATCATGTTAACAACATGCTAACAACAGTTTGTTCTCAAACTTTACTCATCTAGTTTTAGTATACTAAAGACTTTTAATGGAAATTGTTTTTGTTTTTTTTTGTTTTTTTAATATATAAAATCAGAGTCAGGAATTAACAGGGATTTGGGGGAAAATGCCGCCAAAATGAAGAAATAGCTCCCCAAATTCAGCAAAAAATGCCCCTGTACAATGAAACGAAAACTGTTACCACCATCACAATTAAAGTGTAATGTGAAATTGAATTAAAAGTGTTGATTGCACATTACATTTAGATCTGCTCACTCTGCATCAAATATTTCTTTTTATGCATTGTTTTTACAGTGTTGAGCATTGTAACCAATCACGCACACGTATCTATTGGGTGCATGAATGTAATGGCCAGCAGTGTTTAGATTAGTCACCGGTGATGAAAAAAGAAAAGTAGCTTCAGTTTCTGTGCCACTTTTGCATTGTAAAGATTACTTGCTTTTGACCAAATTTTATTGGTAACAGCTTATAGCATTCTGATTGATTGATTGATTTAATTAATTTAAGTATTTGGCATGGAAGGCAACATATATACATTTGATAAGGTACAGTAATTCTAAAAATGGCCCTTACAATTCCAGGAGACAAATATTACTGCTTATTGGAAAAGTACATTTCTGGCACTGATATGTATACATTACATCTGCCAGATGCTTTTAACCAGTTGCTTTTAACCTTTACTGTTGATTCTTCACAGGGTCCCGTCCACGTTTGGATGATGTTCCCCCCAGGATAGTGGAGGATCCCTCTGATCTGATTGTGTCAAAGGGTGAGCCAGCCACCCTGAACTGCAAGGCAGAGGGTCGGCCCACGCCTACGGTGGAGTGGTATAAAGATGGCGAGCATGTTGAAACTGATAAGGATGACCCTCGCTCCCACCGCATGCTGCTGCCCAGCGGCTCCCTTTTTTTCCTGCGCATCGTTCACGGACGCCGCAGCAAACCTGACGAGGGGGTTTATACATGCATTGCCCGCAATTACCTAGGAGAGGCCGTTAGCCGAAACACCTCACTGGAAGTAGCCAGTAAGTACTTTCTGATGAATTCCACCTTGCTTAGTGATTCTGGATTGAGCATAGCTATGCTGAAATAAAAGTAATCTATCTCTCTCAGACATGGCCTGAGGTTTTGTTTGTTGAGTTCTTTGTGGCAGTCTGCTGGTGAGGTTTTGCCTGTTGTGACAGTGTGTCCTCCTGCTGTGTGACTGCGCTCTGGGCCTTTGGCTCAGCCGTAATCCAGCTCTCTGGCACAGGAACGTCACCATATCCGGCTCCACCGCCAGAAGAAACTGGATTAGCAAGTTGATTAGATTTGGAATGCAACTAATTAGATTCCTCAAAGTTTGCTAATTAAAACACAAAACAGCAATTTCCTGGTGCCTGTTTTTTTATACAAGCTGCATCTTTTACAATGCACAATTTATAATAAGGTTCCATTTGTTAACATTAGTTAACTATTTTAGTTATAATATATATAAATATAAATCTATTATAAATATTTTTTTAATGTTTTTTTGTCGTTTGTTTTGTTAGTTAAAGCTGCGGTCCGTAAGTTTTTGCCTCTTTGTCGCCATCTCTGTTAGAAAACCTGCAATTACAGCTGTGTGCGGAATTATCTAGCTTGCGTGGGTTGTACTCTGGCACGGCTCCAGCGCGGATGAATCTAATGTTCTAAAGAGTATGTGTGGCAGTCAGTCACAGCACCAGTGTGGATATTTACTGTACTACGCAATCACAGATTCTAGCCTACGTCATGGAATATATGACCCAAATAAGAATTTTTCACCTTCATCTGTCAGCAAATTTCAGATTGTCATCTGAACAAGTAACAAGTCTGCCATGTTTTTTCTGACCAACTGAGGAAAAAAGCATTATAATAAATCGTGCTACCAATGGTGATTTCATCTAATGATCGATTAGCTCATATCACATCAAAACCTGCAAATTATTATTATTGTTATACTTAATTTTCAGATTATTAATGTTAACAACATCAGCATTGCGTGACTAGAAGTATAGTGTGTGTAGATTTCAATTTCTATACAGTCTAATCTCTAATTGTCATACAACTCGAATTTCATATTAAGAAATTCTTATAACCCAAAAAGCAAATTATGCTCCCTTCGAACAGGTTTTCTTTAAAATACAAATCTTTGTAATCCCAGGCTCTGTAATCAGAAGCACATTTAAAACGGGACAATAATTTGAATCATTAACATGGTTCATAATCCTTTATGGATTACAATCCGCCATTAAAATTATAAATTTAATTATTCTAGCTGCTGTGAGAAAAGGCTAACGAACCCAGACCCCACCCCACCTGCAGGATCCTCACATGCGATAGCTAGTAGCCGGGACAACTTCTTTATGTTTACAGAAGTGATGTAATGATGCAGCAGCATGCTCAAATTTCCCGCGAAAACCTACACGTACCACTCAAATCAGAAAATATTATGATAAGCTGACCGTTGTGAATCGGGCTAAAGTAAGGCGATAGTTTTGCTCAAATATTGATTTTGGATTATTTTTAACCAAAAAAAGTTCGCCGTTCTGCAGCTGTAACTTGATACCTAACAATTGAATATACTCTAAAGCATTTATTATCTTAAAGGGTTATTTCGCCCTAAATGAAAATTCTGTCATCTTTTACTTACCATCATGTTGTTCCAAACCCGTAAGACCTTTCGTTCATCTTCGGAACACAAATTAAATTTTTTTGATGAAATGTGAGAGCTTTCTGACCCTGCATAGAAAGCAACACAACTGAAATGTTCCCAGGCACAGAAATGTAGTAAGGACATTGTTAAAATAGTCCAAGTGACATCAGTGGCTCAACTTCAGTTTTGCGAAGCTACGAAATACTTTTTGTGCGCAAAGAAAACAAATTATTGTTTACAATTATTAACATTCTTCCCCCCCAAGTTACGTCTTCCGCCATTTTGTATGTTATTTTGGTTTTCTTTGCGCTCAAATACAAGTTTGTTCTCGCGTTAGGGTCCGCTAACTGAAGTTGAGCAGCTGTCACATGGATCTGTTTTACCGATGGATTATTACTACGTTTCTGGACGGGACATTACAGTGTGCGTTTGCTGTCTTATGCTAGGGTCTGAGAGCTCTCACATTTCATCAAAAATATCTTAATTTGTGTTCTGAAGATCTTACGGGTTTGGAACGACATGAGGGTGAGTAATTAATGAAAGAATTTTTGGGTGAACTATCCCTTTAAGGACCCATCAGCCTGCGCCATCTAGAGTTTCATGACAGTACTTGGTATTTAATGGACCTGAGCTAACTTGAACTAACAATGAACAGATGTATTTTTTATCAACTAAAGGTTGATGTTAAGATGTAATGTTAAGATGATATACCTGCTAACATTCATACCCCATGCTCTTTGGTAGTAATGCAATGAACCAGTGTTAACCAATGGAACATTATTGTAAAGTGTTACAACTTAAATTTCTCATATCTCCCTGTTATTTTCAGGAATCCGATTTTTGTCAGTTCGCTGTGGCACTTTAAGATGAAGGTGAGGCTGATCTGATGTAAACGTCAGAAGGTCAATGTCAAATCAAGCCTATTTTGATGCATATACCGACTTGCTGAAAGAAATGATTAAAGTGTTTCCCCATTCGAAACGAAATGAGCTCTTGAAATAGACATCCCTAACTGCCAAGGGAGAGTCGAGCCCTTAGAGCTATTACAGACTTTTGCTTACTATCCCAGAGGATGCTGAGTAGCAGAGCATGCAGGGTGAAAATAATTTGCAATCATGCACTCTGCGGTAGATCTTATCCTGAAGTCTGCATGCTTACAGTACTCTCCCAAATAGCTCTTCGTATTTTTGGCCACCTACTACAAATAGCAAGAAGGAGGATACTAGCCAAATATAGTGCAGTATTTTAAGACCAAAATCTCATTATATCTCACTATTCATTAAAATAAAAAAATCAGTTTTTACAATTTACAACATTTTTTTCAGGCTCAAGATTTGATGAATGATGCTACGTGGCCTTTAAATCCAAGTCATAATTACCGCATTGAAAAATATATCATAAGCAAGACTTACAAGATGATTTATTATGTATGATTAAAGCCAGAAAGAGAGAGGAATTGTTTTTAGCTCTCTAGAGTCCATATAGACTCACACTCAGCACTCCTGCGAGCCTCAAATCAGGTTGGATATTAGCTCATGCTGCACAATACTCGTGGATTAAGGGCTCGTCCTTGTGGAAGATGAGACTCGGGTCATACACCAGGAGACCCAGCTCACCGCCAGCCATATCTTCTCCTCAACAGTGATTAATGTGCTAATTAGAGCTGGACAGTTGCCAGCGCGATCACAGCATGAGGGCAGAGCGGGTGGTTTATGAAGAAGGAGGATCCTGAGGGGTACAACAGGTGAAGGCAGGGGCAAGGGTGATCAATCCTTCACACATCTCTGAGACGTCGTCTAGTCCTGCAGTTCAGATTATAGCAGCAAGCGGATTGAGGTGAAAAAAAAAATTGCCTGTATACATGGGATCAGCGTGTTTGTGATAAGTGAGCAGTTTTTGCCACGACAAGTATGATGTGGCCGTGGCCATCTGTTAGATATTTCAGCTTATTGGACTCAAACACAGAGAGTTGTTGAGCTATGAAATGTTCACTCTGTGCTTGTTTATTGGTGAATCACTCATGTTTTTCATTATTAGGCACATGTGTGATGTGATTAACTGTTCTAGTCGAGTCGTGAACATCCTGTGAGAGAGAATTTTTGGAAACGCATTAGTTTTGTCTTGATCGGTGCCCACACTTTTCACCAAGCATTTTTCACCAAGAATGGATAATAATGATCAAAACAATGTGAAAAATTTATTTTGGGTTTCACAGAAGAAAGAAAGTCATAGGTTTGGGACAGTGTTATTTTAGTATTACTGTAGTTAGCTATATAATGTTATAGTATGTTTTAAAGGGGTCATATGATGCGATTTAAATTTTTCCTTTCTCTTTGGAGTGTTACAAGCTCTTGGTGCATAAAGAAGATAAAATGGCTCGTTCTAACACGCCCCCACATGTCTACATCACTATGTGGGAAGATTTGCATAACGCCGCCCAAATGGTCACGCAAGAAAGCCGGTTTGACTTTATCTCACTGTAGACTTTTTGTTGCCACGCCAGTCGTGGAAAAAACGCTGTGGTTTCGTTGTGAAAGCGCACCTTACTTTGTTTGGCCCTTCCAAACCAGAAGATGAAATCCGCCATCATGCTGGAGTGATGCCGTGCTGGTCGCTGAGGAAATACATAACTAGCACTGGGATCGCGGATCGGCGGTCACAGGGACGAAGCGGTAGTCCAGCCCGGGGGTCACATGTGGTGCGCAAAGCCAGACGGCGATTCATGCGCGAATCCGCTGGCCGCACCAGCGGCGTTCATGAATATAGCCCGCCAGCCGCTGCTCACTCTAGCCCGCCGTGTGTGACACAGTGTTTCGTTGTGAAAGCGAAACTACATTGTTAGGCCTTCCAAAAGAGGACACGACTAGAATCAGTGGTTAAGTTGTATTTAAAAAACTGTTCCAGAACACTTCAACCCAAAAATACAGATGTGTGCAGCACATTTTATAGAAGACCGTTTCCTGATCCTGGTAGAGTAAGACTACAATGCCAGCTGTTCTGACTAACAGACTGTAAGTACGGTTTGTTCGATTTAAAGAATTTGCCACTGACGTTTCAAATGCGAGTTTTGAGCAGTGTAGTGTAGAGCTTGTTGTTTGTCATTTCTCCGATCCGTCATCTCGTCGCTCGTCGGCCGGGACATGGCATCACAGTATGTGAGGGGCGTAACATTCCGTCACAAGCTTGAGGTATTCGGCCAATCACAATGGACTGGTAGCTGGCCAATCAGAGCACACCTTGCTTTCAGAACGATGAGCTTGTAAAAATCGACGCGTTTCAGAAAGGCGGGGCTAGAGGAGAAACAATAATGTACAGTAAAATAATGTGTTTTTTGAACATTAAACCGCATAAACACATTTCATTAACCAAATACACAAAATAATGTTATTTCTAGCAACATCATATGACCCCTTGAATATGTTAGTAAGTATATAATATGTTTTAAATTCACTTTTATTTTAATGGTAACAGTGTTCTTTAATTGTAGTGTAATGGTAGTAATTTAAAGTTGTAGTAGTTTTTATTCTATATATCGTAATTATATCTTGTAATTTTTAGTCTTTTTTTATGTAGATTTATTGCAGGGTATTTCAATTAAAATAATTGTCAATTAAAATATCAAGAATTCAGACTTACCATTTTTTTCCAATGTCATAGAGAAATCTTATTCATAAATGGCTGAAAACTCAAAGACATTGTTGGTCACATGTCCATGCATGCATACCTAATAGAGTTGAGAAGTAACTAATTCAAATTCAGCATTTATTCTGACAGTACGTGTTTTTGGACAAAAGCCTGTTTACCGCAGTGAGTTTCAAGCATCTACTCACTGTTTTTTTTTTTTCAAGAAAATGTGAAAGAGACTTAATTCATCAAGGTTTTTAAAAAGCCATAGCCAGTAGAAATCTCTCTTTAATCAACGCTTTTGTCGGCCTCTTTCAAGTCTTGACAAACAGAAAGATTTGTGCATTTGTGAAAGCCAGTTGTGTTATGTTAGATTAAAGGGGTCACCACGTAAGAGAAGACTGCAATGCTATACAGGGGAAGTCGTGGACTAATGGTTAGAGGAGTCGAATCATAACAAGGTGGGGTCGAGTCTCAGGTCTGGCAGGAATTGTGGGTTGGGGGAGTTAATGTACAGTGCTCTCTTCCACCTTCAGTACCATGAATGAGGTGCCCTTGAGCAAGGCACCGAACCCCAATGATCCAGGGCGCAGCAGCATAAATGGCTGCCACTGCTCGGGTGTGTGTTAACGGTTTTGTGTGTGTGTTCACGGTGTGTGTGTGCATTTTGGATGGGATAAAAGCAGAGCACTAATTCTGAGTATGGGTCACCATACTTGGCCACATGTCACTTCACTATACAGTATATTGGGGGATACAGTATTATCCACCTAACATATGTATGCAACAGGACCAATGCTTAATCTGACGCTTGTCATAATGGCAGGATGACAAATGGCAACTGCGAGTAGTGAAGCCTGTTATTTCTGTCTTTTTAATTAATTAATTAATTTTATTTTATTTTTTTGGCAGAAGTAGATATTTAGCTCTTGGCTTGAATGCAAATCCATTCACGTATTCTCTCAAAATAGCAGCTTTGTGTTGAAGCTTTTATGCAAGAGAAAAGCTGTATCTATTTCAAAGCATTGAATGTGGCAGTCTGTCTGGGGGAGCAAACTGCCACGTTCCCTGAGCCTGGATTAAGATAAAGTAGGACAAATGAAAAGTAAAACTTGCTTAAAAGGCTCTAGACCCAGCTGTCCATCTTTCACCCAGTGTGGGATTATAAAGTAATGATGCTCCGTGGCAGATTTTCCCTAATACATATTTCCCCATGCGCTCTTATCTAAACCCTCTGAAGGGCTGTTATGGGATTTCTTGCATGCACAGTGTTGTTGAACATAACCAATCGCAATTTATGTATCGCATATCTTCCATGCTCTTTGTCTGTTTCATGTCAAATGTGTTAAATTTTCAGCTGTTGCATTTAATTTTCAGAAGACGATTTCGACCAAGTTCTATCCATTTATTGATTGTTCAAGAAAGCACATAAAAGCCGGAAAGAGATGTCGAATTGGATGTTATCGGTCCAAAACAAAGTAAACACAAACGGCGTGCGGATTAACCCAGTCACCGTCTCTCTGGGTGGGTCGATTAACCGAGTCTCGACACGGGGAATAACGTAATTTGGGACTAGCCCACCTCTGGGATGGATTTATTTATGTGGCTCTGAAATGAACAATAACAACATCCTGTATTCCACACACACTTCCACCTGTGTGTCAGAATCCCGGCCAGCCATAACCTTTCACAATGACATCCACGTTCATGCACTGCCATATAATTACATGTTAGCGGCTAGCATAATTTTGCATGTAATTGTCAGGCTGTAAGTGTAGGAGTGCTTCAGTTAGCCTAAAACACTTCACAAGTCTCCTCCCACTCCACACACACACACACACACACACACACACCGACAGATGGCCGCTTGTCAAACCCGACACGGATTCTTCAGGTTAGAATGATTGTCCTTTTAAGACCAACGTCTGAGTCACAAACGGGCAAATAGGTTGTGGGGCTCTGTAGTGGGGGATGCAAATGAGCGGCCATGTGTGTAAAGGAGAAAGAGCGCGTGGTGAGTCAGTGGTGGGCTATTAATAATGTACATCCCAACAGGCTTGTCATTTACCATCATTGCAGGATCTCTGCAGGGGGGCGGAGAACAAAGACTTCCGGCCTTTTGAAATGAGCCCGACCTGTGTGAGATTCATCTTGGTAAATTACCTTTTACTCCCATAATTCAAAATCATGAGTTGTTGGAATACCAGAGATCATAAATTAAACTTTTTTTGGTGCAGTGATGAATATGTTTAGGTCATGTTCACTGCAGGGGTTCCAATGTGGTAGCATGTGTAACAACCTAATAGGAAGTCATGAAAATGGGAAGCCCAAATGATTAGTTGCTTATTTAAGAAAGCAGTGGTTGTGTCTGAAAACATAGTACCTACTATAGTAAATACCTCGCTAGAAGAGATACCAAGTTTCCGGCAACATGTGTTGTGACTAATGTGACTAATGAGGAAAATGAATAGTGACTATCCTGAGCTATAATGTAAAAGAGAGCAGACAGGCAAACATATATTATCTGTTTGATCCATTTCATGCTTTGTGTGTTTGTGCGTGCGTGCATGCATGTGCGCGCGCGTGTGTGTGTGTTTTGGTATACAGTGGGTACGGAAAGTATTCAGACCCCCTTAAATTTTTCACTCTTTGTTATATTGCAGCCATTTGCTAAAATCATTTAAGTTAATTTTTTCCTCATTAATGTACACACAGCACAGAAAAACACAGAATTGTTGACATTTTTGCAAATGTATTAAAAAAGAAAAACTGAAATATCACATGGTCATAAGTATACACATTGCTCAGTATTTAGTAGAAGCACACTTTTGATATAATACAGCCATGAGTCTTTTTGGGAAAAAAGACACCTGGATTTGGGGATCCTCTGCCAATTCCTCCTTGCAGATCCTCTCCAGTGCTGTCAGGTTGGATGGTAAACGTTGGTGGACAGCCATTTAGGTCTCTCCAGAGATGCTCAATTGGGTTTAAGTCAGGGCTCTGGCTGGGCCATCAAGAACAGTCACAGAGTTGTTGTGAAGCCACTCCTTCGTTATTTTAGCTGTGTGCTTACGGGTCATTGTCTTGTAGAAGGTAAACCTTCGGCCCAGTCTGAGTTCCTGAGCACTCTGGAGAAGGTTTTTTCGTCCAGGATATCCCTGTACTTGCCGCATTCATCTTTCCCTCGATTGCAACAGTCGTCCTGTCCCTGCAGCTGAAATGCTGAAACACCCCCACAGGCATGATGCGCCCCACATCAGCATGATCTTGCCACCACCATGCTTCACTGTTGGGACTGTATTGGACAGGAGATGAGCAGTGACTGGTTTTCTCTACACATACCGCTTAGAATTAAGGCAAAAAGTTCTATCTTGGTCTCATCAGACCAGAGAATTTTATTTCTCATTATCTTGGAGTCCTTCAGGTGTTTTTTGCAAACTCATGTGGGTTTCAGTGTTGCACTCGAGGAGAGGTTCCGCTCGGGCACTTGCTAAAGCCCCGATGGTGAGGGCTACCAGGATGGTTGAATTTCTACAAATTTCGCCCATCCCCGACTGCCATCTCGGAAGGCCAGCAACCGTGATCTTGGGTCTTCTTACCTATCTCTCAAGCTTTTTCCCCCGATAGCTCGTTTGGCCGGCGGCCAGCTCTCATGAAGGGTTGTGGCGTTCCCCAAATGTATTCCATTTAAGGATTATGGAGGCCGCTGTGCTCTTAGGAATCTTAAGTGCAGCAGAATTTTTTTTTTTAACCTTGGCCAGATCTGTGCCTTGCTACAATTCTTTCTCTGAGCTCTTCAGGCAGTTCCTTGACCTCATGATTCTCATTTGCTCTGCCATGCACTGTGAGCTGTAAGGTCTTAAAAAGACAGGTGTGTGGCTTTCCTAATCAAAACCCAATCAGTATAATCAAACACAGCTGAACTCAAATGAAGGTGTAGAACCATCTCAAGGATGATCAGAAGATATGGACAGCACCTGAGTTAAATATATAAGGGTCACAGCAAAGGGTCTGAATACTTAGGACCATGTGATATTCAGTTTCTTTTTTCATAAATCTGCAAAAATGTCAACAATTATGTGTTTTTCGGTCAATATGGGGTGCTGTGTGGACATTAATGAGGAAAAAAATTAACTTAAATGATTTAGCAAATGGCTGCATTAGAAAAGAGTGAAAAATAAGGGGGTCTGAATACTTTCCAACCACTGTACATATATGGTCTTGAGGGAACACAAATGTGTTCATGACTGGGATACAAATAAACAGGCTCCGTGTCCCCATAAAACCAAACAGGCTTAAAAACTACTAAATGGTGTTGTATGAAAAAAAATTGCCAGTCAGTTTCTGTGAGGGGTAGGTGTAGGTGTAGGCGATTAGGAAAATACAGTTTGCTACAGTACAAAAAACCATTAAGCATATGGAGAGTCCCGTTAAAACCACATATACCAACATGTGTGTGGTGTGTGTGTAGCTATATACATATAATATAATTATAATATATTATATTATATAGATAGATAGATAGATAGTTAGATAGATGGGGGTATATTATGTTTATAGTGTAATGTAAAAATAAAATATTAAAATATGACAGGTACTGCAGTGCTGCTTTAATAATGTTTATATACTATTATCGTTTTTTTTAAACATTGAAATTTAAGTTTAAGTTTTTTCATCTAATATTTATATTTAATTTAATTTCAGCTTTTTTGAATTAGCAATAATACCACTGTAGTGTTATATAGAAAGCTGAAGATAAACATACAATTTAATTTAAACTGATTTGTATAGTGCTTTTCACAATTAACACAATTTTTTTTATCATTATGCGCACAGAATGCGGTCTTAGAAAGCATGTTGCTAGTTTTTGAGACACAGCCAACATATAAGGATATGTTAAAGTAGCAATAAAGTTATTGCTAATTCATGTTGATTTATTTCCATATTTAATTTTAGCAGATGAAGTAATTGGCTTGCACAGCATATGTAAGGGATGATGATGATTTTGCTGTGCGTGGTCTGCTCAGTGGAAGAAAGCCAACCAGAATTAAGAGAATGACCGTAATGTTTTGTGCTGGTCACATGACCCACTCAGGCTTTCAGCTGTAGCTAATGAGTCTCTCTGCTCATGTCACTCACCTCACAGATGATTAAAAATCAGATTGCTTTCCCTTTTTCATGCTTCATAATAAATTGTAGAGGATGAGAGGGGTAAAGAATGGCTTCCTGAACACACCGCCAAGAGGGACGAACCCTGTCAGAGCCAAGCGTGTATCATTCTTTCAGATAACTTGGCATGTGGTATTGCCGAGGGCACTTACGAGCTTTGTGTGCGGGCTGGCCAGCTCTAGGTAAACGGTGACACTATTTTACCCTCTCTTTTCTTAACCAGCACTCATGAATAACACATGGCTTCGTCTCCTGAAAAATGCAACATGCTGTGGGCTGTTTGGGAACAGCCTGTCCTTGTCCTTGCTTGTGCATATGCCTCCTGCGAGTTAAATCCTGTTCAGGAGGTGACGGGCCACCGCAGTGGACTGCAGGGGATGGAGAATGCATGCACACTGCCAATTTGCAAGCTCATGCATGCATATATGTATTACACCACTGATGTTATGTTTCTGTTTGGGGGCCATCAGTCACCCTCGGCATCAGCTTTCATTATCAGAGTTGCCATCGGATCTGCATCGATTGGAGGGTGTCCACTGGGTGAGATGGCTTTTGTGGAATGGGGCAGATGTCTGTGTTGGGTGTGCCGTTGGTTGGTTGGGCAACATCTGCACTCTTTCTCTTGTAAAAACATGCTTTTATATGCTAGGGAAGGCCTGTGCTTTGTTTGTACACTGTTAGAGTGGCCCAAGGGAATGAGTGGATGCTTATTTAACAGTGACAGACAATGGTGGATTGGAGTTAGTAGATCTTACCAGCCAGCGGGGGAAAAGGACAAGTGAATCATTTTATAATCAGTTTAAAAAAAACAAAACGAATTAGCCTTTGGGGGATGAATTTATTTGTTTGATTGATAGCATTTTCAAGTAAATGTCAAATCTGTTGTGTAATTGCCTTTTGGTTTATTTCTTTATTACTATATTTTGTATTAAAAAATCCATTTATGAATTATTATGAAATTATTATTCAAAAAAACATGCCTCTTCCTACATTTTTTTACAAGCAGATACAAGCAGAAATCAACACTAGTGGCAGTAAAACACCAACAACATGTATTCCTTTTTTGCACAAATTATAATTACAGAGGCAGATTAATATTAATAAAGAATTAATTTTGCACAGTACCTTGCACAATATTGTGTTATGATCTTAAAACTTTTACCATAGTGTGTGATTTGTGAAACATATTTATTTTTTACATTCGCATCACATAATCAGGTCCATAAGTATGGCTTTTCTGACATTGTAAAACTTGCTCAGTAGCTCACCTGGTACAGAATTGCACATGATAAAATGATAAAACAGCTCAAAGCCTCGTAGAAGCATGTTTGCTTCAGCAAATGCATTTTTAACTCACGTTTGCTTTTGTTAACATTTATAGGTTAGGTTTAGGGTAGAGTTTAGTGGTGGTACATTATTTTCAAATGATGGTAGATTCACATTTATCTGTTTCAGGTAAAAATAAATGTGCTTTTGGCGCCACTCACTGGATATTTCACTTTGAAAGTGCCACTTTAAAATGTATATTTCATTCAATACTGAAAAATATCAAGTCACCTAGCTTTGTGTCTAACAGACTGATTGTTAGGTTAGCAACATGCTAAGAGACAAGAGTCTCTTATTGAAATGATCAGCAATTATCAGTAATTATGGCCAACCAATATTTAGCCATTTTTAAATGATCAGCATTGGCCAATAGTTGTGCAAAGTTAATTCCAGCATACAATTAGCACTAAGTTTTGTGAGTAAGGCTAACCAATGAGCTTAATTTGCATAGAAAGATGCATGTTTGTGCTAAAAAAGAATGGCAGTGAGCTAATTACATTTGCCCTCTGGATTGCGAGTAGTTAGTGAATACCATGGCACAACAACGGTAGTGATTTGCCTCTAAAAATCTAAAATGTGAAGAAGGTTTGAGTGAACAGGAATGTGGCAGATTGTGTTGGATGGTGGAGTGATGAAGTTGGTTATGGTCAGGTTGGGTGCCCAGACTGACAGATGAGCACTTCAAATCCTTACGTGAATCTCTTACTGCCCATAGACAGACCCGCACCATTTGTCCCAGCCTGAAAGATATGAATATTCATAGGCAGAAGATGAGCATGAGTTTAACTAACAAAGAAAATGGAGCACTCTGCACTCTGGATCTCACCAATAACATGACATTTCAATGAATATTTATAAGTAATTATCACAAGTCATTGCATTTATAAAGGTCTGCCAAGGGATGGTGTAGCCAGGACTCAGTAATACAGCAGAAATACTGCAGAGGTCATATCATAAATATGAATCGATGGCTGAATTGATTTATTTGGAATCATTTTCATGCTTTAAATTCTATGGTTTCATTTGCAGCCCACGACAGGTGAGATTACACCTTATAATTGAGGTGTTAATTGAAAAAATTAATCCACAAAGTGTTTAAGAGATAAGACGAAAAGATATTGCAGCTGTCAGATTGGTGATTAATTTGTGGACAAATGGTGGAGTGCGTTAT
This sequence comes from Sinocyclocheilus anophthalmus, assembly GCA_018155175.1. Taxonomy (NCBI): domain Eukaryota; kingdom Metazoa; phylum Chordata; class Actinopteri; order Cypriniformes; family Cyprinidae; genus Sinocyclocheilus; species Sinocyclocheilus anophthalmus. Next base: position 101,354 of record JADLZN010004266.1, on the reverse strand, counting down.
TACCGAAATGCATTTATATTTCACAGAGATTAGAATATGAGTGGCATTTATGCTTGTATGTGTATGTGAGGCTCTGTACCAGCCGCTGTTGAGAGTCTACAGCCCGTGGGAGCTCACCCTTTGATGTAGGAAACTCAAAGGGCCCCCTGAGGCAGCTGCCATGGGGCAGGGGTCGCATTTTTAATCTGTCAATCACCACTGGGGATTTATGGGTAACTTTTCCTGCCAAGCCAGACAGCGGGGAATGTAGCATTCTGCCGTTCGCTCTCAGTGTGAAGGGTAGGCATAGAAAAGAGAAGGGGGCAGAGTTCGCAGTGTTTGCCATTAACACTGATGCTTAGTAAGGTCAGCACAACCAGCCATTGTTGAATTTGGCTGTCTGCAGAGTTAAAGAATTGACTTCCCTGTTGGATTTTGTTTTTTGAGACTTTAAAGTTGTGTTTCAAACACAACTTTGAGCTGCCTATTTATGTTGTGTTCAGGTCCAGGGAAGTTCGTATTTACGAGTTGTGAAGTTGTAATTATGATGGCAGGTGCGTTAAAATTTTTAAAGTCTCCTTCTGCAAAACGATGAAGAATCAGAATGAGTATCAGGTGTGTTTTTGCTTTGATTTTTTTCAGTTTATGAAGGTGCTATAAACTGAATCCTTATATTTTATCATAATTGTACAGTTGTATTTTATACAGTACATGCTACTTAGCTAGTTTTATTGAAAAAAAAATTAATTTCAACAAATTTACTGGCAACTACAGATGCTGCATCCATTTCGTCTGCCATGTTTGACACCCCCAACTCGGAAATCTGGGCTCAAAGAAAATCCTTTAAAAAATGTTAAAATTTTCAAAGAAAATCATGAGCTTTCCACTTGTATTTATTATTTTATGCTGATGTTTATGAGCATTCAACTAGTTAATACACACTTTCCGACATGAACGCAACACAGATACCTTGTGTTACCCAAATTCTAAGGCAGCATCACACTATTTTTTTGTGGAGTGGCAATCCCAGAATGCTATGGGTCAGGCTCGGTAAAAAATAAATAAATAAACATACTTATAATTAATTCTGAAAATAGTAATAGTCTAATACTCCAATAGTCAATAGTCTATTCAAAATTTTACTCTTTTGCAAATTTTTGATGTGCTTATCAAACGCTGTTGTAAATAATTGTGAGTCAAGTCAAGGAGAGTGAAATGTTGATTTTAGTGTAGCTTTAATTCTTTACAAAAATAGGCTAATAGTTAAGTTAATAAATAATCTAATTTGAGCAAATATATGTGTATTCTATGTATTTTATGCATATTTTCTGAATTGTGTTGCTAGCTTAGCAACATGCTAATGTCATACACTGTTGACATCAAGTCAAGTCAAGTCACCTTTATTTATATAGCGCTTTTAACAATACAGATTGTGTCAAAGCAACTGAACAGCATTAATTAGGAAAATAGTGTCAATAATGCAAAATGACAATAGTAAACACAAATTTTTCAGTTAAAGACAGTTCATTATTGAATTCAGTGATGTCATCATCCATTTCAGTTTAAATAGTATCTGTGCAATCAAGTCGATGGTATCGCTGGATATTAAGTGTCCCCAAATAAGCAAGCCAGAGGTGACAGCGGCAAGGAACCAAAACTCCCATCGGTGACAGAATGGAGAAAAAACCTTGGGAGAAACCAGGCTCAGTCGGGGGGCCAGTTCTCCTCTGACCAGACGAACCAGCAGTACGGAAAAATCAATTTAAGACGTAATATAACAGACGATGAATAATATTAACAGCAATTATTATATGATGCAATCAAACTTATAGCAAAATGTGGTAGTTCTGTAAGTTGTTTCAGGGTTGGCATCATCTGAGGTCCTCTGAGGGGTTGCATCATCTCTTCTCAGGTGTTCTGGATCCAGACTAAAGCTTGTGTAAAGAAACAGAGAAACAAATAGAAACATAGTTAGCGTAGCTGCTGTTCCAACCAAGCAAAATTGATTTGTTTAACCCAAACTAAAGAATATTAATGTGCATTTGATTAGATATAACTTCATTAAAAGATTATGAGATTCATTATTTGAATGCTTGGCCAAAGAGATGTGTCTTAATCTAGATTTAAACAGAGAGAGTGTTTTGACCCCGAACGTTATCAGGAAGGCTATTCCAGAGTTTGGGAGCCAAATATTAAAAAGCTCTACCTCCTTTAGTGGACCTTGCTATCCTAGGTACTACCAAAAATCCAAAGTTTTGCGACCTTAGGGAGCATGATAGATTGTAGCATGGTAGAAGACTAGTTAGATATGCAGGAGCTAACCCATTAAGGACCTTATAGGCAAGTAATAATATTTTGTAACTGATACGGAACTTAACAGGTAGACAGTGCAGAGACTGTAAAGTTGGGGTATTATGATCATATTTTCTTGACCTGGTATGGACTCTGGCTGCTGCATTTTGGACTACCTGTATCTTGTTTATTGAAGATGCAGGACAACCACCTAGCTGTGCATTACAATAGTCCAGTCTAGAGGTCGTGAATGCATGAACTAGTTTTTCTGCATCAGAAACAGATAACATGTTTCGTAGCTTGGCAATGTTTCTAAGATGGAAGAATGCTGTTTTTGTAACATGGGAAATATGATTTTCAAAAGACAAGTTGCTATCTAATATAACACCCAGATTTTTGACTGTATATGAAGTAACAGTACATCCGTCTAGTTGCAATTGTAATCCACGAGATTCGGTGTACTGTCTTTTAGTCCAATAAGTAATATCTCTGTCTTAAACCGAATTTAATAGGAGAAAATTATTGGTCATCCACTCTTTTACATTTTTAACACACTCTGTTAGCTTATATAATTTTCATCTGGTCTTGTTGAGATATATTTGAGTATCATCGGCATAACAGTGGAAACTAATCCCGTATTTTCTAATAATATTACCAAGGGGCAACATGTATATTGAAAATAGCAGAGGACCTAGGACAGATCCTTGTGGCACTCCATATTTTACTGGTGATAATTGAGATGACTCCCCATTTAAATTAACAAAATGGTAGCGATCGGACAGCTATGATCTAAACCATCTTAAAGCTAGCCCTTGAATACCTGTATAGTTTTGTAATCGATCTTTGAGTATGTCATGATCTATAGTATCGATTGCAGCACTAAGATCAAGTAAAACTATCAATGAGACACAGCCTTGGTCTGATGCAAGAAGCAAGTCATTTGTAATTTTAACAAGTGCAGTTTCTGTGCTATGGTGGGGCCTGAAACCTGACTGAAATTCTTCATAGAGATCTTTTTTTTTTGCAGGAAGGAGCACAATTGAGCAGACACAACTTTTTCTAAAATTTTAGACATAAAAGGAAGATTTGAGATGGGTCTGTAATTTGCCAGTTCACTAGGATCTAGTTGTGGTTTCTTAATAAGAGGCTTAATAACCGCCAGCTTGGATGGTTTTGGGATGTGACCTATAGATAATGACGGGTTAATCATATTGAGAAACAGTTCTTCTGCTTCAGTTAACAACTCTTTCAGTAATTTAGTGGGTACAGGATCTAACAGGCATGTTGTTGGTTTAGATGCAGTGATAAGTTTATTTAGCTCTTCCTGTCCTATAGCTGTAAAGCACTGCAGTTTATCTTTTGGTGCGATGAATGAAGCTGAAGTATTATACGCTGTAGAATCTACATTTGTTATTGTATTTCTGATGTTATCTATTTTATTAGTGAAGAAATTCATAGTCATTACTATTAAACTGTGAGGGAATATTTAGATCGGGTGGCGTCTGGTTATTTGTTAATCTAGCCACTGTGCTAAATAAAAACCTAGGATTGTTTTGGTTATTTTCTATGATTTTGTGGATATGCTCGGCCCTGGCAGCTTTTAGAGCCTGTCTATAGCTGGACATACTGTTTTTCCACGCAATTCTAAAAACTTCCAAGTTAGTTTTTCTCCATTTGCGCTCAAGACTACGAGTTTTTTTCTTGAGAGAATGGGTATTACTGTTGTACCATGGCGCAGTACGTTTTTCTCTAACCTTTTCATCAATTCTGAGGTATATTTCTCATGCAGAGCACTATTTGTGTTGCTACCTATGTAGAGCGCTTCAAATTTGTCACTTATGATGTCCCTGCTTATGTACAAAACCATTCAAAGTTTAGGGTCTGTAAGATTTTCACTGTTTTTGAAAAACGTCTCTCATGGGAGGTGCTCACCAAGCTTGCATTTATTTGATCAAAAATACAGAAAAAATAGTCATATTGTGAAATGTTATGACCATTTAAAATAACTAGCTATCTATTTTTATATATTCTAAGATGTCATTTATTCCTGTGAGAGCAGCTTAGCCATTACTTCCCTGCAAACATGTCCTTGCGGGGCCCATGCTGGCTTTTTGTGGGCACAGTGGGCTAGGGCCAGCCTACACCAAACCTAAACAGGCCCAGTGTGGGCTTGCCCAGGTGAGGCCCACAGCTTTGGGCTCACCGTAGGCTCTCTTGCCTTGTCCAAATACCCACACTTGCGGTCTTGGCCACTTGAGAGCGCGTGGGCGTGACAGTAAGTAAGTGTGCAAGACTGTCCCAGGTATTAAAAACGCCAGAGCGCAGTGCCCTTAACACACACTATCTCGAATACCGCTCCGGAGCAGTATTCGAGGCTTAGTGTATCCCATCATGCATCATGTTGTGTAAATAAATCGTGAGACTTTTTGCTCGTGAGAGGTCACGGAAACCTTCCCAATGTGTGTGAAATATTGATAATAATTCGATATTACATATAATTTGTTAGTAAAACAAAGAGTTGCATGTTTTATTGGTGCAAATGAGTAGTGGGGATAATTATTTTGTACAACATTTGCAACTGCTTTTTATCACTTAATTAGAAGGACCACAAATTAAAATTGTCATGTTATTGGGACTACTGAACAGACATTTAGAAGTTGATTTTAAAATGCAAAGTATTGAAAATAAAAATAAAGCTCTGTAAACACTTGCATTTTTACAACACTCTACACTTCTACACACACTTGTGGTCTTCATGCTCACTTGAACACTTGGACCAAATACAGGAAATACGTCATAGAAGTAGTCAAGTGGTCAAGTGCAAAGACTGCAAGTGTGGGTATTTGGACAAAGCATCTGTGAGCAGCCCACACTATGGGACTGTCCACATTAATCCAATGATGGCCTGGTGTGGGCCAGACATGAGCCTGTTAAAAATTATTTTGTGAAAAGTTTTTCCTCGAGTTTTTAGGTTTCCTTAATAAAGCCATGTGTAAAGAGAGTTAAGCAATAGCAAGCACAGTAGCCATCATGCTCACCTGCTGACCATGTATGTTATGGCCTATGTTTGGATTGATGCTAAGAAGTTTAAAAGATGCTAAGAAGAACTCTTTCTTGGTGAGTTAACCACATCATGGTCCAGTTTGAATATGGATTTGAGTTCTTTAACTTCCATTAAGATCCGCCAGTCTGACGTCTTTTTTTATTGTTCCTGGCTAGGAAAAGGTGGTCATGTTTTTTATTACTAAAGGTTGGATTATTAAATTTGCTATCAGGCCACTTTCCAGCTATTGACCATGGTGTTTGGCCATTGCTGTAGGCTACTACACGGATTACTTTCGCACACAATCTTACATTTCTTTGCTTTTTTTGTACTTTTGTGTAGTCTAAATTTTGACTATATGATTGCTGTATTACACCTGATTCTATTAATGTTTTATATTTGGTATTAATAAATCCCTTGATCTGAATCCCTTTGACTACTGTACATTTTTGACAATACGGACATTAGTTATGTGGTGACTGCATTCATTTCAGAGGTATAATTAGGGGTGCACATTAATCAAGGATGCCACAAGTCTAATCGTTCATGCAGCAATATATAAAATCGTTCAAGTCCCTGTTATTCTGCAACGGCTTACGATATGTTTTTTCTTTCTACATTATCTTAAGGTTTTCTTCCATTCTGTTTTAGTTTTAGGATAACATTATAATACATTCATATGTTTACTTTATTTATAATTTAAGAAGAAAACCAACCCAATGTAATTTGCATTTGCGGCTTATAATAACCGTTACTATAGAAAAGCACTAAGGTTTTTCAGTTAGAGTGTTTTCAGTTTGTTTATTTTCATATAAATATATGGCATGCAGTTGCTTCAAACTATTGTATAAACATCATTCAATGTAAATTGTGGTAATCGTAATTAATAATCGCAATTAAAATTCCAAGGGAATAATCGACAATTATGATTATTGTCATAATCGTGCAGCCCTATGTCTACTAACAACTCCTGATTTTTTCCCAAAGCCTGAAAAGTTTAAGTGAACAGATGTAATTGTTATAGATCAGGGTGCATCTTGTTCCTGAGATCTACTTCCTACCAGAGTTCCAGTTCCAAACCCTGATTACACAAACCTGTCTTTTAATTATCAAGTGCTTCCTTCAGGGTCCGCGTTCTTCCGTACTTTCCAACTCTGTTACTGAATTTGATTGTTGATGATTTGCATATCTTGATTAGTTGGTTCTTCGCAGCTCATCCCGGTTTGCTGTCCCTAGCAACAGGTCCGTAGAAAACCTCTAGGGAGCAGGCTTATTTCATGGTAAACAGGATTAGATCGCATCTTTTAAGCAGAATTGCTACTTAACATCTGTCCGCTAACCCAACCCAAGCTACGGGGGGGTAGTACAAGAGTACCCTACTGATACAGGGACAGTAATTTAAAATAATAATCATTTAAAAAATTTATTTAAAGATAATATAATAATGTTGTGTAGTCTTTAATACTATAGACACAGTCAGTTTTACTCATTGAAAGATTTATTTGTGATAAAAAAATTACTTTCTAATTGTATTAGAGTCTTACACACGTGCTATACAGATAATGTAGAGTCGTGAATTAATTTGAGTGATGACAGATGTTATGGGAGTGGCTTGATGGAGCGCAAGAGATGCAGATAACTTGATCTTGGCCCTTAAGAAACTTTAATTAATGCAGTCACGTAACAAATCTGTTCAAATATTAAATTAAATGAATTGCTAATTACTACATTGAAATAAAAATGTAAAGCCTGTACAAATATTAGAAATCTTGAATATGAATAATTGGGAATCATGTAAAAAAAATCTAATAAAAACAGTGCACATTTAATTTATGTGTTATAACATTTATGTAGTTTTGTTCGCATGGCTGTTTCCTTTATAAATGTCCAGAAATTTGTCAAGTTTTGTCAGGTGTCTTTTTTTATTATATGATGTCATTACGTTGCTGTCTTGCCGCCAGCCATTCGCTGCATTGTTGATCGTGGTTTCGAGTATCGATACATAGCCCCTTTTAAGCCAACCCATGAACGCGCAATTATCTCAGATAACTCAATCCAGCCATACTAATCATCAACAACCGATGAGCGGAAAGATACCATTGGATGGGACATTTCATCTCGGATGTAAAAAAGAAAGAAAAGCGCGTACGAAGAACGGGCCCCAGATCTAATTCGTTGTTCCGATTGGCCCTGTTGTAGATAAATAGTGTGGTCTAATGAGGTCTGCCCGTGCAGGGCCAAACTAAGGGCCAAACGTTTTGGCCATGCAAATGCAGAGCAAATCTCAGAGTCCCTGCTCTGGCATCCCGCCTTGGACCCTTGGCTACCCTCAGTGGGCCTGTAAAGGGCCAGTGCAGGTTTGTTTGCAGGGTTCAGTCTACAGTATCACAAGATCCTTGTAAATGTCTTTACTGTCACTGCATCCATGCTGAATAAAAGTATTATTTCTTTTTTTTTTTTAACCTTAACGGCCCCAAACTTTTGAACAGCAGTGTAAATAGAAGGCAGCTCACTAGATTTTAAAACAGACCCCTAGTCATGTCATGTCTCTTTTATGTGGTCAATTATTCAGCTGTATTTATATGTGAATGTGTTGTCATAAAAACACTTTATAATTGATAAGATGAGAAAGCCAAGGCATTACATGCAGGAATGAGCACAGGAGATTTGAGGACACGAGCTGAGAGAAAGCAAAGATAAGACGCCTCATTCATCTCTGACTCACAATTCCCAAGTTCCTCAATGAAGATCCATTAATAAACATCTCACACAAGGGAGAAGATGAAAACATACCAAACAAAAACAACACAGCATACAGCTAACACTTGTCTCAATCTCCCATAGTTCTCAGGGATGATTTCCGCCAGCCTCCCAATGATGTGGTGGTGGCAGCAGGAGAACCTGCTGTGCTGGAGTGCGTCCCTCCCAGGGGTCACCCCGAGCCTACCGTTTCCTGGAAGAGGAACAATGTTCGTGTCAATGACAAGGACGGCAGGATCTCTGTGAGTCAATAGCAGAAAGTGCAATGTTGGCACAGGAGTGATGATTAGGTTGTAGTGCAGCAGTGACATCACTCTACCCTCTGCAACCAGCATCGATTGAAACATAAATCAGTGCACTTGATCACGTCCTGTTCTCCACCAACATTGACATCACTGCCAAAAGCAAATTGTCTAAATGAAAGGTGCACTTAGCATTAGTCTGTTTATGTTGTGCTGGTTACCAGTGTTGTTACAGCTAAACTCTAAAACATTTTGTTTCTTGAAAAAAAAAAATATATATATATATATTCATATAGAAAACAGTTATTATAAATAATAAATTTTGCTTCGGGTGTGGTAAAGTTTACGTCCGTGGGGGGGAAATATCTTAAAAGTAGTAGTAATAAAGTTAAGGAAATATTTAAAAAAAAAACTAAAATACAGTGGCAAATAAAAACATCACAAAACAAATATTAAAATATGAAAATAACAGCTAAAATAAGCTATATACTAGAATAGTATATAATACAGAGGCATGTGAGCGAAGCGGATTGACGCTGCCGCTACGGGTTTACTCGTTAGTGGACGTGCGCATCCAACTCTAAGGGGGGGAGTCGCTCTAACCGCGCAAGCAAGCGCTCTGCTAATATTCCGCTCGCGCTCGCCGTAAACCAATTCCCGCTCAGATCCCACTCCGACATAACATTTCTCTAGTAGGCCTAATTTTTTACTGTTTGTAACGAAATTCTTGGATTATTGTCTAAAATTAAGCATGCTGATAAATAGCAATTATCATGTTTCAGAGCGAAATTCTTACATTCTTCTTAATTTTATTAATTGTAATGTATTAATTAACTTTTATTAAATATATGAATCTAACCTTAGCAGACCTACCTAAAATGCAAAAACTGAAAGTGTATTTGATTTTCGTTAACTTTTATTTCTGTGAAAATAGCTGCAGTTTTTGTGCAATAGAACATTCAAAACAGGCTTATTAAAACACAAACGCACACACACGAGATGAAATGTGCGTAGATCTTTACAAAATACACCTGGATTATAAAGTCTGTGAAAAGCACACACAAGATAAAATGCACTTAAAGAACGCTTGGTTTATGAACTGACGTCAATGAAAGAAACACACTTTCTAGTGTCAAGTTAAAATAAACCATAACTGTGGGGAACTGTGGTCTATTAAAACATCTCTTGATGTTTACTGGATTTTAGAATTTACTTTAAGAAACACTAGCTTGGACAAAGTGTCAGGCTTCAGCATTCACTGTGCCCGAAAACACTCGCTCAGCACAGGAAGAACCACTGGGGATGCTGAAGATTTTGCGGGCGACCTTGGCTAGTTGAGGGAGAGATCCAGCACTGGTTTTCCAAAATCCAAGCGGTGTAGGCTAATATCTTCTGTACTCCGAACGTCAGCATGTTATTATTTTTTATTAATTGATATTATTATTAATTTTAAGCAATATGATTTAAAAAGTAATACAAAATATAAGTAATATAATAATTCGTTCCACGATTTAGACCTACTAAAACTATGGAACGAACGAATTAACAAACGAATGAATTTGTGGCAGCTAAGCCTAAACAAGAGAATGAATACTTAATTTGTGGCAATAATTTAGACTAAATGAAAAAATTAATTCTTAATTTGTGGCCATAATGTAGTCTTAGCATAAAAGAGAACTAGCCTATTCTAAATTCGTGGCCGTGATTGTCTGCATGTCATGATCGGGGCTCCGTACAACCGAATATAACTTTAGCCTACCTGTTTATTCATTTATTATGGTATGTAACTAGCTCACCTTTTGCGGCACCATGTTTGCGTAGCACATCCTCGTGCTTTCTGGCAATGTGCCGCTTCAGATTCCAATATGAATCTTTACTAACTCTCCCCGCACTCCCTCTCAGTTTCTTATCCCTGCTCATTCTTAACTTCGATTTTTTTACTTTACATTTATGTAAAAGGCTTGCAACTTCGTTGAAACAATATCTGAACTCCATAACTAACCTGGCGCTACTATTCCAGGAAACGATCTCTACAGATTCCGAACTAGCAAATTACCAAAGGGCATTTTGGGTTGAGCGAGCGGAGTGGAATCTTCAGAAAGGCGCTCTGCGCTCTTAAGGAAATATTACCACTCCGCTCACATGCTCTGATAAATAACAAAATAACTAAAATTACACTGGTTTCTGAAAAATAAAAGTTTGGTCATGTGACCTCAATATGGAGTCAGCCTGGACCATTTAAAATAAAACCGCTTTTATTAGGCTTCTGATATAAGTATAGTCTTCGTGTCATGTATGTCCATGTATATTTTTTCAAACGTGACATTATTTTTTTTTTTTTTTTTTCAAAATATTATTAATTTCTTAATTTCTTTGTGTTAACCCAGCTAACAAGGAACATTCTCAGAATGTTATCTAATGTTCTGGCAAGGTTCTCTCAAAGTTATGAACAAACATTCTTCCAGTAATGTTAATAGAACATTCATTCAAAATGATCTAGTCTTTACTAATGTCCTCAAAACGTTAGCACAAAAACAATTCATGGAACGTTTAATTTCATCTGAATTTTTAAAATGTTGCTTCTTGTTTCAGAATGTTCAGAAGACATTCAAAAATTACATTCACATAATGTTTGTATGTTCCCTTAACATTTGAATAACCAAGAAAACATGTTTTCAAAACATTTGTTTTAAATGGACATTTTGAATGTTCAGAACATTCAGAAATTACATTTTCATAACTTAATGAAAGTTAGCAAAACATTCTTAGAACATGTCTGTTAGCTGGGAAACTTTTATTTTTTAAAGAGGAATACATTTATGAGTGTACCTTAATCTGAAGAAGATACTGAATACTGAAAAATCTTTTTAAAGAATCAAATCAAGTTGTACTATAATAAAGTGATATGTGTGATTTTTTTTTTTTCTTCAGATGCGTGGTGGTAAGCTGATGATTTCTCACACCTGGAAAAGTGACGCAGGCATGTACGTATGCGTAGGCACCAATATGGTGGGCGAGAGAGACAGTGATCCAGCCGAACTCGTTGTGTTTGGTAAGTCCAATTTCCTGGCTCATTTTTTTGGTTTCACAAAGGAGTGAAAATAATCACTGTGTGATATGTGTGTGACTGTGTGAGCAGAGAGGCCAGTGTTCATCCGCAGACCTGTGAATCAGATCGTTTTGGCTGAGGAGACTGTTGACTTCTTATGTGAGGTTCATGGAGACCCGGCTCCGACTGTCCGCTGGAGCAGAGACGAAGGAGAACTACCGCGGGGGAGGCAAGACTCCGTTTACAAACATTTGTGATGCTGTTACAGCACCTTTATAACCGTTTCTGATTTAACTAAACCCAAAACTAGTCATACAACTTATTTGCAAAAAGGTAACCTACTGCAATAACAATCCGTTTAACAAAACGTAAAACAAATCAGAACCTCTCATTGAATGCAAAATATCATTTATATTTAGTACAAAATCAAGTAAGCATAGAAACATTATTCTCATCAAATCAAAATACACAAAGAGAACCAAAATGTATATAGAATTGTAGACAGATCATGAATGTCCATGAATGATGAATTAGCTGCAATGGAGTGAATAAAGTCTTATCTGAATTCCAAGTTCCCACAATGTCCAGAGTATCCTCCAGCCAATTTGATATCTTAATCCCTTTTCATTTTGTACTCAAGCCTCAAAGATCATGGAACAGCTGTACAAAGGTGATATTTGCCTGATGAATTGAAGACTATGTATGGTCAGAGACCATAATCCTCCAGGTAACACACAAAAAGCCCTTCTACAAAAATCAAAGAAGCCATAATAAACAAATAGTCCAAATATTATAATTCAAACACTTCCAAAACCAAAAGAGAAAATAAGTTAGACACATTTCATACTCAATAATAACATCACTTACTTTCAGTTGAGCATTAAAACACAGGTTTCCCAACAAGGACTCAAGAAGCATATGGCAAGGCCATGCTTTAGCTTTTGCATGCCACGTCCTCTCCTTCTACCATATGACTTGACTTATACAAAAAAACATGTTGCCCTCCACTGCCCCCAGTGGTGAGGAAGATAACAAGTCCTATAACAGGCCTGTGACTGTTATACCTTTATGGAGCTCAAATGCCAGTTTAATGACTTTTATGTAGTGTCAGATTAGAAAATTCCTATTTCCGTTATAGTTGCGTTAGAGAAGCAGAAATCTCATAAAACCAATAAACCCTCAAACTGAGGAATAATATTTATGATATACAAGGCATTATACAACAAACCTGAGGTTTCTGTCCCTCCACTGAAAGTCTGTTACACCAAAACTTAGACAATTCAAGAAATTCATGAAGATATGTGCTTCCATTTAACGTATTTGATAAGCTCTACTGTGTGTATGTATGCTGATCATTGTTTATAAGATAAACAGATTTAATTTATGCTTTTATTCACATATAAAGTAGGGCTGCACAATACTGATGAAAAATGTAATATGCGATAATTTACGTATTTGCGATATGATAATGCTTTAAATGTGTCATTTAAATTATATTTAAACATATTTAAAAACAAAAAATTACATAAACATTTTTTGGCACTAAATTGTTGGCAGCAGCTGCGAGTGACTCATCTTTTCAGACTAGTTAACTAGTCATCATGACAGCTTAATGACAATCGTAGCAGTCACGTGGCTAGTTTATTCTCTGCTAAATTAACTGCAATTCTCAATATAGCAATGGAAACGGAAATCACATTGTAGAGTGATTTGAACTAATGAAGCAAAAGGTTGTTAGATTTTATTGGCAGTAAGGCATACAATATGCTATTTAAAAGAAAGCTCTCTTGGCCAACAATTTTAGAGCTTTCAGTCTTTTCCCATTCAAATGGATTGCTGTAGCTGTTTGACTAGAAAGATGACCGCCAAGTGAACTGACTTGAATCTTGATCCCATTTCCATTCTCTCCCCAAATAGTTTGCTGTCTCCTTTCTACTGTCAAATAAAAAGTGGCAAAAGTCCCAAGAATAAAATATAACTAGTGTTTCCTAGAGTTTGGGGCACAATACAGTGCAGTACAGTGGCATATTTGATGGAGTCTCACAGAAATGTCCTCTTAGAGAGCGGAGGGATGTAGACAGGCTGTAGGAGGAATGTGCGATGACTGTTCAATCTGCTCTCCTCACGGACAACCACTGTCTCTTTTCACCTTCTCGGCCGAGTAGATTTGAGATCCGTGGTGACAACACCCTGCGTCTGATAAGGGTCAGAGCAGAGGACGAGGGCACTTACACGTGTGTCACAGAAAACAGCGTGGGCAAAACCGAAGCATCCGCTGTGCTGCAGGTCCACGGTAAGACGCACAGGCATGCATCCTTTTACACGTGTGTCGACACACATCACAGCGCACCTGAAATATGCATCACAAAGAAGCAAGCTGATGCATATGTTGCCACTCATCTCCATTAAACAGACCTCACCGCAGCCATTTGAACCTGTCAGGCACAATCAGTCTGATCTATGTGAAGTCACCTGGAAGGATTTATCAGCTCCTCTGTTGTTGCTCAAATGGTAGCTCTGTTCTAGTGTGCTGCCTCATTGCCTAGATAGCCAGCTGACTTCTAAAGCCCAAAGTATACTCCGTTTTGACGCAAACACTTAGCATATGCATTCGGATGAACACATATGCTAATTATGACATTTACGCAATGCTCACTGTACACATAAAACCGAAGTATAATTTTGCTTTAAGTTGGCATCCTGACTGCCATGGAAGTGACTGATTTAGAATCTTTTGCATAGGCAGCAACACAAATAGCAAGAGACTCGACTCACAATTGGTTTCATTAAAGATCATGTTCGCATGTTGTTAAGATAACATAAGCTAACGTAATACTGAACTAAGCATGAAATACAAAAACATTGGGTTCAAATTTTTTTTAGACTGAACTATTTTTCTTTTGAACTACTGATACTTTTCAGTGTTTAATTAAATTTACAGTACCGTGCAAAAGTCTTAGGCAATTAGTATTTTTTTTCACCAACAAAAATAAAGACTTTAAGCCAGTTATTTCTATCTTTTGCTGTAGTGTGTCAGTATGAAATATCAGTTTACATTTCCAAACATTCATTTTGCAATTAATTGTAATAATCCAGTTAGATTTTTGTCTGACAACAGCCAGTGCTGCACACAAAGATATGATCTCACCACCATCCAGTCCATCTAGAATTACATGTGTAAAAGGGTGGTCACACCAAATATTAATTTGATTTAGTTAAAATAATTTAATTGATAAATAAAATCTATTTATGACATTATTTTTTGAAAACATCCTCACTTTACAGCATTTTTACACAAGTGCCAAAAACTTTTCACAGTACTGTCGCTTTGTTAGTGGTTTCTTCAAGTGTCTTGGAGACGTTGTCACAGTTCTTCTGGATTTAGTCTGTCTTTCTGTTTCTTCATGTCATTCCAGATGGACTGGGTGATGGTGAGATCAGATCTCTGTGTGGAGAACTGGTTGTTGTCAGACTCCTTGTGCAAACAATTATCTCACTGGATTATTACAATTAATGACGAAAAGAATGTTTGCAAATGTTAACTCATATTTCCTACTGACACACCACAGCAAAAGATAGAACATTTTTGTTTTTTGTAGGTGAAAATAGTAATGGCCTAGGACTTTTGCACAGTACTGTACATTTTAAGATCAAAAGTTTTATACACCTCATCCACCATCTTGGATTTCGTTTTTCTCTGAGCATATGTGAAACTTCTGTCATTATTTACTCACCATCAAAACAACAGCCTCATTAAGTTTTCCACAACTGTTTCTTCTTTCTTTTATTATGTGGAACATAAAAATAAATACTAAATAAATAAGACATACATAAAAATAACTACATAATGTCAGTGGGGACAAGTTGTTTTGGACCCCTTGAGTTTCATTGTATGAACAAAGAAAGGTTAAAACCATCCTTCAAAATCTCCTCTTTTGTGTTCCACTGAAAATAGAAACTCATACAGGTTTGGAATGATATGATGGTGAGTGAATTATTGTAGAATTTTCTACTTAGGCAGCTTACTATGTTTTGGAACAGAGCAACTATGTGGAGCTTATGTTAAAGCGTGTGGATTACTGTATTTGACAGCTGTTATAGAGAGACGGTGTGCTTTAGCAAACTGCCGGAGTGCAGAGGCAGTGTTAATAGAACGTGGCAAAGTGTGTGTTTGCATGTGTGTAGAAATGAGAGAGAGAAAGAGTGAGTGAGAGAGAGAACTGGATGGGAATCTAACTGGTGCACCAGCCGGGAAGCCGCTGTAGCCGACCTGATCAACAATTCATCCTCCATTATTGTTGGGAGGGGCCAGGCTGAATAAGTGAGACCAAGCAGCCTCTGCCTCCTCTCCTTCCTACTGCCTCCTTTTTCTGTCTCTTTCTCTCTCTCACTCTCTCTCTCTCTCTCTCTTTCTCCATTTTCTGACTCAGGGCCATTTTCTTGATGTTTCATTTGTGAATTTTCTGTCTCATTTGCTTTGATGTTTTGTTGCCCTTCATCATTTCATCCTTACCAACCTTTCCTTCCCCTTGACTGCATGCTACCGCATCTCAGAAGGTGGCACAGGCAGACAGTTTTATGTCTGCTGCTTTGCATTGTGGGTATAATAAAAGTGTGTGTGAATGCTTCAAAAAGACATTTGAAGTCATTACTCTTTACTGCCATTAGATTAATATGGATTTCAGAGCTCGTGAAATAAGACATTTAATGCAGCTGATTAACATTAATAACATTGAAACATGAGCATTCATACATTTTTAAAATGGTTTAAAAGGAGTGACTACTAGATTTTCAATAACAATGCTATTATTTGGCAGACATTTTTATCCAAAACAACTGCTTACAAAACGATGCATTTAAGCGGAACATATGATCAGTGCTAGCATTACCTAAAGATCGAACCCATGACCTCGCTTTACGCTCTACCAGCTACAAGGATTTTGAGACTAAAGTCAGTTGCTGTCATCTACTGTACCTCTCTCAGATTATGAAAATTAGAGGTAAAAATAGAAGCCTTTGAATTTGACTTATTAATTAGTGCAGGTTTTACCACATTAATTTGTGGCACCTATGTTAGTGTTACGCTGAGTCAGAGGCGTGCGGATCCATTAGCAGCTTTTATTAGAATAACAGGCAGAGTAAAACAGGCAGTATTCAGTCAACAGCGTCACGTAGAGCAGGGGTAATCCAAGGGAATAAACAGTGGCAAAGAGAGAATCACACTAGTAAGAACAGTCTGAGGTAATACACAAGAGATGACAAGATAGGGGATAAACGCTCAAAAATTTAGCCGGGGCAATACAAGACTTCGCAACTATAGAGAGACTGGGAGCTGCTTAAATATGGAAGCTAAGGGGAAACACCTGTGCCGTAATCAGCCCCAGGTACGGGGTGTCTGGAAAATGTAGTCCATGAACGTTAGTACTCGGGAGAGGGTGCCCTCCGGAGGCCGTCGGAGAGAGCCACAGAGGCCCGATTCGTGACAGAGCCCCCCCCCCTGCGAGCGGCTCCTGAAGCGAGGAGGAGAACGACGTCGAGGCCTTCCACGGGAGCGAGGGGCTGGTTTGCGAGGATGGGTTCTATGGAACTCAGTGGTGAGTGAAGGGTCCAGGATATCCTGAGAATTAACCCACGATCTTTCCTCAGGACCATACTCCTCCCAGTCAATGAGTTATTGAAGTAACCTGCACCGGCGTCAGGAGTACAGGATTTCCTGTACCTGGTACGCCTCCTCGCCGTCCACGATGATGGGAGGGGGACTCTCGTTCACGGCCTCCTCCTGGTCCCTCTCTCCTCTCGGACAACCGGCGGGCTTAAGCAGGGAAACATGAAAGGTGGGTGAGATACGAAAACTTGAGGGAAGAGCCAAACGGTAAGATACAAGTGTGATTTGTCTAATGGTTTTGAAAGGACCCACGTTCCTGGGACTCAACTTCTTGCACGGGAGCCAAAGGCGAAGGTCTCCTGTGGAGAGCCAGACCCATTGTCCTGGGAGGTAAGCGGGACCTGACCTCCTGTGACGGTCGGCCTGTTCCTTGACCCTGCGGATGGCGCGTTGAAGGTGCACATGAGCAGCATTCCATGTCTCCTCACTTCGTTGGAGCCAGTCGTTGATGGCAGGGAGCTCTGAGGGTTCTCCGGACCAAGGAAACAGGGGTGGTTGGAAACGGAGTACACATTGAAAAGGCGTAAGGCCGGTGGATGGATTGCGGAGAGAATTCTGTGCGTATTCCGCCCACAGGAGAAAGCGACTCCAGTCGCGCTGATTCTGATGGCAGTAGGCATGCAGAAAGCGGGTCAATTCCTAGTTTAATCTTTCGACCTGGCCATTCGACTGTGGGTGGTATCCAGAAGTGAGGCTGACGTTAATATTGAGGTGTTGGCAGAACGCGGACCAAACTCGGGAAGTGAACGGAGGACCACGGTCTGAGACAATGTCTTCAGGGAGTACGTAGAAACGGAAGACCTGTTCGAAGAGTACCTCTGCTGTTTCAAAGGCTGTGGGGAGTTTACTTAGGGGTATAAGGTGGCATGCCTTCGAGAAATGATCAATGACCGTTAGGATGGTGGTATAGTTCCTTGAGCTGGGGAGATCAGTGACAAAGTCTATAGCTATGTGTGACCATGGCCGTTGGGGAACAGGAAGTGGCTGAAGAAGACCTGCTGGGCGCTGGTGGGAAGATTTGGAGACGTCACAAATAGTACACTGACGAACAAACTTAATGGTATCTGCCTGGAGAGTGGACTACCAGAACCGGTTGGAGATGAGTTGAATGGTGGCTGTTATCCCGGGGTGACCTGCGCTGGGGGAATTATGGACCCATTGCATCACACGCTGACGAAGGCTAGTGGGAACATAGGTACGATCGGGGGAACATTCTGGCGGAGGGGGTTCACTGATCTGAGCCTCTGCAATTTCTGTCATAATGTCCCATTGGATAGGAGCGGGAATGAGGTTAGAGGGAATTATGGGTTCCTTGGAAGGAGGGATCTGATCTTCCTCGAACTGCCTGGAGAGTGCATCAGCTTTAGAATTCTTTGATCCAGGACGATAGGTTACCTTGAAATTGAAACGTGTGAAAAAGAGAGACCATCTAGCCTGCCGTGGATTGAGTCGTTTGGCCGCTCTGAGGTACTCGAGGTTGCGATGATCCGTCAGAACAACAAAGGGAAGTTTGGCCCCCTCCAACCAGTGACGCCATTCCTCCAAGGCTGCCTTTATGGCTAGAAGTTCTCGATCTCCCACATCATAGTTTTGTTCCGTCGAGTTGAGTTTCCGAGAGTAGTAGGCACAGGGAAAGAGTTTGGAAGGATTACCCTGCCGCTGAGAGAGTATAGCTCCGATGCCCGTGTTGGAAGCATCCACCTCCACGAAGAACTCTACCTCAGGGTCAGGATGGTGAAGAATGGGCGCGGATGTGAAGCGTTCCTTTAGTCGTTGAAAAGCCCCAGTGGCTGATGGTGACCAAAGAAGCCTACGCTTCCCTCCCCTTAGCATGGAGGTGAGAGGTGCTGCAATGGTGCTGAAGTCCCGAATGAAACGTCTATAGAAGTTAGCAAAGCCCAAGAAGCGCTGTAGTTCCTTTACCGTCGTCGGTTGAGGCCAGTTGAGCACAGACTGTACCTTCCTGTCATCCATAGCTACCCCCTCAGCGCTAATGATGTAACCAAGAAAAGAGGTAACTGTCTGGTGGAACTCACATTTCTCCATCTTGGCATATAGCTGGTTGTCAATGAGCCTCCCTCTTTCTTTTTGACAAAGAAGAAACTAGCTGATGCAGGTGAGGTGGATGGTCTGATGAACCCCTTTGACAGCTCCTCCTCAATATACACCTTCATGGCCTCGGACTCTGGCTGTGATAGTGGGAAAACTCTGCCTCTAAAGGGGTTTGATCCTGGAAGAAGATCAATCGCACAGTCACTGAGTCGGTGAGGAGGAAGTTGCGAGGCTTTGGTCTTACTGAAAGCGTCAGCGAGGTCCTGGTACTCAGAGGGTATTCTCGGAACCGGTGAATCATCTAATATCTGGGCTGGTCGGGGAGATGTGGGTGTTAGGCTGGTGAGTAAACAATTCCGTTGTCAGGAGTCAGACCACTGTAGAATCTGCTTAGTGGTCCATGAGTGGTCCATGAGATCTTTTTCGCTGCTGGGTTGTGTCTTTCTAGCCAGGGCAGACCAAGGATGATGGGATTCAGAGGAGAGTCAATAGCAAAGAGTCGGATGGTTTCGGTGTGAAGTATGCCAGTTCGCAGACACAGGTCCTGGGTTATGAATTTGATCTGTCCTGTGCCCAGAGGACGTCCATCTAAGGCTGCCACTGCCACCCGGGATTCACATGGAACAAGAGGGAAGTTATGAGTATTGGCAAACCCTATGTCAATGAAATTCCCCGCAGCCCCCGAATCTATCAATGCTACGATCTCAGTGCACGTATCATTAAACGTTAGAGCAATGGGAACAACTAAACAGTTAATGGAATCAGGAGTGGCACTCACCGTAGTGTAACTTCGAGCAGATGGTCGGGTGGGACAGGAAGCTCTCATATGGCCAGATAGACCGCAGTAGAGACAGAGACGATTCCGCATTCTTCTTTCTCGTTCCGCATCGGTGAGGCGAGTGAAACCAATCTGCATGGGTTCCGATTCAACGGAAGCTGTGGCCGCTGGAGAATACACAGGAAATTGGCGAGGGGCACTTCGTGCCTGCATTAGATTATCAATGCAGATGGAGAGCTCAATTAACTGTTCGAGGGTCCTCCCCTCATCATGGCAGGCGAGCTCTGACTGTAGCTCGCCCGTGAGTCCCTTGTGATACAGCAGTTTAAGTTGTTCATCCTCCCATCCTGCCTGTGCCGCTAGAGTGTGGAATGAGAGAGCATAATCCGCAGCCATGCTTCGTCCTTGTCGCAGAGCGAGTAACTGTTCGCCCGGCTCCTTTCTGCCCGCTGAATGCTCAAATACCTCGCAGAATCGTCTCAGGAAACAGTCAAATGAAGGGAATGACAGCCGTCTCCCCTCCCAAGCAGCAGTGGCCCAGTCCAGCGCTCGTCCAGTTAACAGAGAGCAAACAAATGAAACCCGACTATCGTCGGTGGGGTATAACTGCGGTTGTTGATTTACAAACATGGAGCATTGTAATAAAAAGCCCTTACATTTTTCCGGTGAGCCGTCAAACTTCTCGGGGAAAGCCAGATGTGGGCTGGTCGACGAGTGACTGGGAATGGGAGTAGTTTGTGACGGAACGGATGGAGGAATGTTGGGCTCAGGCATGGTGACGCGAAGGGCTTGTAGCGTCCTCACCATCTCCTCCGTGAGCGAGGTGAGTCATTGCAGCTGTTGTTGATGAGACGCTAACATGGAGGCCTGGGCAGAAACCTCGGTGGTTAGCTGATAAATCGCTGCTGGTTCCGTGTGAGGCGAAGTCTTTGTAACGCTGAGTCAGAGGAATGCGGATCCATTTGCAGCTTTTATTAGAATAGCAGGCAGAGTAAAACAGGCAGTATTCAGTCAACAGCGTCATGTACAGCAGGGGTAATCCAAGAGAATAAACAGTGGCAAAGCGAGGGTCGGGGCAGGCGGCAGAGAATCACACTAGTAAGAACAGTCCAAGGTAATACACAAGAGATGAAAAGACAGGGGATAAACGCTCAGAAATGTAACCGGGGCAATACAAGACTTTGTGAATACTGAGAGTCTGGGAGCTGCTTAAATGGGGAAGCTAAGGGGAAACACCTGTGCCAGTAATCAGTCCCAGGTATGGGGTGTATGGGAAATGTAGTCCATGAATGTTAGTACTCGGGAGAGGGTGCCCTCTGGAGGCTGTCGGAGAGAGCCACAGAGGCCCGATTTGTGACAGTTAGTGACGTTGGTTTGAATCTGATGTGTGACTTTGACTAAACCAAATTATGGTTTTGTCAAGTAACCTGCCAATGGTGAGTACATTTCATAGTATATATATATATTCAGCATTTTTTTAAAACTTGGATATTAGTGACAAGCAGCATTTGCAGTATTTTGAAGAGCAAATTAAATGAGTTACCAGTCCAGTGGCTGAAAACGTTTGCATAATACTGCTGTAATACATCTGTAGGAATTAGTCACATATGTGGAATATTTCTCATATTAATACACCAAAACTAAAATATGACCAACAAAATCCCAAAGTGTTGTTTATTTATGTCACTCAGCATCACATATGACATGCGCCAGTATCCATCTCTTAGTGGAACTGTACCTGTCACAAATATTCCACATATGTGACTGTAATTCTTACAGATTTACTTCTGTATTATGCAGCAGTATTATGCAAACATTTCCAGTCACTGGCGAGTTACTAGTTTCATTTACTCTCCAAAGTGGTTTCTACTCACATTGGCACTGGATGAGTTTTACATTTGAACCCTGCATGTACATGTACAGAAGTTAGAGTAAAATAGTTATGTATACAGTTTGTTAACTTTTACTTCCTGTGTGATATAATAAGAACACCTGTGTTCATGTGAGATTGACAGGGCCTGGGTCTGTCAGGGGAATGCTGTCTTCTCTGATCCTCTCAGCAGATATTTGCTGCCTTCTAGCCTAACATTTTCCCAACATACCAGTGAGCAAAGCCACGGCATCAGTGACTTAACACGCTGAAGATTACGACTGACCACACACATCTGCTGTTTTTACACTCATCAGACAAGCGCACATGATGAGCGGCCATGTGCACAAGAGCTTTTACCGAGCCCAACAAAATGCCCACAGGATGAGTCGTGAGTCAAATGCATTCTTGTTCACTGGATCATCTCAAATGTGCCCTGTATTAAAAATGGGAAATGGTGCGGTTTAATTCTGTGGCTATTAAAGAGACATTTCATGCAAAAATTAACATCTGTCATCATTTATTCGCCCTCATATGTAAGCTTCTCTCTGCCACGGATTAAAAAAATAAAAAAAGGTATTTGTGAGTTTGACTTTTCTTCATAGAATTGTGAGTTTATATCTCGCAGTCTGTTTATATCTCACAATTCTGCATTTATATCTCAATTAATGCATGTGGAGATAAACAGACTGCCAGATATAAACTCACAATTCCTAATGAAAGAAAAGTCATTGTGAGGTAAAAATTCGCGATGGAAAGATAAACATGTTAAACTCGGAATTGCGAGAAATAAAGTCAGAATTTTGAGTTTATATCTTGCAAGTCAGAAATGTATATCTTGAAATTTTGACTTTCTTTTTTGAACTGCAAAAAAAAGTGAATTGTGAGATAAAGTTGCATAATTTATTATTTATTTACCTAATTTACCTAATTAAATTATTAGGTACCTAAATTATTAGGTACCTAAATTAGTTACCTAATTTATTTATTTTATTCTGTGGCGTAAATGGGCTTCCAAACCCTCATGACGTTCCAAACCTGACTGACTTTCTTCTGTGGAGCACAAAACAAGAAGTATTTTTATTTTAATTTTTGCCACCGATAGCCTTGTGGGCAGTGCACCAACATACTCTGCGCGGTGTACTCTGTGATCCCGAGTTCGAGTCCCGGCTTGTGGACCTTTCCCGATCCCACCCCCCCTCTCTCTCTCACTTCGATTCCTGTCATTATTCAACTGTCCTATCAAAATAAAAAGCTAAAATGCCTTAAAAAAATGAAGTATTTTTTGTCAGTGAGGCCTAAAACAACACCCCCATTGGACCCCATTGACTTCAATTGTACACTCTTAAAAATAAAGGTTCCAAAAGGGGGTTTTCACAGTGATGCAATGGAAGAACCATTCAGTAACCGTTCTTGAAAAGGACTTTTGTGTTAGAACATTTTAAATAATCTAAACAACCTTTTTTCCACAATAAAGAATGTTTTGTGGAATAGAAAGGTTCTGTGGATGTTAAAGTTGCTTCATCGAGCCATAAATGCTAAAAAGGATATTTAAGGCCTTGATTTTTAAGGCCAAAAAAAAGCTAAATATTTTAAAAATATCTTCTGTCCCTTTAAGGCTCCAGAATTTCATTCTACTCTGAAATGTTTCTTTAACTCATTATTTCAATCCCTAAAGCTGACATACATACATACATACAAGTCAATCTGTCGCTTGGGAGTTGTCACCTGCAAACGTGAGCAATAGCTCCTTCAGCCCCGAGCCACTTCTCCCCACACTATTATTCTCCTCCAGGTTTAAGTGATCTTTGTCAGCTTCTCGTCATTGGTTTTTATTTGTGTGGGAGCTTGTAGCCCCGTCAGAAAAATGTGAAAATGGAGAAACAACTCGGATGAGTCAGATCTCGCGCTTTCTGTCTGCCTTTCACACTCTCATACGCCTTCTCTCACTTGAGTCTGGTGTACAAACCTACTGTGAAGTTTCTGAACAGCAGGGTAGCGGTCTGGTTATCTAAACAAAGACACACAGCCTTGAGCCCAGTGCCGTACTAAAAAGTGGGTGGGAATAGACTGCTGGATAACATTGGTGGTTCCGTTTGGATTTCAGAGCGATAAACCGAGCAGTAACCACCTCAAACATCGCCGCTGAAAACAGATGGTTTTTGATACCATGCATCCACTACTATCCCAGCATGAGCCGCGGACTCCAGCATCGGAATCTGCTTTGCAGTCACAACTAATTACTCGCTTTAATCTGGGCTGAGTGGAGACTCTATGTGTTTTAACCCTCTGGGGTCCGAGGGTGTTTTGAGGCCCTGGAAAGTTTTGACATGCCCTGACATTTGTGCTTTTTTCAGTTGCTTACAAACATTTGAGAAAACAACGTTTATGCGTGCTTAGTGAAAAACTACAAATTTAAAGTCACTGAAATAAGGCCATAAAACACATATAGAACATTTGTTCACAGGACTATTGAGATCTGATCTTGAAGTCTAGAGTTTTTGCATCATAATGATGTGAAAATCATCTTGTTTACATTCTCACAGAAAACAATATATTGATTTATATTTTCTAAGACACTTTTTGTGTAGAAATGGTATATGCGAGTAGGCATGAATGATCATGAATAATGATGTGATTCACAACTGAGAAGACAAAGGCCTGCATAATGAGCCTTTCAGTAAGGTGTGTGACAGAGGGAATTGCTACAATAAAGAATGTGAGGAAAAAAGAAATGTATATATATATTTTGTTTGTAGTTTATTTAGAATACATATAACAATCACATAAAATAACACATGGGAGTGTGTGCATCACATGTTCTTAGCTGTGGTCCAGGTTCCTGTGCAGGGGGCAGGAATCCCCATTTCAATGACCAAGTGGGCTCCTTTGCTTTGGCTCTCTTTGAAACAGGTTCTTTTGCACTGTTATTCTCACATCTGAAATAAAAACACGCACACCTGGAAAATAACGTTGCTTATTCAACAGTTCTTCAGCAATGCCTTAGAAGAAACATTTTTTGGTTCCCCAAGAACCAGTCAGTCAAAGGTTCTTTAAAAACCATCTCTTTCTTACCTTTTTATAATCCGAAAAACCTTCTTTCGCCACACAGAACGTTTTGTCAAACAAAAAGGTTCTTCAGATTTTAAAGTTTCTTTATGGAACCATTTAGACAAAAGGTTCTTCTATGCATCGTGAAGCACCTTTATTTTTAAGAGTGCATGCTGTTTACACAAACTACATTATTAACATTATTATGATGTTCACTGATACTAGTACTAATTTATCGAAACAAAGAACACACTTACCACATAGCAAACATAGTTTACCACAAAGTAACTAAATCAAATGAAAGTAACATCTGTAAAATAGCGAATGCACACTTACTCTAAGATTCTGAATGGAGTTGAAAACTGAAGGAGCGTCCCCTTACTGTGAGAGATGCAGGTGAAGGCAAGAGTGGCGTAGTCGGTCCTAAAATAATTTTATAAACAATTGTAAGCATTTTTTCCCACAGTACCTTAGTATAGTATGCACACTTCATGAAAACAATGCCATACCAAAGAAACTACCTTTAACACTATCACCACAATAATATTACCATATATTCTATGCTATCACAGTACAATTACTATATTGTGCACTTACTCAGTGTGATTTTCCAGTGAACTCAAAACTGAACGACACGTGTGTGCAATTATGCTAGTGATGCAGCCACAGTCCTAAACGAAAACTGAAACAGTTGTTAGCAATTACCAGAAGATGCATAGCTGATAAATAAATTGCATCACTGATAAGAAAGAACGCGCGTATGTGTCGATGCATCACTTATTTACAGCTTACTTGATACGTTTACACATCAGACGATCGCGAACGCCAATGACCGAGTATAAAACATTCAACATATTAACATTATAACTCACATTACTTTTATATCGTTGCTGTCTATTTTATAGAACATAAAAAACTTCCTGGCGTTGTGAGACATTATATGCAGTGAATGAATCTTCATAATGTTTCCCTTGATTATACATTTAGTCAGGAATTACAGTTTATAAAAAGTCTAACTAGTAAAATGTGTACAAGTTATGTCACAATAACACAATAACAACTAATGCAAGTAGGCAAATAAAAAAAGACTTACTATATCCTCCACTGAATATCACGCCGGCGCGTTCTTCTGAGGGAAATCCAAAGCTTATTTCTCTCAGCGCATCTTCTTCCAGAAGCGAAGTAGCAGAGATGAACTTTAGGAAACGTCTCGCTGCTTTGTTTGCTGTGATGTGGGCATTTACATGCTGGCGTCTCACGTGAACTATTGTAATAACAAAAGTGTGATTGGCACGGGGGGGGTCGGCGTGGTCACATTAGCGATAATGAGGGCGATGGCCAAGACTTGACATCGTGTTGGTTTCATACTGATTACTTTGTCACATAATATTTGTTTGTTTCAAACAGATATGCGCGGAGAATGAGACGGCTAAAAGCACACCCTTTATATTTTCTTTGTTTTACAAAAGCGCAACGTCTTGTTGATATTGTGAGTGTACACAAATAAAAATAGACCCTTTACAGATTGAAATGCTGTATTACTCTTATATGTACGATCAAGTATGAAGGAGCATTTTAGTTCTTTTCGCTGTCAACATTCAAATCTGCAAAAAGTTCCGCCGCCGGAACTGTCGACCCCAGGAGGTTAAATCCGACAGCTCTCACGCTAATGTGCAAATCACAGAGCTGATGAGCCTCAGAGGACAGCACTTAAGTGATTTAAAATACTGAGTAATCCACTTCATGTTTTTACAGAGTGTGCGAGCGTAGATGGAGTTTTGGTGAGGGTTAAATTCAGTCAAACCAAGTTCAAGTACAAGTAGTTGTTGTAAGAGCCACCCATAGCAAAGATGAAACGCAAATGATGTCTCTTCAACATCTCAATTGTTTCTACTAGAAAGCTAGATTTAGAGAACAAATTGAAAGGTTTTTCACACAAAACAGTCGCAAACAGTCATCTTCAGGAGCGCGGGAAGATGTTTTCGGTTGGGGATGCTGTGTTTGTCTGTGTTGGGTGAAAGGGGGAGTGGGGGGGGTTTGGGGGGGCTGGTTCACTTACGTCAGTGCTCGTGCTGGGGCTAGTGTTGTTTGGATGCCGATTTTGGAAAATTTTTGCTGGGATGGGCATTTAAAAAATTTGCTTTGCGCCATTATCTCGTGTATTAAAGTTAATCTTGTTTGCATTCTGTATAGTTCATGTCTGATACCACGTGCTAGCGTCACTTGTTCATGAGGATTAGGCTAATCATCCCATTTAGAAAACATCACAAGTAAAATTAATGATGTTTATAAAGATAAACATGGTTTTTTTTATAGCCCACTTACAATTTACATTTCATAGATCATTACAAATAAATTATTAAATGCTAAAACTGAATACATTTAAATGAACAAACTTGGCGTTGCATTTGCAACCATGTGAAAACAGGAGGTGCTGCAGCCCCCTCAGCACCCCTACTTCCCGCGTCCCTGGTCATCTTAGTAAAATACGCAAATATTGGTAGTCTGCTGTTTCATTTTGGATTGTAAACTGATTTTTGGGTGTTGGTGTTTTTAGCTGATTAGCATAGTTTCTTTAGTGAATTAGGTGCTGAAACAACAGTGACAGTGTATGCAAATAAATAACTCCCCCTGAGACATTTACTGGAGTCTCCTTCTTCTCAGATGTTTCTCTTGAGCAAAATACTGTCTTTTCTAGAGTTTTCAGAATGTTTCCCTGCAATGCCACAAACTCTGCTCTAATTTGCAGAGATGCCAAAGTCAATCATTTGATTTCAGAGCGTTTCTTCCTGTATCAAATTAGCTGGACAATGCTATCCAGATTAAAGTGGATAGCTCTGAACCTTTACCTGATGTCAACAGTTGTCTCATTTGTTGATATTTGGTTTTATTTTAATTTCTAGTTTGGGTCAGTAATTTAATGTCTTTGAAAGACATAGCTTATTCTCACAATACTGCATTTATTTGATGAAAAATACAGTAAAATAGTAATATTGTGAAATATAATTACATTTAAAATAACTTTTCTATTTGAGATGTCTTTTTTACATGTCATTTAATCCTGTTGATGTCACAGCTGATTTTCAGCATCATTACTCCAGTCTTCAGTGTCACATGATCCTTCAGAAATTATGCTGATATGATGATTTGGTGCTCAAGAAACATCTTATTATCAATGTTAAAAACTTTGTGCTTTTTAATATTTTTTGTAGAAAATGTGATAAACGAGCCATTTTTTTTTTTTTTTTCAAAAGAACGCATTTATACATGATGTCTTTAATGTCGTTAAGTGTTGTAACGAATCAGCTCATGGGGAATAGGAATAATTAACCATAACTAGTTATAATTAACTATTCATATTTTAGTTCCGCTGTAGATATTTAGCTGACCACTCAGTGTCAACTGTCTTGTCAATTCTACGAACGTTAATTTCCTGATTAAGGGAAATAACTTTCTTACAGTACAATTCTATAAGCTTGTAACGTAAATCTGCATGATTATTGACTCCGGTTATGAGCAAACAATGACACGTCAAGTGTGATACAAGTAAGGTTTTATTAACTACATAAACACATTAAGCTGGTCTACATACACATAACACACCCACCCACATACGTTGGTATAGGAAGGGTTAAAGTTTACTCAGCTTAGAAAGAGGCATAAAGTATGAATTTTATGGAACACTTTGCATATATTTAGCAGATCTAAAACCTGAGGGAAAACTTCAGATTCTTAGTTCAAACACACCTTTTTAAAAAGGTGTAACTGATATTTAATGTATTAATTAATAAGACTAAGTTTTATACTTGCTAGTCTCGGCGGTCTGAAATAGATTCCTGATGCAAATCTTAAGGTCCAAGATCTTGCTGAATTATTGATGAAAGAACCAGTTTGAGTCAGAGTCACTTGATGAATGAAAGGACTAGGCCGAAGAAAAGGCCTTGCACAGATGCTTTGGTATCCTGAAGCTTTTTTCTCACGACTTTTTCGTAGCTTCTGACCGAACCACCGACTGGGGGTTCACATGGAGTGTGGCCTTTTAAAGCCTGCAGAGATTCACGCCGTCCAGATGGGTTTGTCCAATGAGAAAGGCTGAAATTCCTAGCGGAGGTTGGAAATACTGGGGAGTTTTATTACTCTTTGTCTGTAAGCATGGTATTTTGCATATGTAATACGCTTACATACTTAGAACACTCAATATGGTTTCAGGTATGGTATCAGCATATAATATACACGCTGTTCGATGCATAAAAGGCGAATTCCTAGATCCTAACATGTAGAGTTACTCTTATAGATGAGTGGTTTTACCTGTAGGCATGAATAAAATAGTCTCTTAATACCACAGATTCTACAACACAGCAATAATATATCCAATGACCTGAAGGATCATGTGTGTGTTCATTCAACGAAAGGTTTTCCTATTAATTAATTAGTAGAAAAGTCAATTTCCTACTGTGCGTTTGTCCTGGGGACACAGAATGGGTTATCCTACTCACATTCCTGGAGGAGTCATAAAACCAGCGATATCATGATTAGTTGTCATGGTGACCAGAAGCCTGTTCTGCCTTTCTGAGGTGTTATATGCATTTTGGGGGAAGGGTCCATAGACCCTCGTAATTGGCCATTTGTTAAATTGAGGGGGAGTTAGATAATTGATTTGTTAAATATAATGAAAAATGTTGTGTCTGATTGGTCCAAATGCTACAGTGTCTTTAAAGCATCCTTGCTGGATGAAAGTATTACTAACCTCAAACTTTTGAATGGATATGTTTTTTATAAACCAAAGAGATATAATTCATATCTCTTTGATCCAGCTTGTGTCATTTTGCCAACACTTTTCGCCATTTTTCCTCCGTCCCTCCATCTGTACAAACAAAAAAGGACAAACACAGTAAAATCATGACGCATTTCAAATTCTCTAACCAGCTACATTCTGCTCTCTCTGGCCTTAGTGCCCCCACAGATTGACGTACGTCCCCAGGATCAAGCAGTTGCCCAAAGACGAACCGTCACTTTTCAGTGTGGCACCCAGGGAAACCCTCCTCCTGCAGTTTTCTGGCAGAAAGAAGGGAGTCAGGTGAGTGCAACTTATTTTTTCCTACAGTATCTAATAAAAACATGTTTTGAGATCGAACAATGCAATGAAACTGTATAGTATCTGTCCCATTTTGTGTGATTTTGTGATACAGCACTAGTAGCGAACTTGAAGTTGAGGTTAGCTAACATACTAAAGCTAGCAGCAACTCCAAAACGAGGGAGTGTGTGTCATTTCCATATGAAAACATTAACATTCAAAATGTTATGGTCAGTAAGATATTCTTTTAAATAAATGAGCAAGGATCCATTAAGTTGACCAAAATTCAGTTTAAAGACATTTATAATGTTACAGCAAATTTATATTTCAAATAAATGCTGAAAAAATGTAGGGGCCTAATTATAAAAAATGCTATCAAAACATTTTTAAGAACCCAATATAAAAATAACAGCAAATGTTTCAGCATTCACATAATGAGCATATAAATGATATCTGGAAATCATGTTACACTGAAGTCCTGGAGATTAGCTTAAATTCGCTTTATCCAGTTATTATTGTTATTTTCACTATTTTTTTTTTATTGTATTTTTGATTAAATAAATGCTGCCTTGGTGACTTTACATTAAATAAATCTTACCAGCCCCAAACATTTGAACAGTAATATATGAATACACTATAATATTACCCTTTGAAATGTATGCAGTATATAGTCAAGTACATACTGTATAGTGTAAGTAAACAGTGCATTGTACATGATTCGAGATGCAGCTTATGAGATGGCTCAGCATTGTCCCTCAGTAATCCAATACTTCACTGTATGTCATGCGTGGGTTTAAAGAGCCTGATTGGAGATCAAAGGCAGATCTTTTCATATAAAGATGATTTATTTGCATCTCAGAGCATGATTATCAGTGACTGATTAACTTAGCCAGAGCTTGAAAACAAGCCTAGAGCCTCTCGATGATTATATTTACCCTTGTTGATTCTGATTAGTCATGTATTGCTGATTGCATTGAAGAGATGATTCAGAGCATTGGATTGCTGGAGCCGGGCCCTTCGACAAAGCAGCGTGTTTTCAGAGCCATTATGGGAAACCACTGATGAGAGTTGGGCCTCCTAAGAGGCAAAAAAGACACTTGTGAAGGAGTGAGAGGAGAACATTTGACACAGAGGAACATCAGGTGTCAGATCAGCTCCCATAGGCCAGCAAAAGCACAGCGCTCAGTGTAATGGCAGTCAGGAGCGTGTTTCCAGGCTAAAAATAGATCTCCGTCAGTGCAGGGGAGAGCTAAAGACCACTCAGCCTTGATGGCTCACAACATTTTGGAGTAATTTGGGGTGTGGTCTGTGCAATGAATTTTATAGCACATCCCCTGTGTTCACGCTTGTAAGCCATTTGCAGCTGTGTTCCAGATTATGCTGTGGCCTTTCCACCTTCATCCATTACTTGCCCATTTTAAGCCTCTTAAGAGAAGTGAATGGATTCCCCCTCACTTACTGTACGTACCCCCAGTTAACCCAACTGAAGTCCCACAAAGGAGCAAACAGCTTCACTCAGCGAATTAAACTGCCAGAAAAACACAACCAAGCGCTCAAATCAGTTGATGTGCAGTTTTGATGGAAATGAGATCTATTAATCAGCTGTTTTTCAGTGGTATTTTGGAGGCACCATATTCAATTATTTTATTTTTTAGATAGTTAAATACTTGTCTTCAACAAGGATGCATTAAATTGTTCAAAAGTGACAGTGAAGCATTTATAATATTATAAAAGATTTCTATTTTTCCAATAATGCTGCCTTTGGACTTTCTATTCATCAAATAATCCTGAGAAAATGTATCACGGTTTTCCACAAAATATTAAGCAGCACAAATGTTTCCAACATTAATAAGAAGAAATGTTTCTTAAGCACCAAATCAGCATAATAGAATGATTTCTGAAGAATCATGTGACACTGAAGACTGGAGTAATGATGCTGAAAATTCAGCTTTGCCTTTACATGTTATTCATTTTAAATATATTAAAATAGAAAATAGTTATTTTCAATTGTAATAATATTTCAGAATATTTTTGTTTTTACTGTATTTTTGATCAAATGTGTAAATGCAGCCTTGGTGAGCATAAGCCTTTTTTTTAAATATTAAAAATTCTTACCGACCCCAAATGTTTAAACAGTACTATATAAATTATTGTATTATGCAAATGCATTATGAGTGAACACAAATTAATAATGGACAATTATTTATTTAAAAAGTTAACATTAGCATAGATTAATAAATGCTTAGAAGTATTTTTAATTGTTAGACCATGATACCTGATGCATGAACTAATGTTAATGAATTGAATCATTAAATTATTAAATGAATTATTGAATTATTGTTATAGTATGGATATATTGTACATCACTGTTATTGTAAAGCTTTACATTTGTACGTGACCATTTTTCAGCCTATCTGTAAAATTAAATTAAACAGGTTGCTTTTATTATTGTACCTTTACACATTTGAGAGCATTTCATTGTAACTATTAGAGTATACCTACTTAGTTCATCAAACCCTTTTACTTCAACAAGGACAATCCTATTTTCCATGGCCGTGTGGACCTTGTAAAACAGACTTTCAGTCTCTCTGAATACTGCGTAATTTGCCCACAGTGTGGTGTGAACTCAAGAGTCTGTCCTCTGTCGTAGATGCTGCTTTTCCCTGGCCAACCTCCTTCCCAGTCGGGCCGTTATTCTGTGTCCATGAGCGGAGAGCTGTCCATCTCTGATGTTCACTCTGAGGACTCCGGCTACTATATCTGCCAGGCGATCAGTGTGGCAGGAAGTGTCCTCGCCAAGGCTCTGCTGGAAGTGAAAACTGGTGAGTATCTGGGATTACAGTTCATCCCACCCAGTAAATGGCATCTCTGGAGATAATTGTGAAGAAAACCCCTAGTATTAACAAACCGCCTGAGTGCGAGCACAGTGTACTTCATTTTAATGTGCGTTCCTTAAGTCATGAAGCTGATTTTAATTAATGGTGCTTGCTGAGGGATTACTATAAGTGAAGTGTACATGAACACACTTCATTTTAAAACTTTGCAGCATCTCCTTTTTTAATAAACTGGTTGACTTCGTTAATTCAGGGTCCCTGCAGGTCCTTAAAAGTCTTAAATTTTATATTTAAGTCTTAAATATCATAAAAGGGATAGCAAATGTATAATTGTAATTTAAGAGGTTTTAAATTTGGGGTGAATACCGTAATTGTGAAATGATTTAATTAAAGGCAATGATGTAATTAAATAAATTGTGAGCGCTGCAAATGCGATACAAATGCGCTTGTTTGTAACTGAAAGTCCTGCATTATGCATAAACATTTTTTTCTGAATATTAACTGTAACTGGTATTTAATTAAATGTAACACTCTTGTGGCTTCTCTCTGGCCTGCCCTGTCACCATACAAAAATACATTTTTAACAGATTTGATATATAGGTTGTATCAGCACAATAATCTTTTAATTGCCTTTCTTTAATATCATCATATCATCAAATCCAATATGGATCGACTCTAATTCATACATATTGATGTCTTGAGTATTTTAAACTTACAAAAACCCTGTTTGCTGTTGAATATGTGCCATACACGTTTTATTTTGAGATTGTATGGGTTTGTTTGGTATGGACATGCGGTAATCTTTTTATTTCTGAAGGTCTTAAAGTCTTTAAAAAGTCTTCAAATTCTGCAGATACCCTGAAATAACTAGTCTTCTAGTCAACCATCCTGACCCATCACCGCAATTCCAGAATATCTTCACCTTTTGTGCCGTTGTGTTCTCAAAGTGTGATTAACTCTGACTGCCTGTTGCACTTCCGTAGCTGTACAAGTAAGTCGGGCTGATCTTTGGATGCCAGAAGCACTGTTAGACAACTGGACAGATGCAAGCACACTCCTCACAAACACACTCTGCTGTTTATCCTCCAGGCCCATCAGATCTCGTCCCACCAATTATCCGACAGGGCCCAGCCAACCAGATGCTCGCTTTAGGCTCCAGCGCCCTACTCCAGTGCCATGTGATGGGCAGGCCAATCCCCAGTGTCAGGTGGGAGAAGGATGGGCAAAGCGTTCTGAGCGATGACATTCACATAAGCCTAATGGAAAACGGCACTTTACACATCA
Organism: Sinocyclocheilus anophthalmus; assembly: GCA_018155175.1. NCBI lineage: Eukaryota > Metazoa > Chordata > Actinopteri > Cypriniformes > Cyprinidae > Sinocyclocheilus > Sinocyclocheilus anophthalmus. Next base: position 67,381 of record JADLZN010004266.1, on the reverse strand, counting down.
GCGGCTTGAAGGTATTTGACAGACGCTTCAGACAAAGATGTGAATTGTTTGCTTTGATTAGGGCTGTGAAAAGCGAAAGCTCCCTGGACAGAGAGCCTCTGAGAAAACATTTCAAACTAAGTGAGATGTTCACTAGCACACCTGAAATAATGGTGTCCACTTGAGCGTTTCTTACTCGAGGCAGGGTTTCCATCAACGCATGCAAAACACATTTAGCCACGTAATGTTCATAAATCAATAACCAACAGATCTGATCGCTCAGAGGAGCTCTGCGTACATTTATCTCAAATGTAATTACGCACACAAAATTACACTGATAAAGTGGAAGTGACACTAATCTGCAGTTTCCTTCCAAGTTTGGAGAAAAGAGAAAGATTTGTTTTAACTGATTTTGTCATTCCTTCATCAAGTTGGTTCAGTGGAAAAATAGCTCAAGACGTAAAGCTCTGAGTGTAATACATCTAAACTACCAGCCAAATCTGTCATGTCATGATATAGTGTTTGACATAACAGATATATTAGCCTATCAAATAAAGATGTAGGACTGAAATAATTAATTTGCTAATATAACTCTGTGGAGCTGGTAAAGCAGCCTATCATATATCTTATATCGTAACATAACATATCAGAATCATTGTTAGTGCAGAATCAAGTTCTGAAAAATGAAGTAGTATAAAATTATAATGTATATGTTATGCTGTGCTATGTTTTATGTTATGTTATGCTATGTTATGTTATGTTATATGTTATTTTAACTATTTTATATACACACATACACATTTTCTGATATTAATTATCAATATTAGTTGTGTTTAATATTAACTGCATTTTATTTGATAAATTAACTTTCATTTTATGGACTGCAATGGATAAATGCTCAATTTCCCAGAATTTAGTCCAAATTTAGTCCAAATGAAAAAAATAAATAATTACATTTAAAAATTTAATTCAAAAAATTTAAATTCATACTGAAAGCGAACCAGTTTTAAATGCAGAATTTAAACCCTGATATAACATTCAAAAGAAGTTGTCATTCAAAAATTCGTTTAAGTAACTTGAGAGAAGCCGCTGTGTATTGTACTGCTTTTAATTGCTTCAGATTTCAAGAACATTCCAGTATGAATGCCATCTGTGGTACAAGGTTTGACAGATTGCACTGCGGTATGCAGAATATAAAACAGCCGTTGAGAATGTCAAAAGTGATCTTAGAGAAGTTCAAACAGTCACAACCTCTAACTAACTGAAAACAAATTGAAATGACTGATCGGCTGAAACAATACATTTGATCCGCATCATTTGGAGAGAAAGAGAAAAGCACACAACTACTTCAGAAACATTGCATGCTAGCAATTATCTTTGTCATCTTTCAGAAATGATTTTGTCTTCTCTGTTGCTAGGAGACCGACTCAGGGACGTACACCTGTGTCGCATCCAGTTCCACTGGTGAGACGAGTTGGAGTGGGACTGTGACAGTGACAGTGAAAGGTAGCGTACAAGCATTCTTCTCTGTAACACAGCTCTGTATAAGACTTTGAAAAGGCTGATACTTCAAGAAACACATTGTACTGATGATTTCAATGTGCAGCCAGATGTCCTTGAAGAAGAATGCACCCCTGACGCAGTCACATTTGACTCTGTTTCTTGTGTTTAGCGACTGGAACGTCCTCCGTGCCACGGGTCTCGCAGTCCCTGCAGCTGCCTGGTCCTCCTCAGAAGCCCATGGTGACAGATGTGACCTCAAATAGTGTCACTCTCACTTGGCAGCCCAACCCACACGAGGGCGGAGCTGCTGTCACTTCCTATATCATCGAGGCTTTCAGGTTTGTATGTCTCCATTAACACAAAATTACTACTTTTTAAAAAACTTTTCTTTCAATTAAATGGTTGGAAACACTTTACAACAAGGTTCCATTTGTTAACATTAGTTAACTACATTAGGTAACTTGAACTACCAATGAAAAATACTTCTAAAGCATTTATTAATCTTAGTTAATCTGATGTTAAATTCAACATTTACTAATGTAGTATTAAAATAAAAATTTGTATAATAGTAATAGACAGGTGAGCTGAATACAATAATCACAAGCAAGCACTGGGAAACTAGGTCAAACAAGGCACTGAAGACAAAAATCTAACAATACATAGAACACATGTGACAATATGTGTATCACTTGAGCTGTTATTTAGCTAAATCGGCCTTCAGAGGTGGCATACTTTTCTAGGTGGATAAACATCTGAATATGTCATTCCTGTGTGTGTTTTCCTCAGTGTAAACAACACTTTATGCACATCATGAGAAAGTTATAAGGTTTACTCCAGTGCAGGGCATTGCTCTGTAGACTTCTATTGTAATGCATTACTATACACACTTTCAGCGTCAGAAATCCAATTTTCCATTAAGAGGTTATATTGGCCCCCTGGATTTGATTTTCAGGGGCATTTTTTTCACATTTATGGGGTTGTGTTTATTTCTAACCATATAAAATCCCACTCTGTTATCTTTTTATATCTTTTATAATTGGATGTTAAGGTGTCATCAATAAAACAAAATCAATATTTACTCATATTTTCTGTCATATTGTGTATAACTAGGCCTGGAATAAAATATTAAGAATTATATCAGATGTTACAAACAAGAAAAACAGAGCAACATGTTATGGAGCATTTCTCCTGCCTTTTAAGTTTCAGTGGTATTTTTCCCTGAGCCACTTTTAATTTCTGACCCTGTATGCATTACATATGATTTGTGCTTGTGTTTACAAATTGAGGGCCGAGTTTTATGGTAATCAAAAGCTTGTCACGGAGGCTGTCAATACTACTGTATATTGAGTCTGGAATGTTCCTCTACTGTAAAGATTGCACTTTATCTCATATTGGAAAATGCATTCAAGTCAGTTCCTGCATGGATTTAAAGTCTGCTGCAGTGCTACATATTAAAAAGAAATATATGAGGAAGGGGGTTCTACACCCTCTCCAGTGGCCTGATGGGTAGCGCGAGTGGCAGACGTTCTCATTATAGTGCCGGTTTTGTTGCAGACGTCATTCACAGTGTCAGAGTGGATGGAAGTTTATGGTAAAGTAAGAGTGAAGCATTGCTCTCTTACAGGCTGGATGTTCCCTGGGACTGCAGTTAGAATTCAGCAGAACTTGTCCCTCTGGCTCTGTGGAGGTCAGATGAACAGAAGGCCTCTATTATTGTCCCGCCAGGAGAGCAGCAGGGAGGGTGATGCAGGGAGGCGGAGAGTAGAGGCCAAGTCGTTATTTAGCTCTGCTCTGACACCTTGTTAAGAAGACGCTTGGATTTATAGTGCATCTCGCTCTGTTGAGATGTCACGGTCGTGCGCACAGTCCGAGAAGCCAACTGGGCAGACCTTATGTGCTCACGGTGCATGAAGACAAGGCCAGATCCTCTCTATTGTCCTTCACACGCTGCTCCTTGCTCACTTTTCTCATTAACAAAGGCCAATGTGTCCAATTCAGCATGTTAGTGAAGCTTCACATAAGAAATTATAGTCTGTTGGGGAGTAACAAACTTGTTACAAATTTAACTACATTTTTCATTTGCATGACTATAGTGCAGCTGTTTTTGAAAAACTGCAGGTTTTCAAGTAACATGGTGTTTTTTCCACATGTAGCAGTATGGCAAAATAGGTGTTTATATTCTGCGCACAGCCTTACAACTGAGCAAGCAGAGGGAATAAAAACAGGCTCTATTAGAATGACTCTATCTCTCAAATAGAGTTGGGAAGTCAGATTAATTTAGAGAGTCAGATGATTTATTTTATTGAATAAATTATTACTTGGTTAATTACTGCTGTTTATCACTGTAATTCAGTTAGATTTGTCTGTATGCTATATGAGTGTTGTTTAGTTGTAATATTTAGTGTTTAGTATACATTTATGGAGCTATGTGTTAATGTTATAATATTGAAAACAGATTTGTGTATCATATTTGTGTATCATATATAAAGTTTGTGGTCTGTATGAGGTTTTAATGTGTTTGAAATAAGCCTCTTATGCTCAGCAAAGCTGCGTTTAAAATATGAAATGCAGTAAAATTGCAAAATATTATTACAATTTAAAATAATCTATTTCAGTATATTTTGAAATGTAATTTATTCCAGTGACAGCAAAGCTGAATTACTCAATGCTGCAAACAATTGTGCTGCTTAATATTTTTTTATGGAATTTTTTTTTTCACAATTCTTTGATGAATAAAAAGTTCAAAAGAACAGCATTTATTTGAAATGAATATTAATAATAAACATAATAAATATCATTACTGTCATTTTTGAGCAATTTAATGTGTCCTTGCTAAATAAAAGTTTTAATAAAAAAAATAATAATCTTACTGACCCCAAACCACCACCATATATCTGATATAGATCCCTTATATTTCTTCAGTGTCTTTGTTAGTGGCTTGTAATGTAGCTAACTACTTTTTCTAAAGAGCAGCTTTAATATAGTTTAAATTATGAGTAGCTTGTGACTTGACAAGCTACAGTTTCAAAGTAACTTCCCAGAGCTACCAATATAACAATTATTTGAATATCCAAATGCGTATCCTCTGTTGTATGATTGAACCATGACATAATTCAAATGTCTTTTCATGTGTATGGATGAGCATCACACTGATTTTTTTCTGATGGTTAAGGGATATAATTAGGCATGGCGCAAAGCACAGCAATTCACAGCTTTGTGTGATTTAGTTCTTTGATAAAAAGGCATCAGTAGCAAAGATAAATGTTAAATAATTAGATTTATTAATAATGTAATACAGTAATATAGCTCATCAGCTTAAGCTGCAACTTGACACATTAATATAGAATTCAACTGATGTACAGTCAGTGGCTTTAAACATCATTCATTTTGATTGTAAAGCTGGAGACGTGTTTTGTGAATGAGTGTAGAGTTAATTTCCTGTGTCTTATTCCAGTCAGTCAGTGGGCAGCACATGGCAGACTGTAGCTGATCTCGTGAGGCTGGAGAAGCATACAGTGTCTGGACTTTACCCCAACACTGTTTACCTGTTCATCATCCGAGCAGTCAACTCCTTTGGGCTGAGTGACCCCAGCCCCATCTCAGAGCCAGTCCGAACACAAGGTGAGTGTAGTTTCTGGTGTAGCGTGTGTGATGGCTGTTTTTATGGTTTGTGCACATCTGCATAATGTGTGTGTACATTTTTAGATGGTCCCGAAGGTCAGGGAAAAGACCAAGCACATGTGCAGATGGATTTAGGAGGGGTCAGGGTTCGTCTGCAGACACCCAAAGTCTTGAGCCCTACAAGCGTTCAAATCACATGGACCGTGAGTATATGATTTGATGTACTGTATATGTGTCTATAACAGTCCATAAATGATGAGAAATAAGTCAATATAAGTACATATAAGTAGCAAATCAGCATATTAGAATGATTTCTGAAGGATCATGTGACACTGAAGACTGGACTGCTGAAAATTCAACTTTGCCATCACAGAAATAAATTACATCATATTAAAAATCATTATTAGTATAAATATATCATTTCAACCATCGGTAACAAAATTACATAAGAATGGCCATTCACAAAATCTGAAACTCGTTGTTGATATGTCAATGTTGATATTATTTCAGCTTTACCAGCACCCTCGCTATATTGAAGGCTACAGGCTGTACTACAGGCCTGTGGGGAGCGTGTGGATGATCCAGGACATAAAAGCAGGTCCCCTACACACTGCTGTTCTAACAGAGCTACACAGAGGAAAAGAATACGAGTTCAAAATGAGACCGTATTATAATGAGTTTCAGGGGATTGACAGTGAAATAGCTGTGGTTCGCACTCCTGATGAAGGCAAGACTTATTTTGATATTCAACTCGAGTCTTTAGCTTTTAGTTCGCATGACTTTCATTTTACCCTCAAACTTTTGCTGTAATGTTAATGTTTTGACATTTGCCCATCATATTTCTGCTTTTAGTGCTGAGCGGCCCTCCTCAGGGAGTCAGCGTGGTGCAGTTAAGTAACAGTTCAATCGTGCGAGTGTCCTGGCAGCCTCCTCCCCCTGATGTGCCAGAAGAGCTCATACTAGAATACAGGGTGAGGCCGGTGAAGCCTTAATGTGGAGAGCCTCTCAGTGACCGCTAGGTAAAATGGTAATGGCTGAAGTCTGTATCTGTGCCGTATAGGTGTGGTGTGCAGGAAACGAGTCTCAGCAGATGATCAACAGGAGCGTGGATGGGGATATGCTGTGGGTGATGTTGGATGGGCTGTTGCCCGAGTCAATGTATAGCGTGCAGGTTGCAGCGGTCACAAGTGCAGGAGTGGGCGCTCATAGCCAACCTGTGCTCATCTTCCTGAGTGAGTACCGCCATCATTTCTACCCAGGAACATTTTAAATTAGTAGCTGCTTTTTGTAACACAGTAGCAGGTTTCTATCTGGTCTAAGATGGTCAACAAACCAGTTACCAGGAGGTCATACTAACTTAAGATGGCTGGCTATCTAATGACCAGCTTGGCCAGCTAATGAGTGGCTTGGTTTAACTAATATTCAGCTTCGACCAGCTAATAACCATCTTGGCCAGGTAATGGCCAGATTGAGCCAGCTGAAAACCAGCTCTGACCAGCTAATAACCAACTGTGGCCAATAACTGTTTTGGCCAGCTAATGACTGCCATGATCCAACTAATAACCAGTTTAGACCTGCTAATAACCATCTTCACCAACTATTGACATGCTTGATCCAACTTATAACCAGCTTAAACTGGCTAGTAACAATCTTGGTCATCTAACAGCCAGACTGAACCAGTTAAAAACCAGCAGTAACCAGTTAGTAACCAGCTTGGACCAATAACCATCTTGGCCAGCTAATGGCTAGCTGAATCCCACTAATAACCCGTTTAGACTGCTAATAACTTGCTTGGACAAGCTAATGGCCATCTTCACCAGCTATTTATAAGCTTGACCCAGCTTATAACCAGGTGGGACCAGCTAATAACCATCTTGGCTAGATAATGACCAGATTAAGCCAGCTAAAAACAGCTTTGACCAGCTAATAGCCTGTTTGGATCATTTAATGACCCATTTGACCAGCTTGGCCAGCTAATGACTGGCCTGATCCAACTATTAACCAGTTTAGACTTCCTAATAACAATTTTAGCTGGCTAATTACCTGCTTGGACAAGCCACTAACCATTTTCACTTGATCCAGCTAATAACTAGTTTGGACCAACTACTGTAATAACTATCTTGGCCAGATACTAGCCAGATTGAACAACAAATTAGTCTTCTTGGACCTGCTTGTCCAGCTAATGGCTGTTTTGTTCCAGCTAATAACCATCTTGGCCAGCTAATGGCTAGATTGAACCAGCTGAAAACCAGCAGTGACCAGCTACTGTAATAACCAGCTTGGACTAGTAACTGTCTTGGCCAGCTAATGACTGGCTTGACTAATAACCAGTTTAGACCTGCTAATGACCATTTTGGCTAGCTAATAACCTGCTTGAACAAGCCAAAAACCAAATGCTTGATCCAGCTATTAACTAGTGTTGACCAGCTAAAGGCTAGACTGAACAAGCAATAATCTTCATGGACCAGCTTGTCCAGCTCAAGACCAGTTTGTTCCAGCTAATAACTAGCTAGGCCAGCTATTAATCCTGCTACCATATTTTGTGCTGTCCAAAACACAGCTGCCAGTTTAAGCTGGATTTTTCCGGCAGGTTTATAAAAAAATATTTACCGCACACCTCTGATGGTGACACTTATCCCACCTGACAGATTCTAATCTCAGCTTTTACTCGTATTTTATGTTAAGGAATTGAAAATGTTAGGGATTTTCATGCTGTGTGTCAGTTGAAGATAGATGATGGGGGAAATATATTTTGATAAAATGTTTCCTGTATAAGACAAGAAGCATTTACTCTTCTGTCTCTTTTCCGTTTTCACATAATCGCTCTTATTCACTTTTTTCCATTTCCTCCTTATATCTTCTATCAGAAATAGCAATAGATCAGTCCTTGTCAGTGGTGAAGGATGACACTGTCAGCCTATCCGAGCAGATCACAGGGGTGGTCCGTCAGCCAGCTTTCATTGCCGGGATTGGTGTATCATCCTGGATGGTTCTAATGGGTTTCAGTACCTGGATCTACTGCAGACACAGGAGGAGGAAAGAACTTGGACACTATACTACTTCCTTTGCATATACGCCCGCAGGTAACCTTCTGTACCATACTAGCACAAAACTAACAATGTGTGCCTCCAAATTATGTTCTCAAAGGAGCTTTTGGGATGATTTCTTTCTCATATTTTTTTCGTTTTGGACAACTCTCATCGCGGTGATGGCTAGGAATCTTTCCAAATGGAAGCGTTTGTAATCAGGGAGACTTAAATGAAAAGTATACAAACGTTGCAAAAAGGCTCATAGCAGAATGATTCTCCCTGACACGGCCCCCATTTCATTAACCACCGAAGCAACTAAATTACCCTTTTAAAAAACGGTTATTTTAAATTGTAAAAAATAGTTTTTGATCAAATACATTCAACCTCGGTGAGACTTACTTCAAAAATATATTTTTTTAAATTTTCATGGTACTGTACTGGTTGTGTAAATGTCATATTCATTAAATAGGGCATATTATGAATTGTATTTAATTTTCACATACAAATAGGGGATTTATATAGAGAGAACATGGAAAGTTGTCAGGAAAAAGTAATAAAAAACACGATATTAAAATGATATATAATTTACATTTAAAAATGTATATTGTAGGGTATGTAATATATAAATGGATACATAATCATATAATATTGTAAGTATTTAATATTAAGATTTAATATGAAAATTATTATTGTTTAAAAAAAACATTTTATCAATTAAATGTTTCATATTTAATGTAAAATAATTTATTTTAAATTAAATTATTTAATTTCCTTGACAGGCCATGTTTACTGGAGTCACATTTGGGTAACTACCCTTGGCTGGCTGACTCGTGGCCTACCAGCAACTTCTCTCCAAATGGAAAAGATTCAGTCAACTGCTGTGCAGGCAGACTTGATTCCACAGATCAATACTACAACAGTAAGATCTCTGTTATGGGCGTTCCCCTACATTATGGTACTGTCCCACTTACAAATCATATCTCCTATAACTCATTAATATGTTTTCCAGCTTCAGGATTATCGAATTATCTGAACCAGAATGGGAAGTACAGCCCGGCCTCTAATGAAGGTGCCATATACTGTACCATCAACCCAGCTGATGCAGATGGTCATGACGTGTGCAGCCTGTACTCTCAGGGTCCAGACCCGTACACCAGCACGCCAGTCCTCTCCAAAACTGATCTCTACAACATGGAGCAGGACCTGGACCAGTGGAGCCTTCAGTCCAGCCACAGTGGAGCAGAATATGCAAAACTTCAGTATCCAAGAGGCAAAAATGGTAGGAGTGACATTGATTTCAATCATGAGGGTTATGGGATTTGTCCTTTTGGTATTCGGCAGGAATTATGCAGACCGTTTGAATCAACAAGTGCTGCAAAAAATGCTGATTTCAATGTTATGCAGAGGGACTTGAGTTCAGCCTTGTGACTGTTACATGCTGTTTTTCAGCCAAAATGATGACGCAGAAGTCTCTAGGACAAATTTCTTCACCCACTTGGTCTGATGTGCTGTCCCTTCATTCAGCACAAAACAAGGAGCTTCAAAACACAGAAAAAAGACACAGGTAATAACCATCGCCATACTACGGCAGGACATTGGTATATGTCCAGATAAGCATGGTAGTTTATGGTAAATGTACAAAAAACACACTGTGATCATGATGCATGATCAAAAAGCCATGGTAGCATGTCATTGAAATACATTGAAATACTTGTTCAAAAGCCAATGTTAAAGGGTTAGTTCACCCTAAAATCAAAATTCTGTAATTAATTACTCACTCTCGTGTTGTTCGAAACCCGTAAGACCTTCGTTCATCTTTGGAACACAAGTTAAGATATTTTTATGAAATCTGAGCGGCTCTCTGACCCTCCTAGACAGCAAGGGTACTACCACGATCAAGGTCCAGAAAAGTAAGATGATTGACAAAGTAGTCCGTGTAACATCAGTAGTTCAACTGTAAAGTTACGAAGCTACAAGAAAACTTTTGTGCTATTTAAGTATACTTTATTTCAACCACTTTCACGTCTTACTGCGTCACTTGTGGACGTGCGTTCACGACAGTATCATGACGAGAGCGTGTGGCGGCGCTTCGTGTGTTCATCGTGTGTGGAAGTAGCTTCGTAACTTTACAGTTGAACCACTGATGTCACTAACCCGACCGGACTATGGCTGATCATTCCCTGGTCATATTTTCTAGGACCTTGAACGTGTAGGTACTGCTAGTCTAGGGAGGGTCAGAGTGCCCTCAGATTTCATTAAAAAAATCTTAAATTGTGCTTCCGATAGACCTGACTTTTTATACGTTGAAGCGTTTCTTTACTGGTTTGGTACAACACGAGGGTGAGTAATTAATGACAGAATTTTCTAACCCTTTAATACCAAGTTGTATGTCCAAAAACTGTGATATAATTTTTTTTAAAACATGATAATACCACAGTACATGTCCAAAAACTCTGATACCTTGTTAAAAAAACATTGTCATACCAGTTGAATGTCCAAAAATTGTGATACAATTTTTAAAAACATGCTAATGTTGTAAATGTAATATAATGTAAATGTCCATGGACCATGGTACCATGTTGAAATATCATGTTAATACCATGGTAAATGTCAGAAGACCATGGTGATATCATGGTACCATGCTAAAAGACCATGTTGTTTGTTCAAAAACCCATGTTAATATGACGGTGCATGTCCAAAATTAATGATATGACCATGGTATAAGTCCAAAAACTGTGGTAATGCCATGTTACTTTTTGATATTTTTTGTTAGAGTCTGTCAGCTTATTTCCAGAAGATTTCATAAACTTATAAACGTGCTTTTCAGAAGCGGCCATGTGTCTTTTTTTTCTTTTAAGTTCAGACACTTCTGGATATAATTCTCCTTCTCAGAAAAGTGACCCAATATGGAACCTGTGCGACATGGTAAAATGTAGTCTGGGTGATAAATTGAGGTCTTATCTAAACGTATTTGATGTTTGAGCTCAAAGTGACAGGGGCTAATGATGTTAGTGCTTAGAGCCAAGCCGTCCTGGCTGTTTGAGATGGGGCCAAGAGGCAGGTCACCAGACGCGGCTTCTCAGAATGAACCTGTAAGAATAGCCACGGGTTGGAATGAAGCGGAACCACACATATCAACCTTTGTCCTCAATGCTTTCTTTCTTTCACATCATATTTTTATCATCACCCTCCATGGATGAAACTGCTTTGACACATTTTGCTAAGCTTCTTTACCAATGTGTCTTTGTACCCACATTAAATTCTCGTTTATCAAGACTCTTTTTTTACTTTTTTCAAAGGACCACAGTCTGGTTTTATTTACCGCAGTCTTTTATCGTGTAATGAAATCAGTGCTAGATGCATCAGGGGTCCAGAATCTTTTTGAATGTGTGTCATTTAATGTGCTGTCCTCCCCGGGCTTTTTTTTTGTTGTTTGTTCCCTTGCCTTGTTTCCGTACAAAACTGGTTTGTGCGCATTCACCCTCATGCCCCCGTGGATTCCCCGCCAGATTTAGTTTTAAATGGAATTCCTCAACTTGTTCGTCTCCCCTCCCCCCCTACTTAGCCGTGTGGCGGAGAGAGCGCGTTGATCCAACACCTAACGCCCTTACGACAAGGTGGTGTCCTCCTCTGCCTGAGCGATCTTATCTAATTGAGGGTCTGGAGGATGCAGCCACTCTGCATTTGAGAGGAGAGGGACCAAACCGAACAAGCCACGCACCCTCATCAGCCTCGCAGATACCACAGTTCACCTATTACAGCACCACCTATCAAACCCCCCCCCCCCCACCCAACGAGGACACAACCTTCCTCCGCACCTGCACTCTCCAGCCCTGCTGCCACAGTAAAAAACACACACCCACAGCAATCAGGGACTCCAGCGTTCCCGCGAATCGTTCCCGATCCCCGCGTCAACTGCTCATTGTGGCACCACACCCCCATCCTGCGAAGAGCATAGTGCGACTATCTGGCGAACTCTCAGAAAAAATAATGCATCCAAAAGCATCAAATAAACTGCTTCGCCCCCCCCCAGATACTTGTGGACTATATACTGTCTTCTGAAGTGACTATCGACGTTGGTCTGTATGCAGCCCACCCACGACCAGAACAAACTGAAATTTTAGTTGTTATTCAAGTCACCCAACCATATTTGATTTGACCGCTCAGCATGCATTTACATTTGCATTTAGTCATTTAGCAAATGCCTTTATGCAAAGCGACTTACAAATGAGGACAAAAAAAATCTGTCAAAACTAACAAAAGAGCAACAATATATAAGTGCAAATGACAAGTCTCGGTTAGCCTAACGCAGTACACGAGGGTAGGTGTATACTATATATATATATTACATTTTTTTTATTTTGCATAAATCAATAACTATTGTACATGCATACATACATACATAAAGTTAATTGGCAATTTGTTTTTAAATTATTTGGGTAAAAAAAATGCCATTTGCTAAAAATATGCAAAAAAAAATTTCAATATGCATTTGCATTTTTTTTTTATTTCTATTCTTTACAGAAAACAAATTATCATGGCTTCCACAAAAAATTTAAGCAGCACAACTGTTTCCATCATTGATAAAAAAAAAATATTGAGCATCAAATCAGCATATTATAATGATTTCTGAAGAATCATGTGACACTGAAGTAGTAATGATGCTGAAAATTCAGCTCTACCATCACAAGAATAAATACAATTTTAAAATACATTAAAACAGAAAATGGTTGTAAAAATGGTAATAATATTTCTCTAATTAATGTTTATTTTGTTAACTCAAAGCAGCCTTGAGAGAATTCTTTCAACAAAACGTTAATTAAAAATTTTTTACTTTGTGTATATACAGTATATATCTATCTCTATTTATATAATATCTTTTCATATCGTTTTTATATCTTTTTTCTTTATTAAAACTGATTTTACTCTGTTCTTGCCATGACAGTATAGCTTTAGAATCTGACATGCCATTAAATGGATAGTTCACGTAAAAATGAAAATTCGGTCATTAATTACTCACCTTAATGTTGTTCCAAACCCGCAAGACCTTCGTTCATCTTCGGAAACAAATTAAGATATTTTTGATGAATTCTGAGAGCTTTCTGACCCTCCCATAGACAGCAATGTAATTACCACGATCAAGGTCCAGAAACGTAGCAAGGAGATCGGTAAAATAATCCATGTGACGTCAGGGGTTCAACAGTAATTTCATGACGCTACGAGAATACTTTTTGTATGGTAAAGAAACAAAAATAACGACTTTATTCAACAATTCGTCTCCTCCGCGTCACCCTGTAGCGCCATTTTAGAGAGTATCCACTGAACATATGCTCGGATACGTTGTTTTCATTCAAATCAAAGCGTAAACAACAGAATAGCATACACTGTTTATGTTCAGTGGATACTCTCCAAAATGGCGCTAGGGTAACGCAGAGGAGACGAATTGTTGAATAAAGTCGTTATTTTTGTTTTCTTTGCGTACAAAAAGTATTCTCGTAGCTTCGTAAAATTACGGTTGAACCCCTGACGTCACGTGGATTATTTTACCGATCTCCTTGCTACGTTTCTGGACCTTGATCGTGATAATTACATTGCTGTCTATGGGAGGGTCAGAGAGCTCTCAGAATTCATCAAAAATACCTTAATTTGTGTTCTGAAGATGAACAAAGGTCTTACAGGTTTAGAACGGACATGAGGGTGAGTAATTAATGACAGAATTTTCATTTTTGGGTGAACTAACCCTTTAAAGAAAAAACCATTTGTAAACAAAAAACGTAATTGTTCATGTGTTTATTCAACAGGAAAACACAGTGTGCACACAATACACAGTTTGCTCTTTCCAACCCAAAGCTATTAACCAAGACAGAGTCTCTTAATGGCGGCATTCTCAACCACAGTGGTCCTTGGAGAGACATTGCTGCAATGGAGGAACTATTCTCCAACACAGGCACAAGTAGGCCCTTCACCGCTGCAAAAATAACCTACTGTTTTTAATACATTGCTGATGATTATGTATGGAGTACATAATCTTTGTTTACTTTAATCTGCACTGCTATTAGAAGAATATACATCATTCACGTCCTCAGTTCAGAAGCCCAGGCCTAAGAAGAAATCTCAAAAGGATGGCCTTGCGAGACGTGAAGTGTTGAAACCAGGGAGTAAGGACCCACATAGTTAATAAATTATTGACTGAAGTAATTAAAGCAGTTGTTCTTCTGTAATAATGGAGTGTATAGATGATCATTCACACTTTTGGTTTGTGCGTTTCTGCAGACCTGCCTCCCCCACCTGAGCCCCCTCCTGTAACGGAGGACCCACTCAAGCACCTGACAGACACACTGGACAATGGCGGGAGCAGGATGCCCCCACACCACAGAGAGAGAAGATCAGACCGCAGAACAGCTGCACAGTGGAGCACGGAAGGTCAGACTTTAGGAATAACAAAAAACTTTAGCTAGTAGTGATTGCAAGTATCATTATTGCTACTAAAAAGCTCTCAAAACACCTTAGCAACACATAGCAATGCAATCAACATTGGCATACCATGTAATTTTTAAAATAAAAAATTGTAAAACTCCTAAAAATGGCCAGTTTAATGTAAATATTAAACATTTAAAAATGGATTTGTATAAAACAGTAGTCCTATATAGATTATGAAATCTAAATCTAAATGTGTGATCTAAATTATCTATTTAAACCTAAATGTTAAATCTAAATGCAAATGTTAAATCTTAAATTTAAAAAATAAATAGAAATGTTACATGTATATCTAAAATATAAATGTTAATTAAATGTTTTTAAAAAAATAATATGGGTTACAAAAATATTACAACTGCTAAATATGGCAATTTTTGATGCAAAACCTTTTTTTATTATTATGCATTTGTGTAAAGGACAATACCTAAAATATTTAATTATATAATGTTTGTATCTAATATCTATTTAAATTAAAGGTTAAATCTTAAATATAACAAGTAAATTAAATGTGGTAAATGGTATAAATTAAATAACAATTGGGTATGTTCAATAAATAAAATACATAAATATAATACATATCAGTGTGGACAATTTTTTAATTAAACTGGTTGCAAAAAATATGGTCGTCTTTATGCTGTTTCAACAATATGAATTATGTATTTGATATTTATTTTGATACTAAATATTCTATTTAAATCTAAATGTAAATCGTAAATCTTAAACATCAAAAAAAAACTAATATAACTGTTATTATAACATTAAATATAAAATGTTAAACCTACATGGTAAACCTAAATTATAAGTGTTAAATGTAAAAAGTATAAATTAGTAATGTTTTAAATAAGTGTTAAATATAAATATAGATCTTGACATTTATATAAATACAAATCAAACATTTAGAGAACATGCAAATTAACATCTCTGGGCTGTCTTGACATTGGTTCAGTGTGACATTGAACCCTTTAGCAACTGCGTAGAAACGCCCTGGCAACCATCCACAGCATCATCCATTCTGACATACTAGTATCATAAATGCTAACACCACTCTCATCTTCTTCATAAAATATTGTTGTGACTGATATCAACAAAAACAAATCCACATCTAAACTTCCTAGTAAAAATCTCTTACAACACTTTAGCAACTGCGAGGAAACTCCCTGGCAACCACCCACAGCATAACCCATAGAACCACGCACGGGCAGGCAGCATCTCATATTCTTTATAAAATGTAAAAATATAGTTCTGTGTGTTGCATTTTTGTTTCTCACTCTATATTTGACTGTTTTGACTGTTTCATTGCACAGATGAAGATTTAATCCAGTATTTCAAAGCAAACCTGCTGTCCAGTGGTCAGATGTCAAGCCACTGTTCCCTCTCCAGAAGCTCTGCCTCTCACTCCTCCGCAACCTCGCGTTCCTTGGGGGCAGGAAGGAGGAGAAATGAGGTTAGATGAGTTTGTGTGGGACTGTGTATCTTGCCCGGTCGACACATGGTCTGAATAAGTTCATTAGTCACTGGCCACGCGTGGGGCCTTGGAGCATTGTAGTAAATTAGCAATCGATAAGCTCCAGAACACTCGGCGTGCAGAGCTGGAAGCACACTAAATGAATCAGGCAAATTATTGCATTTCCAATTTTTTAAAGAACTGTGTTGTCTCATGTGGTCTCCATGGTATTGATATTCCATTGAATATTAAAAATACAACTAATACGTTTGTTAGAGCTAGGTAGAATATTACTGCATGTTACAGCTTTAATGTGCCAGAACTAGATTACTTGGCAACAAAATTATGATTTTATGTCATTTTGGGCTTGTTTATTTTCAGAACATGATATGAGGAGAGAAGGTTGTCCTGTTGTTCACCACTCTACATGCAACATACGCCATGCAGTGTATATGCCTCCGCGCTCTGGTCCACCTGTTTTTTTGTTTGTGTTTTTTTAGAAAGGTTTTTTAAATGATCCATTGTTGTCCTACCTCTGTATGTATATATTTTTACAATGTTTTTGTGTGAGGAAAAAGGCATGCCGGAAGGTGTGCCATTTTATTATTTATTATTATTTATTGTATTTATTCATTTAAAAAGAAAATCAAATGTTTAAAAAAAAATGACAGAAAATTTTAGATGAACATGATGTTTGAATGTATATGGCGCATACATGTATGCCTCAATGTCTACATGTAATAAAAAGGTTTCAACATTTTTGTGGACAAATATAACAGATCATCAGGCACAGTCTATGTGAACAAACCATGCAATGATACATTAGTAAGCCTATAGAATACCAAATGTTTGTTGTTGTAAATCCTCGCTAGGACTGTCTCCTTACTATCCTGTGCTCACCTAAAGGGTTTTCTTTTCTCCTGGAGAATGATTCACACCATGTCAGACTGTTTTCCACTGATGCATCAATCATTTGCAGTTTTACATGTTCGGATTGCATACAAAACACAATAAAACTCATGTTCTAAGACTTGTTTTACAGTACTGTTACTGATATGGATTTCTTTGTCTATTATTTTGTCAATAACTGTGCACTTGGGTTTGGAATTCATGAAAATGTAACATGTAATTCTCATTAGTGTCCATGTTCGCGTGTTCATGAAAGACTGTCGGTCTGTGTATTAAAATGCGGTCACAAATCACGTTTGTACGGCAAAAAATCTGTGAGAAACACAAGAGGAATCCAAAACTCAACAGGAATCCAAGTAATTGTGAATTTCACAGTGATTCATATTGAAATTATTGTATTTTGCAGCGAAAATTTGCCATTTCATATCGGATTAAAGTCTGTTAAAACATGCAAATTTGCTGCTTTTTGCTAATCTTTCAATATAAAGCTGATTGGTTTGAAAGTGAAGTAATCATGCAATGGACATAGGTGGCGACAAGCGACTGTCTTTTTGAGTGAGTCATGAATTTTTCTTTCAGCCAATTTGTTCAAAAGCACTGATTTATTCAGAAACGAAATGTGACCGTTTTCTACAATTGTTTTAGATGCTGCTCCAAATGCAGCTAATCTTTATGAATGAGTCATTGAATAATTGAATTGGCCCAATGCAGAGAGCCTCACCTGACCATCCAAATTACTATTACAAATGCCTACATCTTTTATTTAGATGCAAATTTTTACAAGCCACTGTTTGAATTCCTCTCTTCATAAATTGAATTTACTCCCTGAAATGGCTTATCTGCCTCATAAATAATTTAAACTCTGAAAGACTGTTATTTTGGTGTTGCAGTTGCCAAAATGTAGCTTTAAGGACAAAACATATTTGCTTATAAACAGCATCCACGCAAGAGCATCAACACAGCTGTCCAAAGCAGAAATGTGAATTTTCAGTCGCTTAGAAACAAGCGCAGAAATAGACATGTTTAATGAATACACCAGTCTGTTTTGAGCACATTAACTATGGCCTAGTTAAAGTAGGGTGGTTCAAGTCAAGCCACAAAGATGTGAACCAGTGGCGAATGTGAGTGTGTCTCACATGAGACCTTCTTCTCTGGAGATCATTTTGAAATTTTAATAAACACTTTCTAACCTCTGAACATTTCTCTATGCCTCTGAATCTGACCCCTCTCACCTCGTGCCATCTAGTCACATTTGAAATCACACAAAGTAGGCAGCAAACTTAATTAACTCACATGTGGTGTATTTAAAACCCTGTGGGCCCCTCTGGGTTTAAAAGAGAAAGAAACATAGGAAAATGTATGCTAGTGTGGACGGGCCGTTGCTGGGATACGTGTGGGTAGTGCTGGGTGGTTCAGTTAAATATGGGTCAGTGAGTGCATCGTCCTGTCCCCACACTCATTTCAGATGGAGTCATGTGTTAAGAGAGATTTTTGATGATATGTCAAAGCACATCACAGTTGGTTCTTTGGGACGGCAGACGTTTAAAACCTCTGCATTGACTGGTGGGGAGTAAAGCTCCATTAATGCAGCACCAAGGATTGATGAAGGCAGTCCATGGATTATTACAAGCAACTTTGCTGGATGAGTTTTGGATAGGAAGAGCTTTTGGTTCAGATTGTGTAGCAACAGGATCCCTTATAGCTAGGATCTAATCCAGAGAATTTGTGGAAGTGGCTTTTAATAGAGGCCACTTTTTTCTTTAAAGGAACACTCCATTATTTTTGAAAATAGGCTCATTTTCCAACTCCCCTAGAGTTAAACAGTTGAGTTTCACCGTTTCCGAATCCATTCAGAAGATTTCCGGGTCTGGCGGTAGTACTTTTAGCTGTTGCTTAGCATAGATCATTGAATCTGATTGGACCTTTAGCATCTCGCTCAAAAATGACCAAAGAGTTTCTATATTTTTCCTATTTAAAACTTGACTCTTCTGTAGTTACATCGTGTACCAAGACCGACGGAAAATGAAAAGTTGTGATTTTCTAGGCCGATATGGCTAGGAACTATACTCTCATTCCGGCGTAATAATCAAGGAACTTTGCTGCCGTACCATGGGTGCAGCAGGCGCAATGATATTACGCAGCGCCTGAAAATAGCAGTTAGCACTCACTGCAGAGCAAAGATCCAGGGGGCGTGGTTGGATTCACATCTAGGGGGTGGAGATGGGTGGGTTTAGGGATCAGTGGGTGGAGACGGGTAGGTTTAGGTATATGTAAGGTGGGAGGAGTTGGGATTGGAATCCAACCTCCGACACCCTGGATCTTGTGTTCTGCAGTGAGGACCATCTCGAAAATAGGCTTATTGGAAGTTACCTAGCTGGGGACATTTCAGCGCTGAATAATATGATTGTGCCTGCTGCACCCATGGTACGGCAGCAAAGTTCCTTGATTATTACGCTGGAATGAGAGTATAGTTTCTAGCCATATCGGCCAAGAAAATCATAACTTTTCATTTTTCGTCGGTCTTAGTACACGATGTAACTACAGAAGAGTCAAGTTGTAAATATGAAAAATATAGAAACTCTTTGGTCATTTTTGAACGAGATGCTAATAGTCTAATCAGAGTCAATTATCTATGCTAAGCTACAACTGAAAGTGCTACCGCCAGACCCGGAGATCGGCTGAATGGATTCGAAAACGGTAAAACTCAACTGTTTAACTCTAGGGGAGTTGGAAAATGAGCCTATTTTCAAAAATAGTGGAGTGTTGCTTTTAAGTTTTAATTTTTCATCATACTTTATTATCATAGTCCATTAAAGAAGCATGCCACTTTGTTAAACTAGTTTCAGCTCTTGAAGTTGGAAGTAGCAAAAAATATTTTCTTTTGAACTGATGTAAATCCAAGTGAAATGGACTTTCGAAAAACAAACAAATTTAAGACAGGGTTCTTGCATCACTTTACAATGATAATTCATAATACAGTAACATTAGACTGCTTTTTTCAGCTCTTGCTTCCAATTAAAGTTGTGATAAAAAGTAGGAAGTAAGCACTTTTGTACTTTTACTCAAATCTAATTTATAAAAAGAGTATTTACATTTTCTGTACTTTACTTGATTGGTGTACTTCATATGCACTGTTTATGAGTGCAGTGGATTAAGGTTTTATAATGTAATTTTCAATCCACATTGACAAACCAGATAAGGGCTGCTTGGCTCTAACTGTGAGTGATTTCCTATTTCAATTAATGTGGATTAACTGAGCTACAGCAAGGCCTCTGCTGGATCATTGTCTAATGAGGAGAAATGACTGACAGAATGCATTATTTGACTCATTTGTAAGTATGGAAAAATGTGCTCTAGAATGTGTAATGAACTTGCATCACTATATGAGATGCAAATAACTGTCACCTTTGATTTTCATTCAAATGTGAATCTGAAAACACAGTTCCAATCACTGGCAGGAGTAACATTAAATAATTTTCCAATTCTGGCTCTGAATTTGCTAGTCTGTATTGACAGACAAGTAAAATCTGTTCCTGATTATGCTGAACACTGAAAGCTGCATGAATAGGATGAGATAAATTCAGCACCTCACTTTACCATTTTAAACTTTCTAATGTTAAGGACCCCTTTTCTAAAAAATTTTTTTTTTTGTATACGGACCCATTAATATTGTAAAAAAATATATCAATAAAAAACAATAAGCATGATATACCGTTTATATTATATATAGAGGTATGTTGTTTGTTTTAAGTTGTTTTATATAAAAAACATTTAAAATATTTATTTATAATTTTATTTAACATGTGATATTTGTATTATCTGTTGTACTAAAAACAAAATAAGTTATTAAAATATTATCTGTAAAACTGTACAATGTAAACCTGAAGAGAAACGGTTTCAGTTAATTCAAGTATATAGTGCTTTTCACAGTAAATTTTTATTTTTTTTATTTACCAGAGCGCAAACTTCAAAAACGACTCCAAAAACTCAAAATCCCCTAACAATGCGGAGGAGTGATTAAAAACAAGAAACCATGAGAATCTGTCTTCAACTAATGGTAGATTGATGGTTTTGCACTCTACATATGGCATGGACACGACTGGTCAAGATCAGAGTTGAGTGAGTTCAAACCAGATGGTCAGGACACAGCAACAAGTCTCACACTCCAGACCTCAATGATAATTATGATCGTGAAATAGAGATATTGAGAAAAACATAGCAAGCCAGCCCAAGCCTGTTTTCCTGGTTTAAGCTGGTTCTAAGATGTTGTGTAACAGTTGTTAGCATGGCCCAAATCTCTCTAAAACCAGCATCCAGCATTAAAAAAAACATCCCATCCTCACCATGCTAGGGGAAAGCAGAAAAACAATTCAGGCTGGTTTAAGTCATTTTTCAACAGGTATATTTCAAAAGTCTTGTAAAATCCAGCTCTTATTCCTTATTAGCACTACTTGCATATTCAGCATTTGAGCTAATGTTTGCACTCTTGAAAAAGCACTGGGAGAAGATTGGAAACTCAACTGCTTGAAGCCATTGTTTCAGTTGTAAAATGGATTTAGACGAGCACAAATCTAATTAGTCAATTAGCTAGCCAGCAGCACAGATCCACAGTGACGTTTAGCCTAATGAATCCGCCACACTGCGTTGTTTGCCACGGTTCCCTCAGCACTCTGAAATGAATCGTGTGTCCCAAAATGAGCTTTCAGCACCTCAGAAGCCATTCAGACAGACACAGGAGGATTACAGAGACTGTGATCATTTAGCTCTTGTTGCGTCATTCCAAAATCATCAATGGATGATGTCATGATGCATTACTTGCTATGCTGAGGGCATCTGTCTTGTACAGTTTCACCCCTGGGATCAGAGAAAATGAAGCTTGTATAATGGAGGAGTGAGTTAATACTGCATCACAAACTCTTCAATTATACAAGCTCAGTTTTCTTTATATGTTCACAAAAAAGGTATGATTTCATTAAACAAAGAACAAAACAAAACAGAAATAAAACAATATATAAAGTACAGTAACATTGCATAGGACCTTAATACACAATACAAAATACAAAAAAGTATTTAAAGAGATCTAATAACCATCCGTTTCATTTCAAGCCAGATATAGTACAGAGAAAAGGCCTTATATACCCAGTCATTTCCTCCTATTCACTTATTATAATTAGTATTAATTAATTATTATATGAATTAAGCATTATGGTTATTAAAAGTGAATTATTGATAATAATTGTTCAGATATTATAACCATGTCTTGTTGACATACAACGCATTGCATTTAAAAACACCAGATGCAGCACAGAAAAGGAAATGAATGCAATGTCTGCTTTCATGGGACAAAATTACATCATGGTAATTCTTCATGAAACTGTGGGGCACTCATGCGGATGTTCTCATCTAGCGCATATTTTTATAGGAAAAAAAAAGTGGAACGGCAAAATAGGTTTTGTGCAAATGCCCTTCAAATAGAGGTCATTGCTGTTTCATGTTTCTGTGTGTTCTTTGGATGGAGGTCTATACTGGGGATTTTTAAAATCTACCATAACAAATTTTTGCTGCGTAATATGACTTTTTTTTTTTTTTTGTATTTACACACTCCAAGTTAGCCCACATGCCTTCCATCGACAAAAACCCACAGAAATGTTCCATTTTTTTTTGGCTTTTTTTCCCAAAGATTATTGCAGAAAATAAGTCTTGTGACTAAGATTATGATTCACACAGGTTTTGTTCATCATGTTTATAACCTTCAGAAACAAACACAACTTTTATGAATTTTGAAGCCTAAATACAATCACCAGAAGTAAAAATCTAAACCTAGGATATAAACAAACTCTAGTCACTTCACCACCATTACGCTTTCGACAACTCTTTCAGTCTCTATTTAAAAACATTTTTCCTGAAAGTTTGAGTTAGAATCCCTGCAAACATGTCCTTGCGGGGTGGGCTAGGGCCAGCCCACACCAAACCAAAACAGGCCCAGTGCAGGCTTGCACAGGTGAGGCCCCCAGCATTGGGCTCACCGTCGGCTCTCTGTGAGCAGGCCACACTAGCGGACTGCCCACATTAATCCAATGATGACCTAGTGTGGGCCCAGAGCAACTTTTGTATCCTTTGGGCCCATGCAGGTTTTGTGTCGGCAGCCCTGTAATGCAACTAGGAGAATACAAACAACATTGACTGGCCATTCTTTAGCCACTCAATTGAAGTGGAAATTTCACAAACCAAAGACCAAAAACAAAAAAAAAAAAAAAAAAAAGAGACCTTTTCAGAATCTGTTGTTTCATATAGGCCAGGGATCCTCAAATCTGGTTCACAAGATCCACTTTCCTGCAAAGTTTAGCTCTTCTTGTTTTTTGCGGTTTTTAAGTGTACATTGCTGATGTTTTTTGCAGAGATGTTACATGTATGTATGGCCTATGTTTGAATTGAAGCAAAGAGTTTAAGACTGTGTATTTGTATGCATTTTAGAAGGACTCTTTATTGGTGAGGTACCACATCATGGTCCAGTTTGAATATGGATTTAAAGTTCTTTTCGACGTGGGACCATAGCGGGACCATAGTCTGGACTATTTTTGACTGTTCCTGGTTAGGAAGAGTCTGGTGTTTGAGAGCTATGGCGTGTTTTCATTACAAGAGGTTGGATTATTAATTTGCTATCAGTCAACTTCAGCTATGGACAGTTTGGACATTGATGTACAACAGATAAGACTTTCACACACATCAACTTTCACATGACGAAATCCTACAGTCTTACATTGCTTTATTTGCTTTCTTTTGCACTTTTGTGTATTTACATTTTTGGCTATATGTAGCTGTATTAACCTGAACTGAATGTTTTCTGTTTTGTATTTAATAAATTGATTTGAAATCCCTTTGACTACTGTACATTTTTGACAATACAGACATTAGTTATGTGGTGACTGCATCCATTTCAGATGTATAATAACTGTTTTTCCCAAAGACTTAAGTTATAGTAGCTGGAAAGTATTTAAAGTGAAACCGATGTATTGTTGTAGATTAATAGTGCGGGCCCTGTGTGGGCATAGTGAGGGCTTCCTGGCGGCTAAGTGAGGGCTGCCTGTGCAGGGCCAGAACTAAGGGGCCAACGTTTTGCCAATGAGCAAATTCTCAGGGGCCCTGCGCTGGCAGCCCGCTGGGGGCCCTAAGGCTAGCCCTAAGTGGGCCTGTAAAGGGCCAGTGCAGGTTTGTTTGCAGGGATATGTTGCAAGGGCGTGATTCGAAACACAAAAAGGCTGTAAAAGCAGACTTTTAAGTGTGAATGGTTTCGGTGTAATGAGTTTAAAGGTGTCATATAATGTTGCTAAAAAGAACAGTATTTGTGTATTTGGTGCTAATGAAAGTGTTTATGCGGTTTAAGGTTACAAAAAAAACACATAATTTTCCATATACTGTACATTATTTTTCTCCTCTATGCCCCGCCTTTCAGAAAAGCGTCGATTTTTACAAAGCTCATAGGTCTGAAAAAAAGAGCGAGGGAGGTGTGCTCTGATTGGCCAGCTATTTAGTGCGTTGTGATTGGCCGAATTCCTCAAGCGTGTGACGGAAATGTTACGCCCCTCACCATAATGTGATGATGCCCTGTCAGGCCGGAGCCATGATTAAAAAA
Source organism: Sinocyclocheilus anophthalmus (assembly GCA_018155175.1). Classification (NCBI taxonomy): domain Eukaryota; kingdom Metazoa; phylum Chordata; class Actinopteri; order Cypriniformes; family Cyprinidae; genus Sinocyclocheilus; species Sinocyclocheilus anophthalmus. The sequence continues at coordinate 42,786 of JADLZN010004266.1, read as the reverse complement.
CATGAAACCCCATTATAAACTAGGCATTCGTTGCATCCAGTGGGGACAAAATTACGGATTATAATGACTTATACTGTCTTTTTTTACGCGTTGTGTTGCGCTTGTGTTGCGTTTTCATTGCCACCGCGTAAACATTTAAAACCCCCAGTCCTGCATTTGTGAGCAAGAGAGAAAATGACCAAACAACAAAGCCCTACTCTGACCTGACCCAAAAAAACCCACATTTAAAAAATATAAAAACTCTGTAAATATAAAAAACTTACTTTACAGTCTGTGAGTCAGAACAGCCATTGTAGTCTACTCTACCAGGATCAAGAAACAGTCCTCCATAAAATGTGCGGCACACATCTGAATATCTGGGTTGAACTCTTCTGTAACAGTGTTGTAAATACAACTTAACACCTGATTTTTAGTTGTGTCCTCTTTTGGAAGACCAAACTTAGTAGTTTCGCTTTCACAACGAAACGGCTTCACACACGGCGGCCTACAGTGAGAAGAGGCCGGGGGATAAAGTGAGGAACAACGGGAGAGTTAGAGTGAGCAGAGGCGCGGGCTTGAGAACGGCGCGGCCGGCGATTTCAACGAAGGAGCATCCGGAAGGACATGTGACAACCCCGGACTGGACTCCACTTCGTCCACTGTGAAATCCGATCCGGCGATCCACAGCACAAAGCTGATGTATTTCCTCAGCGACCAGCACGGATCAGCTCTAGGCATGACGAAACGGATATAGTCCTCTTTTGGAAGGCCAAACAAAAGTAGCTTCGCTTTCACACGAAATACAACACAGCTCTTTACGATCACCATGAGGCGGGAAAAAACAACAATACTACAGCAGAATAAAAGTTACGCCTTCTTTCTTAACGTGAACATTTGGGCAGTGTTATGCAAATCTTCCCACATAGCAACGTAGATATGTGGGGGCGTGTTAGAAAGAGCCGTTTTAGGTAGGCGTGGCTGACTCATAACTTTTATAAAGAATATCTCTTTGGATTTGAGACTTTAGTCTTTGCAACTTTACAGCTCTTCTGTATGCACCAAGAGCTTGTAACACTCCAAAGAGAAAGGAAAAATTTAAATCGCATCATATGACCCCTTTAATATCCAGAAATCTTGTACACGCACCTCTTTTTCAAGACAAGTAAAGCTTTTAAAAAAATGGTAGTACTGATGTATTTTATGTCGTAGAATACTTAGAAACTTAAAACCTTATTGCATGCATTTAAACAAAAACCCCCAAAAAAACATTGACTTTAGGATGGTGGAACCAGAAGTGCTAAAATGTTAACAAGTTGCCAGGCTTTGACCTATGTAGTCTCTGCTGCATCCTTTAAATCTAAGTAATGCTGTAGAACTATTAAGCATGTAAGCAGTATGCTTTATGAACATGGTGTGGGCAGCGGTGGAACTTGCGCCATAACTTTTGCATACCTGACTGAGCCAAAACATGTTTGATATGTAAATATTGCAGGACAGAATTGCTTGAAGACAGAAAACACAGAAGTATCCCTTACAGAGACACTATGAGGAGAATGTCGGTATGGTGGGTGAGTATTTAGAGAATTACAAGCACTACTATCACTTACCAGAGCAGACATGCTGTTGAAAAGAGAGGCGGGAAACCCCACATATCAACACTCATATCATATATGATCAATATCAATAAGAGGATATTCTCTTATTCCCTCTGCCACTTGGCCATGGATGTACATAGAAAGAGTTTAAAGTGCTGCGGTCTCCCTGTTTTATCCTATTTTTGGTAAAAAGTCACCCTCTGCTGGTTGTAAAATGTACACATCCAGTAGAAACTAGAAACCTTTTGACCCCAAAAGCTGCTTTTGGCTGTAATAGCACCACTTTATGGCTCTCTAATCCTCTTACAAATACAAAGATAAACATAACCAAACCTTCACCTTCTCTCCTGGAAAATATCTTAATCATTCGAGTGTAAATGGCACATTTACTAAGTTCCAGCTGCTATTATGTTCAATGTCCTGCAGAGGATTTATGTTTTATTAGTTCCTGTGGGCAGATGAGGTCTATTTTTATCTGTTCATTACTTTCTATTTTCAGTCTACTGCATTACTTTAATGTGAAGGCTCTAGGTGGCATCTAATGTCTAAGTGGACATGGAGCTTTCAGGGGAGACACGATGTTCACTTAATGGATTCTTAACCTTTTAGGAGAGTTTAATACTCCACTAACAAGAAGCTCTTAAAATAAAGGCCCAGCAGTAGAAATGTAGTAGAGCGAATGGATAAATAATAACTGTGTAGTCCTTGGTGGTGGGGTGGGGGGGGGGGGGGGGGGGGGGGTAAAAGTACATTTTTTAACATGTTTTATGTCATTTTGTATTTTTTAAAATCATATATTTCATATATTATTGCTGTAAAAATTTTTTAAAAAGTATATAAATGATGGTGATATGTCCTTGAATTAACAGAAAGAAGAAAAACAAATATTATAATGAAAAACAAGAATTAGACATGTTTTTTACAATTTCCCGAATAAAATGCTTGTCATTTTGCTATGATGTTTCTGTATTGTCAGTTGAAAGTACTTTGTCATCAGTATTAGTGAAACTACTGTTAAATAGTTTTGTATTTTCAGCAGATTCTCTTGCACTCATGTGGCCTCTCTGATTGGCTGCTGGTCTGACAGCTCTTTTGTTCATCTCTGCTCTCCACCCAGCTCCTGTGCACCCACAAAAAAATAACGGCCAATAGCTCATGGAAATCTGCCTGCCTTGGCATAATTGAGCTTCACACTATTCAGTCTGATACAATTTTTGGGGAAAAAAGAGGTAGGTTATTATTATTTTTTTTCATATTGTATGTTGATTTCTTGTTGTGACTTGAGTTTTTAAATCCCTTCACACTGTACAAAAGATGATTTTAGGGCATCAATCACATTTATCTAGTCGCAGCTGATGTGATGGGGTTTAAATGCTGTCCATTTGTGTGTAAATAGTGTTCACAAACTAATTTATCTTTATTTATACAAGAAAATAAGACATTTAAAATCCTTAATTAGAAATGATTTAGCTAAGACCAGACAAGATCCAAATGATTGTAACATAATGAATTTTGAATTTAGCTTGTTCAGAATTTTTTTTAAAGAGTTATTTTGAATTTAATTGTAATTTTACTTCATTTCAATTTAACTTAAGCTCTGCCTTTTTTATGGTAAAACTGATAAGCACTGTTGTTGTTCGCTGAAACTAAAAGTTGTTTCCATTAATTAAAATAAAGATGAAATAAAATGTTAGATGAGAAATTTAAGAAAACCTTAATAACAATTAGAAATGGACTGAAACGGAAAGAAACTGAAATAATAAAAAAATAAAACTAATAAAAATGGCAAAAGCACTAAAAATTGCTAAAACTTAAAACTAAAATTAAATTGAAAACGGAAATATAAAAATAAAAGATCAAAAATAAAAAAAAACTTTTAAATCTAAAATTAAAGTATGTTTAAAAACTGCTTAAATATGTTTGAAAAATACCTTGAATTAATTTTAGTATTGACTCATATTTTGTCAGTGTGTCTGTAGGTGCAAGATGTACAGCTTTATGGGAGGTGGATTGTTTTGTGCAGGAGTGGGAAATATACTCCTGGTGATCTCCACTGCCACCGATTACTGGATACAGTACCGCCAGTCCAGCAGTTACATGCATCAGGGCCTGTGGCGCTACTGTGTACCTGGAAAATGCATGACATATACAGACAGCATCGGTTAGACGTCACAGCACGGACACAAGATATATACATTAGAATATTGTACAAAGTTAAAAAATCACAACTAATCTCTGGTTCCATTTGAATAGCATATTGGGATGCCACCCGGGCCTTCATGATCCTGGCCGTCTTAGCTTGTTTCTTTGGCATTATCATCGGTGTCATGGCTTTCATCAATTACTCCTCCTTTAACGGTTTTGACAAAACCTTTGCTGCAGGAATTCTCTATTTCATTTCATGTAAGAATGTCTATACATCCAATACTAAAAATAACATTACTAAGTTTAATTATTCCTATATATCTATACTGACTGTATGTGAAGTCATTGTTTTTTGCTAATCTGAGTTGGATTTTGTGGTTGTACCTTCCAGGCTTCTTTGTGCTGCTGGCTATGGCTGTCTACACTGGGATGACAGTCAACTACTATGGAAAACGTTATGGGAACTGGCGGTTCTCGTGGTCGTACATAATGGGTTGGGTTTCTGTGGTGCTCACTTTCTTTTCAGGTACACTTTGTTAACATGAATTGAATATTCCGCAAACACAAAGTCAATGAAAGCACATGTAGTTGGTTACTACAGAAAAAAAATGTGTGGATAGAAGTGCATTTAAAACAGAAGTCTATGGGGCAAGTGTAGCCTATAACAGTTGCCCATAGACATTCATTGTAAGTGTCCGTTTTTACAAACTGAGGTAAGTGTCAACAATATTTTTGTGGTACTCAGCAAAATCCACAGCATTTAACCTGGGATATTCTTTTAAAAACAAGCATTAATCCAACTAAATGTAAATGTTAAATCATGTCAACATGGTCAGTGTCTTTCAGTAATGAATAAAGTTGTTGCTAATGTAGTAGTTGTTAACATTCCTTGCCTTTCTCTTGCAGGGATCTTCTATATGTGTGCTTACCGGATGTATGAACCAAGAGGCTCCATGTCACGCTGATGCTTCTCATCTTAGATCTGCAATTTGATCCATTCAGTCTGAATGTGAACCATCGTGTCATCCCTGATCCCTTTATTTTTGACCTCAGTTATCGTTCATTTTAAAATCACACAACACAAACTAATAAATGACTAAAACAACATTTAGAAAAACTTGCTTTTATGGTGCAATTTGGATAATTACATTTCTTGTGGAATTTCATCTGCATTTAAGGTTTCCAAAACTACCTCTCAAAAGTCTTGGGTCAGTGTGATTTTCTAAATGCTTTTGAAATTAGTCTCTTATGTTTGCTAAGGCTGCATTTATTTGATTAAAAATACAATAAAACAGTAATATTGTTAAGTATTTTTATAATTTCAAACATTGGGTTTTTTATACATTGTAAATTTAATTTATTACGTCAAAGTTGAATTTTCAGCAGCCATTATCATATCTTCATGTGATCCTTAAGAAATCATTTTAATATGCAATAAACATTTCTTAGTATTTTCAATGTTACAATAATATATAAGGAACTCCCTTACCAAAAAGTAGTATACTTCAAGTTTATTTTATTAAGTATACTTAAGTAAAGTTCAAGTATATTTTTAAGTATACTTAATGTAGCAAGTATACAAATATCAGTCTACTAGTAGTATACTTGTAAGTGTACTATTTCGATACTCCTTGGGACTAAATTGGCCCACTTTCTAGTATATAAAAGTATACTTTTAAGTATACTTTAAGTATAACAGTCGTAAATTTAAGTACACAACTAGTTTACAACAATATTTTTAGCTTGTACTGCAACTATACTAAAAGTGAAATTATAGGTATACTGATAGTTTACTAATTAAATACTTGTAGTAGCATTTTTAGTACACTTTGAAGTATAGTCTCAGTAAACTACTAGTTTAGTAGTTTTGTACTGCAAGTATACTCGTAAGTTTTCTTTAAGTGAACTTTACATCATACTTTAAGTATACTACTATGTCCCTATTTAGGTATTAATTTGTATATATTTTGTTACATGAATATCTGAACATACAAAACATCAAAAGAACATGGTATCTGCTTGTAAACACAAACATTTTATTCTAGCTTCATGCATTCTTTTTTTAAACACTTGAATGTGGGTAAGTTTCATAAATAATAAAAAATAAACAACATTTTGAACAAAAAGCTGAAAAAAAGACTATGAATTGGATTCAGAACGATAATCAAAACGTAGATAGAGGCGATCAACACTCCAAAGCTTGACAGTCATTATTACCTCTTGATTGGTTGACATTACATCAGCTTTACACAGTTTTGATGCTGTTTTATGTCTAATGATCATGTTATATGTGGAAGCATCTGTTGTTTCGGTTTCTTCTTCACTTGTGTTTTTTGAAAATTCTGTTCAGGAAGATGTGTACTAGCGCCCCCTACCATATAACAATGAAAACACGGATTCTAGTAGCACAATTATAGCTAAAATATATTTAGACTTTTTCTAAATAGGCTAAGTCAAGTATACTTAAATGTCATTTTAAGGATATTTCTGAGAAGTACATGAAGCCCATTTCTGAGAAGTACATAAAAAGTAGACTAAAAGTATACTTTCCTATTTTTTTAGTTTAAAAGAAGTATACTAATAGCACACTTGAATAAACTTTTTTCGTAAGGGCTGTGACACATTTTTGCAGGATTCTTTGATAAATATGAAGTTCAAAAGAAAAGCATTTATTAGAAATAGAAATCTTTCGTAACATTATAAATATATTTACTGTCACTTTTGATCAATTTAATACATCTTGCTGAATAAAATTAATTTCTTTTAAATCAAAATCTTACTGACCCAAACTTTTGAACAGTAGAGTAAATCCGTTTACACTGCAACAACTGTACCAGGTCGACTTTATTTCAAACTTTATTTTAAGGAAGAACCAAGAACACACAGCATTCACTTTGTGAACAGCAAATATTTTATTGTCAGTGTTCGAATGAACGAGTGATGTAGCAAGGCATTTTAGCATAAGTTCAACACAAAAACAAAAACATGCTGCTCAAAACAGCTACAAAGCAAACTGGTAATAAATGCTCAAATGAGTTACATGTCAACTCAGAGAAGCATGCAAAAGAGGAAACATACTTATACGTATTAAAGTGCTCCAAAACAACACAGCAAGGTGCTTCAAACAGTGATACACTTTATGAATGATTTAATCAACTTCTTCAATAGTTGGTCCAGAGGATCCACCTCCACCAGGGGCACCTCCAGCTCCTGGGAAGCCTCCAGGCATTCCTTCTGGCATCCCACCAGTGCTCTGGTACAGTTTGGTGATGATAGGGTTGCACACCTTCTCTAGTTCCTTCTGCTGATGCTCAAACTCGTCCTTCTCAGCTGTCTGGTACAGAAATGACAAGTGGAAGTGAGTACTACAGATGCATGAAGATCTCAGACAATCAACATCTCAGACAAAAAAAAGTTGAGAACCATACCTGGTTTTTGTCCAGCCAGCTTATCACCTCATTGCACTTGTCAAGGATCTTCTGCTTGTCCTCATCACTAATCTTGCCCTTCAGTTTCTCATCTTCAACTGTGGACTTCATGTTGAAGGCATACGACTCAAGGCCGTTCTTGGCAGCAACCTTTTCTCTTTGGACATCATCCTCAGCCTTGTACTTCTCAGCTTCCTGGACCATGCGCTCAATGTCCTCCTTGCTTAGACGTCCTGGAAATGTTGGGACCGTTGATTAGGATTTAGGTTTTAAATATTAAAATACACTCAGGGGCTCAAGAGTTATGTTACCTTTGTCATTGGTGATGGTGATCTTGTTCTCCTTGCCGGTGCTCTTGTCTACAGCGGAGACATTCATGATGCCATTGGCATCAATGTCAAAGGTTACTTCAATCTGGGGGACGCCACGCGGAGCAGGAGGGATACCCGTCAGCTCAAACTTTCCCAGCAAGTTATTGTCCTTAGTCATGGCTCTTTCACCCTCATACACCTAGTAGAATACAATAACCGTGAAACTTTGCCATGGACAAAGACAAAAAAAAGGGCACACAGATCATCTGCTCACCTGAATGAGGACACCAGGCTGGTTGTCGGAGTAGGTGGTGAAGGTCTGTGTTTGTTTAGTTGGGATGGTAGTGTTACGTTTGATCAGGATGGTCATAACGCCACCAGCAGTCTCAATTCCCAAGGACAGAGGAGTAACATCCAGAAGCAACAGGTCTTGGACATTCTCAGACTTGTCTCCAGACAAAATGGCTGCCTGGACAGCTATATAAAAGAAATATGTCTCTAACAGGACATTCAGGGAAGAATAGGACAATCAGAATGATGTCCATTTTGATTACCTGCTCCATATGCGACAGCCTCATCCGGATTGATGCTCTTGTTCAGTTCCTTCCCATTGAAGAAGTCCTGCAGCAGCTTTTGGATCTTTGGGATACGGGTGGATCCTCCAACAAGGACAATGTCATGAACCTGAGACTTGTCCAGTTTAGCATCACGAAGGGATTTCTCAACCGGATCCAACGTGCCACGGAAGAGATCGGCATTGAGCTCTTCAAAACGAGCCCTTGTGATTGAAGTGTAGAAATCGATTCCCTCATAAAGAGAGTCGATTTCAATGCTGGCCTGAGTACTGGAGGACAAAGTGCGTTTCGCCCTCTCGCACGCTGTGTGCAGCCGACGGATGGCCCTCTTGTTGTCACTGATGTCCTTTTTGTACTTGCGCTTGAACTCCGAGATGAAATGGTTGACCATGCGATTGTCAAAGTCTTCTCCACCAAGGTGAGTGTCTCCGGCTGTAGACTTGACCTCAAAGATGCCATCCTCAATGGTAAGGATGGACACATCAAAAGTGCCACCACCAAGATCAAAGATCAGGACGTTTCTCTCAGAACCAACCTGGTACCAGACAAATAAATCAGTTGTGTTCAACAATTACTGCTCTAATATTGTTGTATAGTAAAAGTAACACTCTTACTTTCTTGTCCAGGCCATAGGCAATTGCAGCAGCAGTCGGCTCATTGATAATTCGTAGAACATTGAGGCCAGAGATAGTCCCAGCATCCTTTGTGGCCTGGCGCTGAGAGTCATTGAAGTAAGCAGGAACCGTAATAACGGCATTTGTGATGGTCTGTGAACACAGGTTCATGCTTTTCATGAAGTGTAACATGAAGTTGATTATTTTTACTGAAGAAGCCTCGATCAGAAGCACTTTCCCACAATATTTAGGGGGGGGGGGGGGCGGGGGGGGGGGGGGTCTAATGCTATTTCATGCATTCTGAGTTATTTACACAGTTAAAGAGTTGAATTCTCATGCTAAACACGGCCAAAATTTCAAAAAACAAGTTGGACGTTTGTCAGAGTATTTCTGTGCCAAATACACTCCTTTAGGGTTCGTATAAGTTTCGGAAAGTTTCTTCGAGCATGGCCCTTCATGACGTCACGAAGAGCGGAATTCCTTGTATGAGCACTTCTCCCGGAAGAGCGCACGCACACATCAACCAGAGCGAGAGCAAGAGCACGCCCATCAACGTGCTTCATTCAGGTTACGGAAGTCGTTGGCAGCACTGCACAGGACTTGCTCGAGAAGAATGTCTTCAAAGAAGTGTGTTTTTGGATGTGAGGGAAAGATAACCTTGTTCAGCTTCCCAAAGAACCCAGCGTTACGTAAACAGTGGATGCAGTTTGTTTTCCGGGGCTGGCAGCAACGATGTTGCATGTAGGGCTGTGCAAAAAATCGAATGCGATTTTCATGCGCATCTCGTCAGTAAAACCGCTTCTGGCGATTAGTAGTAAATCTCCAGCACGTGCTTTCAGATGGAGAGGCATTTACTACACAGAGCCGTAGTTCACTGACAGGCTACACAAAATCGCGTTCAAAATCGGCAATGAATCGCCTGTGATTTTGCGTAGCTTGTCAGTGAACTACGGCTATGTGTAGTAAATGCCGCTCCATCTGAAAGCACGTGCTGGAGATTTACTACTAATCACCCAGAAGCGGCTTTACTGACGAGATTCATACTGACGTCATTTCAGTGATGAATGTTTTATAAACAAGGCCCTGTTCAACGCTGGATTTGCAGATAATTTGATATTGAAAGATGGGAGCGGTCCCAGCGATAAAAGATCCCAGTCATGAGTCGGAACCACAGGCGGTAAGTAAAACTGCATCAAGTTTCTGTGTTTTGTTGGCAATCAGTGTGTAAGTGCCAATAATGTAAACAACAAGAATGTGCTAGCGACTCTTTAGCTCCGCCCATGGCACGCCTCCGGAGAGAATCGTAAAGCTGTATCTTTCTTTTATTAATCTGATAAAACTAGTCTTCTGAGATATGAAGGAAGCAATACTACTACATAGGTACTCAAAATTGACATGAGATAACTGAAACACGCACAAACTGTGTGTGTTATGTCCCCCTTTAAGATGAGTTATTCAAACAGGCCTTTTTCATGCTCTTATCCGCCACTGTCAATGTTGACAGATTGAATATGTCAACATCTTTAGACTTACAGCAACAATGGAGATGGTTTCTCAGCACCATTACAACAAATACAGGCATTGTATTAGACAGAAACCTACTTTTCCAAGGTATGCCTCAGCAATTTCCTTCATCTTTATAAGCACCATGGAAGAAATCTCCTCTGGGTAAAAGGTCTTGGTCTCCCCTTTGTATTCTACTTGAACTTTGGGGCGTGAGCTGTCATTTATAACAGTGAACGGCCAATGCTTCATGTCTGACTGCACAACAGGGTCATCAAACCTCCGTCCAATGAGCCTTTTTGCATCTAGAGAAACAAATATGGCAACAAATTCAGAACACGTGCAACTTAAATTTAATAATATTTGTAAAAACAATAATGTTAGCACTGGGATGCAGATATTATAAATCTTGCTAATACCAATAATCTGATAGTTATTTTCCAATAAGCTGATAAATGTTTGTAAATGGCCCAAATTTATACAGTTTTATACATTTTTAACAATCTTGAAATTATATAATGCATAAAGCTGCTTACCAAAGACTGTATTGGTGGGGTTCATTGCTACTTGATTTTTAGCAGCATCTCCAATCAGCCTCTCTGTGTCTGTGAATGCTACATAACTTGGAGTGGTCCTGTTACCCTGGTCATTGGCAATGATTTCAACTTTGCCATGCTGAAAGACCCCCACGCAGGAGTAGGTGGTCCCCAGATCAATGCCAACTGCTGGTCCCTTTGACATGGTTTCTGCTAGCAGCAAACAGACATAATTTAATATGCTTAATATTCATGATGGAGCATATTTTTTACATTCTACCCAGGCCTTCAAAATAAGGGATATATGTTTGTTGTATATCCTATTCATAGCTCAATTCTTTGTTTGCATTGTGCTGTTTACGCAAGCTTTTTTGGCACACTAGACATCAGATGATCCTGTGGCCAACATGGACCACAGAGCGGATCAGCTGTCACTGTGTTAAAAGATGCTACTTCAAACAGAGCTCAGGAAAGCATTTCACAACAGCTTCATCATTACTTCAGTTTCATTAGTGATTCAATGTTTATAAATCACACTTAAACCATGCTTTAAAAAAGTCATCATTTACTCATGCAATTCCAAACCAATATGACTGATTTTCTTCTGTGGAAAACAAAATACAAAAAGATGAACAGACTCAAACTGTCCTTTCATTTTCTTTTGAGTAAAACCACATGATATTAATTTTGGGTGAATTATCCCTTTAAGATGACTGCCTCTGAGGGAAAGTTAAGGTTCAGTTTCCTATCGTTGGCTCCAAACTATTATGCAACATCTGTGATTTCCATAAGCATTCCTGAATTGGAAAAACTGGAAGTGTCTTATTCTGGAATCATCTGCTGCTAGAACATTCCATAAACCCTAATCAAACACGCGCACAACACTCCGAGAACGTTCAAATGGGATGAATTATTAACGTTCTAGAACATTCCATATTATCGCTGGTTTAGAATGCAGATCGAATGCGGGAAATATATTCAAATAATATTTAGCCAGCGCTATTAAAATATGACAATTTTGTTATTTACTCACTCGTGTTGGAAATGTTAGCGGAATTACAGCGTTAGTCACCATAGCCTGAAATCTCTTTATGATCTAACGTTACGGAAGAAAGAAAGTCATAGCTTTGGGGACAACACGAGGCTGAACAAATGATGACAGAATTTTGACTGTTGAGTAAAATGTACCGTTAAGTTGCTAAACTATCAAGCCTGAACAACAGCATCAAACTCGACGCATCTTGGTATGTCTCAGTATTGCAATATTAGCAACTGTTCAATCAGTTTGTTAATAATTATAAAGAAAACCTAAACTTTTGAACTTTCAATGCATAATAACAATAGTCATCATAATTCTCACCAGCAAAGCTGTGAGTCTTGTCAGTCACCTGTGGTGTCGCAGCTCGAGACGCGCGCGTTGACTGCAGCAGAACTGTGCAGTAGTGCTTTAAGACTTCCTGGGAAGTTAGAACAATCCAGAACATGGAACAGCGCAGCAGCCAATCACATCGCGCGGCCGCTGAAGCGCTCAGAGATGGAGAGCGCCTGCAGATTTCAGCCCATCACACAGCAGAATGTTCCTAAAAGGAGAAAAATATCGATCTATAGAGTTCAGGTCATTTGCACCGTTAGGATGACCATACGTCCCGGATATGTCCTCTTTTTCAACCTAAAAAAAATGCGTCCGGCCGGGATTTCTAAATCGCACAAAAATGTCCGGGATTCGGCCACCCAGTAGCCCCTCACTGCAGTACACAAGATCCATCCAGGGGGTGAAGATGGCAGGTTTAGGGATCAGGGGGTGGAGACGGGTAGGTTTAGGGATATGGAAGGTGAGAGGAGTTGGATCTGGATCCGATCCAACCTCGACCCCTGGATCTTGTGTTTGTGAGGACCATCTCCATTCGGCTTTTGCTTTCTACAGTCGGAATTCACTGTGTGCGTTTTTGCAAACTTTATGTATTAAGGCAATAAAACATTGTGCACTGTTGTAAAAAGCATTGCAAGACAGGCTTGCCAACCGTTCCATTATAATACGGAATCGTACCGTATTTAAAGGGGTCATCAGATGCAAAATTCACTTTTGTTGTTGTTTGAATATAAATGTGTGTGGGAAGTGTGTACACATCCACCCTATAATGATAAAAATCCACCCAGTGTTTTTTTTTTGTCTACTAAAATCTTTACCCCTTTCTCAAATCAAGCCGTTCTCAGCTTCCTGTCAGAATGACATAGGTCTGCACAGGCCGCTCCCACGTAGTGAATTGACAAGTTGTACTGCTTAAAGGGATAGTTCCACCAAAAAATGAAAATTCTGCTGTTTATCTGCTAACCCCCAGGGCATCCAAGATGTAGGTGACTTTGTTTCTTCAGTAGAACACAAATGAAGATTTTTAACACAAACCGTTGCAGTCTGTCAATCTTATAATGGAGGTGAATAGGAATCATGGCTTTATGAGAGTAAAAAAAACAACAACAAACAAAACCAAATTAAACCCTGCAACTCGTGACGACACACTGATGTCCTAAGACACAAAACGATCGGTTTGTGCAAGAAACCGAACAGTATTTATATAATATTTTACCTCTGATTCACCGCAATGTCGAAACTGTCCTGGAGCCTTTGTCAGCAAGCAGGCGCATGAGGAGTTTTTTCTTCTTGCTTTACGGCGGATCACAGAATTATAAGTGCATTACCACCACCTATCACGTGGAAATATTGACACTCCTAATTGAAATTGTCGATAGAGTGTCAATGGTCCACTTGAGAGATAGGTGGCGGTAATGCACTTATAAGTCTGCGATCCGCCGTAAAGCAAGAAGAAGAAGAAGATACCTCACACACCTGCTGTTGAGAAAGCATTTAAGTTTGCGCGAATATTCATGATCCAGCTTCATCTCAGAGAAGTGAGTATAAGGGTTTTTTATCTTTGCAATCGCCTTTCTAAATGTGTGGTTAGCAAGTTTCCTGAAGTTACAGTCTGATCGTCACCCCCACCGAAGCGAGGGGCGGGGTCAGCAGAGCTCATTTGCATTTAAAGCAACATGGACTAAAACAGTTTTCTGAAAACAGAGATGATTTTGACAGGGTAAAAAGGGTGTTTTACACTACCATTGAGAAATGAGTCCAACATCCAGCCACGCAAGAAAACAGGAAATCTACCTGAGGGAATACGTGATGATCAGTAAGGGAAGTTGTCTTTCACTATTGTAGTGTTGTTAAATAGAGAAAAACATTTTATATTTAAGTAACTTCTAGCATATTCTTAACCTTGGATCTCATTCTTGAAACATATGAAAACTTGAAATTAGATACATATGTAGCCTATTATACTTACACACACACACACACACACACACACACACACACACACCACATATATATATATACAGGGGGGCAAAAAAAAGTATGTAGTCAGCCACCAATTGTGCAAGTTCTCTCACTTAAAAAGATGAGAGAGGCCTGTAATTTTTCATCATAGGTATACCTCAACTATGAGAGCCAAAATGAGAAAAAAAAATCCAGAAGAAAATCACATTGTAGGATTTTAAAGAATTAATTGGAAAATTCCTCGGTAAAATAAGTATTTGGTCACCTAAAACAAGCAAGATTTCTGGCTCTCACAACCTGTAACTTCTTCTTTAAGAGGCTCCTATGTCCTCCACGTTCCCTGTATTAATGGCATCTGTTTGAACTTGTAATCAGTATAAAAGACACCTGTCCACAAACAGTCACACTCCAAACTCCACCATGGCCAAGACCAAAGAGCTGTCAAAGGACACCAGAAACAAAATTGTAGACCTGCACCAGGCTGGGAAGACTGCATCTGCAATAGGTAAGCAGCTTGGTGTGAAGAAATCAACTGTGGAGCAATTATTAGAAAATGGAAGACATACAAGACCACTGATAGTCTCCCTCGATCTGGGGCGCCACGCAAGATCTCACCCCGTGGGGTCAAAATGATCACAAGAACTGTGAGCAAAAAATCCCAGAACCACACGGGGGGACCTAGTGAATGACCTGCAGAGAGCTGGGACCAAAGTAACAAAGGCTACCCTCAGTAACACACTGCGCCGCCAGGGACTCAAAATCCTGCAGTGCCAGACGTGTCCCCCTGCTTAAGCCAGTACATGTCCAGGCCCGTCTGAAGTTTGCTAGAGAATATTTGGATGATCCAGAAGAGGATTGGGAGAATGTCATATGGTCAGATGAAACCAAAATAAACTTTTTGGTAAAAACTCAACTTGTCTTGTTTGGAGGAGAAAGAATGCTGAGTTGCATCCAAAGAACACCATACCTACTGTGAAGCATGGGGGTGGAAACATCATGCTTTGGGGCTGTTTTTCTGCAAAGGGACAGGACGACTGATCCGTGTAAACGAAAGAATGAATGGGGCCATGTATCGTGAGATTTTGAGTGAAAACCTCCTTCCATCAGCAAGGGCATTGAAGATGAAACGAAACACAACAATGATCCCAAACACACCGCCTGGGCAACAAAGGAGTGGCTTCGTAAGAAGCATTTAAAGGTCCTGGAGTGGCCTAGCCAATCTCCAGATCTCAACCCCATAGAAAAACTTTGGAGGGAGTTGAAAATCCGTGTTGCCCAGCGACAGCCCCAAAACATTACGGCTCTAGAGGAGATCTGCATGGAGGAAAGGGCCAAAATACCAGCAACAGTGTGTGGAAAACCTTGTGAAGACTTACAGAAAACGTTGACCTCTGTCATTGCCAACAAAGGGGATATAACAAAGTATTGAGATGAAATTTGTTATTGACCAAATACTTATTTTCCACCATAATTTGCAAATAAATTCTTTACAAATCCTACAATGTGATTTTCTGGATATTTCTTCTCATTTTGTCTCTCATAGTCGAGGTATACCTATGATGAAAATTACAACCCTCTCTCATCTTTTTAAGTGGGAGAAATTTCACAATTGGTGGCTGACTAAATACTTATTTTCCCCACTGTATATACATATATATATAACTTTATATATTATATAAACAACGCTTGTCCCTTATTTCCTGTTCTTAAGGTGCAACCTAGCCACGCCTCCAACACCTGAACTGGACTGAAGTGGTTCCTTAAATGTAAGATGAAAAATATATCAATAATTTAATACAATAAGAAAAGAACCTACAGAGACTCTTTCTAACGTAAGTGACTGGTCGATAAACCTGGGAAAAGTCCACATAGTTCCGTCTAGCCACCATTTTGCTTGAGTGTTGCCTTCATTTGGTATTTTAAATACCAGACAAGGGGTGCGACAAAATCCCTGGAGTTAGAAACCTTGTTATAATAATAGCCTTATAAGTAGAATGAAACACTTTTCTTAACTTAATGGATTTGTTACATTTGAAGCTTTAAGTTACTGACACGGGATAGCGCTGTTGTTATGGTTACCTCCTCTGGTCAGCTCGATTTCTGTTAGCAAGTGGTGCCGTTTTCTAACTTTTGTGTTCACTGAAACATTATTAAATTTAATACTGTGCAAAAATAATACATAAACTTGAGATCCCAGCCTTTTGGTTTTCTTGTGTTTTCTAACACTGCTATCTAATGCTCTATTACACGCCACGCCTTTAAATTATGTCAGAAGGAAGCCCTCCGGCGTCATCCACTGATCTATCTATCTATCTACTATCTATCTGTCTACCTATCTATCTATCTATCTATCTATCTATCTATCTATCTATCTATCTATCTATCTATCTGTCTATCTGTCTATCTGTCTGTCTGGTTTCCTGTCTGTCTGTCTATCTATCTATCTGTCTGTCTGTGTCTGTCTGTCTGTCTGTCTGTCTGTCTATCTGTCTGTCTGTCTGTCTGTCTATCTATCTATCTGTCTATCTGTCTATCTATCTATCAACTGTCTATCTCTGTCTGTCTGTCTGTCTGTCTGTCTGTCTGTCTATCTATCTATCTTTCTATCTATCTATATGTCTATCTGTCTGTCTTCCCTGTCTGTCTGTCTGTCCCTATCTATCTATCTAGCTATCTATCTATCTATCTTATCTATCTATCAACTGTAATCTATCTGTCTGTCTATCTATCTATCTGTCTTTCTGTCTATCTTTCTGTCTGTCTGTCTATTGTTCTGTTTATCTATCTATCTGTCTGTCTATCATTCTGTCCTATCTATCTATCTATCTATCCTGTCTATCTGTCATCTATCTATCTTCTGTCTATCTATCTATCTATCTATCTACTACTGTCTATATTGTCCTGTCTGTGTCTGTCTGTCTGCGATCTGTCTGTCTGTCTGTCTGTCTGCCCGTCTGTCTGTCTGTCTGTCTATCTTCTATCTGTCGATCGGTCTATCTATCTATCTATCTGTCTGTCTGTCTTTCTGTCTGTCTGTCTCTATCTATCTACTGTCTATATGGTCTAATTCATGTCCATTCGTGGTCTGTCTGTCGGTCTGTCTATCTATCTATCTATCATCAATCAATCAATCTATCTATCTATCTGTCTGTCTGTGCGTCATTCTGTTGTCTGTCTGTGTCTGTGTCTGTCGTCCCTATCTATCTGTCTATCTCTCTTCTATCTATCTACTATCGTCATCTATCTAATGTCTGTCTTTGTCTGTCTGTCTTTGTCTGTCTGTCTGTCTGTCTATCTATCTATCTTTCTTTCTGTCTGTCTGTCTATCTGTCTGTCCGTCCATCTGTCCTATCTATCTATCTATCTATCTATCTATCTATCTATATGTCTGTTTGTCTGTCTGTCTGTCTATCGTTCTATCCATCTATCCATCTATCTATCGTTTCCTATCTATCTATCTATCTATCTATCTATCTATCTATCTATAGGTTTGTCTGTCTGTCTGTGTCTGTCTGTCTATCTATCTATCTATATATCCATACATATATTCTCTATTATAAATCAATGCTGTCATCTCAAAATTTCAGATGAACTGTGATTTTTAAAATAAATTAAGATACAAAAAATGATAAATAAATATGGGTCCCACTTCCGTCCTGTTTGTCCCACCTGACGTCACCCATTACCTCTATTACACCAGGATTGCTTGTATTTATTTATTCTGTACTGCTAAATGAGATATTTAGCCTAGCTGTGGCTATTAATATTTTCTTTTTATAATGTTTTTTTCTTTGCTTATTTTATTATACATTTCTTAGTGATTGGCAACAGCTTCTTAATGGCACTGCAGTATTGGGGCACTGTAAATCGGCCACATGAAGAAGTGGCCACAAGGTGGCATAGTCATGAAAAACCCTGTCCATCAGAGAGCTGTCACAATTGTCAATAGTGTACATCATGTCAGTAAGACAATCAGTCCACATACACTGAAAACAATCCGTGACAGTAGAAACTAAATGTGTAAAAGATGATGCAGGTATTGTATGTAGGGTGTGATGAGTTGAGCCTAAACAGAAAGCACAGCAGAAGCTGGACACACCCTTGAGCACCAGACAAAGCAAAACAGTTGATAATTTCAAATCCTCTGGGATGTGATATTTTCAACAAAAGGGAGTTCATTCAGAAAACAGAGGAATGTCATTGTATAGTTTTATTCATAATAGCTTTTTGTACCTGACCTGGATAAAGCTAAAGGGCAGACACGCATATAATCATGAACCTGTCATAAAAACAAAGTAAAGTTTGAAATGACCATAAACTTTACGCTCACTGAATTCTCACAGGTTAACCAAACCTATGGAAAAACTATTTCTGGATTATTAGTTAATTTTCCACTATGACTGAAATTCTCATTATGTATGCTTATTAAGAAATATGAATTAAAAATAAGAATTTATTAAGTTATGCTAATTTTGGCATACCAAAAGTGGCATACTATTTTGAAGAAACTATTTGAGAATCGTTATGGCTCTGTCTTACAAGAGCAATCCCCCCCAACCCCCCTTTGTTGTTGTTGTATGTATATATTTGATTTGACCTATATTGGAAAGGTGCTTGGTTTCATCAATTGAATGTCCTGTGGTTGCTGTCCTCACAAGGGAACAGTGCGTACCTTTTTGTTGAAATAAGTGTTTAACTATATGTAAGTAGTAGCGTTATAAATATTCATAAAAAGAAATTCTATCTCTAAAATCCCTTATTAAGTGACCAACACCTTTTAACACCCTACCTTGCCACAAAGTGACTACACCCGCCAAACATTATATAACCACTGTTAAAGCATATTGGGAAACACATAAAAAATAGTGAGGACAGTTAACTATACCTACTATATCAGAGTTTTTTTAATTTTTTTAATTTAGTCATTTATCAGACGCTTTTATCCAAAGCGACTTACAAATGAGGACAACAGAAGCAATCAATTGTAGTATTAAAACAACTAAAAACAGATCCAAAACTAAAAGCTAAAACTTTATAAATACTATATATACATTTTAAAAATAAAGAGATTAAAAATGACAAATGCATACAACAAAAATTCAAAACTTAACATTTAAATGAAAAAAAAAAAAAAAAAAAATTCTGTTGTACACAAAAAATAATCCAAACTAATGTCTAAACCCATAACACTAAGCCAGAACCCAAAAAAAAAAACGCGTTATGTGTATGGACAACCACACACATATATATACTATATCTAATAATATATATAGTAGATATATATACTTTCTATCTGATAATCCTAAAATATACAACCACCTTTATAAATTCAATATGTATATTATTTAATTTCCATTTAGTTTGTTGAATTATTAAAATAACTCAAATTAAATAAAATTGAAAACTTAATAAAAGACCTATACATAAATAATAAATTCAGACATAATTGAACTCAAATTAAAATACAAATACAGATAATACAAATCAAACGACAGTAGTTTAAAAAACAACAACTTACTTACACATGGTAAGAAATGGTTATAAAAATTGAAACAGAAGCGAAACAATTAATAGGAAAGAGGAGAAATAAAAAGCGATACTTATCCTTTGCCGTGTCCCTACCCGGTGGAGTTGCACGGTAGAGTCAATGGTCTCTACACTCTTCGGTCTTCACACGAGGAAAGCTTCACACGAGGGCTGCCACGGTATACAAAGCTTTTTATATTCGTCTAACAAAATCGACCTTACTTTCAGCTGGACGGACACTGTCCCCTTATTTTCTCCACAACCCCAAATGGCCAAGCAAGCGCAAATACGTACAAGATACGCGCTACACACGCGCCACAACGCGTATCAGCACATCTCCACACATTGGAAACAAAACAAGCTTTGCCTAGCAAGGACAACTGCACTACACACTAATGAGACAAGTATATACACTTACGAGCTGCTTTTAACTTCCTCTGATAAAGACTGCTTCTCTCAAAGACGGTTTCTTTACACTGTTTTCTGCTGGCGCTGCTGTACACACTTTCCTTATTTTTTCCACAAGAAATGGCCAAGCAAGTGCAGACACTGACAAGATACGTGATACAGAACGAGACCAAACGCGATATCATATACGCAATATAATAATTAAAATAAATGATGGACTTTGTCAAGGATGAGAACTTTAGTGAGGAAATGTTGTTTTGGAGAGTTTTTTTTTTTTAGCCATTGCTGCCCGGATCTTTTAAATTTCCAACCAGTTTTCCAGATGTTGAAACTCCTCCTCATTTTTCTCCAATTCTTCTGAGTGTGTTCAAAGACCAAGAAGGAATGTCCTTTATCGTTTGCCCTCTGCTTTCCGACAGGTAAACTTAGTGCTCTCTCATGTAAAAAAATTGTTGAGTAGTAACTGATTACCATTATTGATCTGATGTAGTAATCAAATCCCAAAAATTAAGTACTTGTAATTAGATTAAATTACATTTTAAAATACCCGTAATCCGACTACATACTTTTTTTATTTATTACATGATTGCTTTTATTCACACATCCATATATTATTCATAATTTTATTGATTCTCCACTATTCTTCTTTTCCCATCTTTTAGTTTTTTACTTTCTAAAATAGCCTTTTGTATACATTCAGAACTCTTTTTTACATTTACACAAGACCCATTCAACTTCGTCAGGTGTCCATATATTAACAAACAGAAAATGGAGGCCACAGCATTTGACCATTGGATTTACAAAAATCATTTCAATTTTGTTTTTTTTAACATTGCATCAACTACTGATGAACACTCAGTTATCTCTCAGTAGGTTACGTATTTAACCATGTATTACTATGTGTTTGGAAAGCTTTTGTCTTTCAAACACATTAAATGCACAAATTCAGTCTTCTCGTATTTTAAAGTAATGCAGTGATTTTCCCCGAAACTTCTTCTTTTTGTCAGCTGAACATCTTTCACCTAATATATTTAATTCAAGTACCCCATATTTTAAAATAAATATTTTAATTTTTAAGTATCACACATTTGCATGTTCACTGTTTCTCTGATGTCAAAGGTCACATGACATGCAGGTAAACAAATACATTCTTTCATTTTTTAGTAAGTGTTTAATTTAAATTGTTATTTTTCAATAATTAATTAAAATTTGACATTTTTTATGATTTAATTAATTATTAGCTTTTCATTTAACTCACAAACCCCCTGCAGTTCCTTCATAAACCCCCAGTTTGGGAAACCTTGACATAACGCAATGTTTAATGCACTTCATGTTGTAAATAACAACAAACATAATATATTTTCTTTCTCTTTGTATTTCTATATCAATATGGTACAAGATTATCCTATTCAAATCAATGTGATAAACAAGTTAGGTCAAAATTAATCTAAAAGTAATCTAAAAGTAGTCTGATTGTATTACCTAAAATGTGTAATGTGATGGATTATGTTACTAACTACAATTTCTGTCATGTAATTTATCTCTTATGTTTCTTTTGAATCAAAATCTCTTCTTAAATCAAATCTATCTGACTTCCATTGTAGACGAAAAAAAACATCTCTCACACATTTCTCAAAATAATTTCTTTTAAATTCCACAGAAAAAAAAAAGGTCATACAGCTCTGGATGAGGTCATACAGGTTTGGGTGAAAAAAAATAATGACCGAATTTTCATTTTTGGGTTAGCTGAGGCCTTTAAGCAAATAATTATTTCAATAAAGTTCTATTACAATAAAACAAAATTTATTATGATGAGTTATTTTATTATGAATAAGAATTCTACTTTGACAATCATTAAAACCTAAATAAATATGTACAAATTCTACATGTTGTTTGAGGAGATCAAATATATAACCTTATTTGTATTATTGAACTGTTGAAAGATTTGCTTGACCCGATTGAATAGGATGAATTGAAATCTTAAGCCCTCAATGAGGATAGAGTCCTGACATACTTTTATTTCCATGCAGTTTCAGGCGTGGTTCTAGGACCTATCTTTTCAATC
The DNA here is from genome assembly GCA_018155175.1 of Sinocyclocheilus anophthalmus. NCBI lineage: Eukaryota > Metazoa > Chordata > Actinopteri > Cypriniformes > Cyprinidae > Sinocyclocheilus > Sinocyclocheilus anophthalmus. The sequence continues at coordinate 20,770 of JADLZN010004266.1, read as the reverse complement.
AACAATATTGATGACAAAATTGTTACTCTGAATAGATATCAGTGGAGAGATCGCTGGAGAGTCTCGTGTTGCTCTGTCTTTTGTCATGTTTTCTCTCACACCCATCTCGTCTGTATAAATACTGAATCTGGAAGAATCTGCAAGAAAGGAAGGAAAAGTTACTCATCAAGAGTTTGCAGATCCAAAAGGTAATGTTTCATTTATTCTCTAAAATGATTGAGATGGCATAACATATATATGCTGAACACTGATATGATCACCTTTTTTATTTAATGATTAAAAACAAACCAATTGTTGTCTTAAAGTATACTCATATTAGATGAAAAAGTGTATTCAAGTAAAATATTAAAAAGTGCATTAGATGAAATAGAGTTTGTTTTGTTGCTTTGTATTTTCTAATGGTTTGTCTTCTTTAGTTTGCCTCAGGATGATCAGAATAGTCCAGCTCTTGTGTCTTGCTGGCCTTCTTCTACAGTGTGAAGGTCAGGGTCTCCAAACATGCCTCAGTCACCCCACGTACAGACCGGCAGGTTAGTGCTGATTCACTGCAAAGATCATTTTCTTAATCAGATTTGTCTTATTTTCCAGTAAAATTGATCTAAACATTGTGAAAAATGATACACTTACTTGAGAAGCAAAACCGCAGAAGATATAAAGGTGTTTCAGACAATATATTTTATTCTTTGTAACTTTTAGTTATGTTTAATTTTCTTACAACACTGGCAAAAAGAAGAAGAAGAAATAAGTTCTAAAAAAGTCAACCAGTGATGTAAGAAAAATGAAGTTAGATTGGGATAAATTCTCATTTTGGAAAAATGAATGATCTTTTCTTAAATGTTTTTAAATGACAAAATTAAAATGGTCTTAGACAGTTTTGCTTCTCAAATACATGTGGGTCAAAGACGTTAAGATGTCCGCATCAAAAGAAATTTACAAAAGTGATTTTATGTCCATAGAAAGCACATTAAATGTAAGTAAAGTGTCTACTTTTAAGGTTTCAAGTAAGTTTTTGGAGAATAAAATGTCAACATTTGGTTGAAATAATGTTACATTGTCATGCAGTGTATCACAATATTTATGTAAAAATTCAAACAACATGCTTATTCTGACGTGTACATATTAAAAAATATGTAAAATAATAAGGGAGCATATTAAATATTATTGTGTTTTAAATGAGTACAAAAATCTTACTGACAAATGGGCAAAACCTAAGATAGTGGCAAATTTTAAAAATGTAAAATTACAACTAATTAGTATTTGGGGTGAAAGTAATTAGTCTTTTAATATGTCATAAATTGATTTTTGTTGTAAATATGCCTGACAAGACTGTTACACTGAATGACATTTTAGTGGGTCTCTTCTGTAAATCAGGGAAAATGTATGATATTAATTTTTTGCTCAGAAAAACAAAATTGCAAAAAAAAAATTATTAAATTTGGGAACAACAACAACAATTTAAAGCAGTATACACTTATTGTTTTTTTATGCTTAAACCCTTTTTCGTCTTTGACCCATGTATGTTTTTTAAAGGATATTTTGACATTTTTACTAGAAAACAAAAGACAAAAAAAAGATTTAAAAGTTTTTGCAGAAAACGCATACAAATTTATTTCAAATTAATGTCAAATTAATGCAGGAGCACCTTGAGTAACAGAATATTTATATATCTTTCAGAAAACGCCGATATAACAGTGGTGTGTGGAACCAATCATATGTTTTTAAAAGTTTTCATTTGTCCAATGTATTTTGGGGGATACAACGAATCACTAATGGCGCTCAATGCTAAGTTTAACTTCCCATCCTGCTATGGAGTAGCAGACTGGACTGTCAATCCTCCCGTCTTGCTGTTTAACTTCTCAATCTCTCAGGAGGCGCTGACCCTCTGTGGCAACAATATGAACGTAAGAGCTTTTCACTTTAAAGCAATCAACTTTGAAACTTTTAATCCTACAGATTTCCATAATGTGTTTGTGTGGCATTTTTGTTGGTTAGATTACAAGTCAAGTGGGATCAGGAGTTTTCGCGGACTTCTCCCAAATCCAGTCCGTAAATGTCTCCGGATTAATCAATTCCTGGGATCCCAGCACCAGCACTATCACTTACAGGCAACAACTGATGTACCAGTTTTCGTGTCTGTATCCACTGCAGTATTTGGTCAACAACACTGAGCTGAGCGTGTGAGTATAAATCCCAAGAATCTGTTTCTCGCTTGAGGTTTCTGTGCCGTAACTTTTGTGACAAAGTGTCTCTTTGTGCCAACAGGTCAGGAGTGAGTCTAGCAGTAAAGGACAACAATGGCACATTCATCAGTACTCTAAGCATGGGTCTTTACAGTGTAAGGATATTTTTATTAAATGACACTTGCTCAATAAATCAGTGAATACAACTTTCATGACACCCTCTCTTTATTTGGACTGATTTATTTTTTTTAGACTGCCGACTATACTACCAAACTCCAGATACCAGGATCTGGGCTGCAGTTAAAGACTCGCATATATGTGCAGGTCAAGGCAACAAATCTTACAAACAAGTAAGAATTATCTCCAGTGTTATTTTTGTATTATTTATATGTGACCCTAGACCACAAAACCAGTCATAAGGGTCAATTTTATGAAATTGAGATTTATACATCATCTGAAAGCTGAATAAATAAGCTTTCCATTGATGTATGGTTTGTTAGGATAGGACAATATTTGGCCGAGATACAAGTAAATGTAGTTGGAAATCTGGAATCTGAGGGTGTAAATAAATCAAAATACTGAGAAAATCGCCTTTAAAGTTGTCCAAATTAATTCTAATTAATTACTAATTACTAATCAAAAATGAAGTTTTAATATATTTACAGTAGGAAATTTACAAAATATCTTCATGGAACATGATCTTTACTTATTATCCTAATGATTTTTTGTCATAAAAGAAAAATCGATACATTTGACCCATACAATGTTTTTTTGGCTATTGCTACAAATATACCCCATCGACTTAAGACTGCTTTTGTGGTCCAGGGTCACATATAGTATTTTACTATTACAATTTTAATTTAGCTTTTATTTTCAGTTTTCAATTGAATTTTAGTTTAAGTATATGTGCTTGTGTCAGTTTTTGTTTTTATAGTATTTCTATTAAGCTCGATTTATTTTTATTTCAGTTTTAGTCTTTTAATACTTCAACTTATTCGTTATGCTGCCAAAGCAACATTCTAGTTTTTTGAAAAAGTTGTTCATCAATATGTATATTTGACTTTTATTTCAGATTTATTTCGAGCAACGTTTATTTCAATAGTCTTGGTTTTAGTTAACAATAGCAACACAGCAACTCTTGAATGTATCCAAATTTAAATGAACACTGCTGATTATACATTTACAGATCAATCATATCTAATTGTCATCTTTTTGTGTGTTGCTAGGTTCAATGTGTTGCTGGACCGTTGCTATGCCACAACAAGCCCATATCCAACCAGCAGCACCTCTTACGATCTTTTTGTTGGGTGAGTCCTTCATAAAAAGCGGACTAAAAGAGAGTACTTGAGAAGACACTTTAATTCTCTTGTGAGAATCGCATCTTTTGTTGTTTATAGGTGTATTCGTGATGCCCAGACAAAGATTGATTGGAATGGGATGTCTCAGGTAGCTCACTTCTCCTTTGAGGCCTTCCGCTTTGTGGAACACAAAAACCTGTCCATCTCCACTTTCTACCTGCATTGTGCTACCCGACTCTGTGAGAACTCCACTTGCGCCTCCTTGCTTCCGGTAACTAATAGTGCTTATCAGAATTGAATGTATTGATTTGTTTACTTCATTTTAGATTTGTTTTAGTTTGGCTCAACTCATGTGCTTATTGTTGTGTGTGGATTTCATCAGACCTTTTTTGTGTCTGTTTTTTTAGAGATGCAATAGTAAAAGAGAAGTACGATCTGCAGAGGCAGACAACACTTCACCTAATGTCACTGTCTCCTCCGGACCAATCAGTACCAGAGTTGACAGCGGTACAAAGAATAACAATAATGGTTATATAAAAATAAATAGTTACTGATTTGTACTGATTTAAAATTCTCTTCCGCTTCTTCCTCAGGTGTCCCTGTGACCAGTAGACGTAAGAATTCACTAATTTTAATGATCTCATTAAGAACCTTATCTAAATAGTTCTATTAATGTTTTGTTATTGTGATGTGATTTGATATTGATTTATTTTATCTAGTTACCTCATCAGCATCCATCCCTCAGCTGACGTATGTTGGTGTAGCCACTGGCTTGCTGAGCTTCTTTCTATTTGACTGGATGTCTACATCAGGACTTGCACAGTGATCTACATCAGGATTCGGGAATTCCTTATCACTTGACTGAACACAACGTTTCTTAGAAGATATCTCACCTGTTACATAAATGTGAGAAAGTTTATTATGTGACAGTTATTAGCACCTCTATTTTCCAATTTAATGAGGTAAATAGACTATTGTCTTGTAATTTTTACTTTCTTTTGTTCTGTGTTCTATGATTTTCTATGAGAACAAGGAAAAAGAAACATATTCACTATGTAGTTTACATATTTTTGTTCTTTCGAAAAGTCTATAATGCATGTAAAACTGCTTTGGGGGGAAATGTATGCACTATGAATGTAACAATTTAACGTTTAAACTTGAATAAAAATATTAGAACCTGTCTTTGTCCTCCGGTTTTTTTTACTCAACCAGGTCATCACTGTTAGGATTTCATTCATTTGCAGCTTAATGATTAGTTAAAATATTTGTTCACATCACATCAAACACAGGTGCACAAAAGTCCTCAAAAGTGTGCAGTATTTTAGTATTTAACACTATCACAATATAAGCATGCATTTAGCTGACAGTGTACTATATCAGTTTCCCTTCACACTCGTTCTGTAGCCTATTTCACTTCGCTACAGTTCCACTCCGGGTTTTCACTATCACGGTACTAGCTTACTGGCAAAAGTAATCCAGTACTGGATTTATTGTAATGTATTTTCATTGTGTTCATTAAATAACACAATGAAAGTACTTATAAAATATATTTTAAATGAAAAATACTAAATCTACAACCTACACGGAGAAAATATAATGTTCATGAAACGCGTCACCATTTAAGTCTACGGAAGCACAAATAGTTATGCATTATTTTTCTGTCCCCTCCAGGACAAAATGCTGCACAATTCTTTGTGAAATTGAAATATGTCCAATAACAAATCTAATTACATTTTAAAACGAATCCCAAATCAAATTAATAAGTAATACACTGTAAAAAAAATTCCGTAAAATTGCGGTGGTCCGGCAAAAACTGTGGTCACTGGAATTTTACTGTAAGAAATGCGGTAGCAACGTTTTTAGGGCTTTAACGTGTTTACGTACTTTTTAGACAGTTAATACCGTAATTTCATTACTGATATAAGGGTAATATACCAACCTATTGATACTGAAATCTGGTTGTACCTTTGTAATACAACGATCACCACGCAAATGCGGTTGGGAGCGAAAGTCACGTTATGGAACCAGCCCATCACAAGGGCAGCTTTAAATACTAACTATATAGAAGGTTCACAGTGTCATTCACACAAACACTAACCACCGCATGGTAACCCACATGAAACTGAAATAATGCAATAAACATTCATTTAACAACATTAGGTGTAACACACAACCCTAATATACAAACCTGATAAGAAAAAACATCAAATTTGAAATGTAACGCAGGGAATTCTGGGCATGTCAATTTACGGTTATTCACTGTAAAAAGTATTTTTTACTTCCAAAAACGGTATACTACCATAAAAATATTGTCCAATACATGTAATGTCCAATACAATTTTTCAACATATATATTAGGGGAATTTACCGTTAACCATTTAAAATTTTTTTACTGTAGCATTTTTTATAATATAAGGCTTTGCCCGTGCTCTTTCTGCATTTTAACCATGATACGACCAAAGACGCAGCATTTAACGTCTCAACCGACTTGAATCATCGGCTATTTTTGTCGATTTTCAACCGGCTCGAGTCGGGGTACATCCCTAGTATATAATGTTGCTTATATATTGCTACCTCCAGACCAAAAAAAAATAAAAATAACAAGAAGAAGAGACAGAAAATCTGTACCAAATATTGTACCAAACCAACCCCCCTCACACTGTCCGCACACTTCCTTTTTATGATCTCAGACAGTCGATGTTTATCAAAGGCATCCAAATATTACATCAAACTTCTTTATGAGCTAACATTTATATATTTCAAATGTCTGTTTCCAAATGACTTTTTGTTTAAAATGTGAATAATTAACAAATTTTGACTTTATATGTCTTGATGAGAGAATGTGGGTCAAGAGGGCAAACATTTAATGTCACACTTTTGTGTATCCATTTATGCAATCTGTGAATCGCAGTACAAAATCTTTCTCTCCCAAAGGAGCACATGCTCTTTGTTTTTTTCTGAAAGAGTGTGGGGAACTTGAAGCTGTTCATCTAGTCCTTTGAGACAGGAGAGAGTATGTGCCGCTTGCAGTGTACACATGTTCAGACAGCTCTGCTCCTCTCTTCAGTCTCACCAGAGCTCTTGTTCTGTGAGCGTGACCCGGTCTCACCTCCTCCTTTCACCAGATTTCAACAGTGGTGCATTGTATTTATATGCATTGTCAGAATTGCATTGTCATGTAATACAAAGTCCAATACAGCACTGCCTCAATGAGTTTAATTGTTTCAAAATGTCTTTATTTAGCTGTTCAGATAAATGGATGAAGATTATGTTGTTTTTCAAAGGAAGATGTTTCTGAACTGTAGAAGCAGGAGGTAAACAGCACTCTTTCCACTAAGTGGAGTTTCATATAGTTCCTGACAAAGGTGCTCATCTCAATGAGTCAGGATAGCCACTATAAAATAGCCATTTATTCTAGACTAAATATTTTTTTTTCTCTCTGTTATGACTGTTGATTCAGTGTTGTTAATCACAGTAATTTATGACTTAGGTGATTGGCTTTTAAACAGAATTGTTTAGCCAACAAGGTAGCATATTTTATAATTGCATTCATCTGGGGAGTCCTGTGCTGCTTTCTTGGGTATTGCCAGATGTTAATTTGTGTATACTGTGCATGCAAAAGTGAAATAGTGTGGTAAAATATCAAAACCTTTGATATAGCTAGATTTAAAAAAAACTTTCAGCATGGTAAACCAGCTTTCTGTTTATTTATTTGCTTTTGGTATTTAGTTATTTGATTAGGTGTGTCCTGCATTATTTTGCTTGTAGTACAGTATGCCTTTGAGCTTTGATGTTAGTACAGGCATATTTGACAAACAAAGCAGTCACTATCTTTGCACATTTTTGGCAACAATTCTATTCCCTCACACAGTTTGTTTTGTTATAATACACACATTCAGCGTCTTCCTCCTTTCCTGGTTTAATCATTTTTTGCTTTTGCCAAGGCTTTGGGTTTTAGCATTTTACCCTCAAATAGTATCCTTAAACTTATTCAGCATTGATTTAATAACCTTCTACAAAACTTTATTTTGTCTTGAACATATACCACAGTATATAAGGTCTTTATAATCAATAAAATATGTGATTTGGGATGTTTATTAGCTACATAAATCTGCAACCTTTTTAAAAAATTGATTACATTAGAAAATAATCACCTCATTATCCACCTTTAGACACTGCTTATGACTTACTTTTATGGAAAGCATTTTGAAATCGGTAAATTATCTCATATAATATGTTATTGGGATTTTCCATTTTGCGTGGGAATGTTCAATCTGATCTCTGTTCAATCCTACTGGACATGCAGAGGAGTGAAGGTAATAAATAAATCCAGAGAATATCTATATACTATCTGGTAATGAAACTCATGTTAACATGGGGGCTAAAATGTTCTAAATCATAACAAATACAAGATATTTTATGAGGACATATATTATTTGAAAGATGTGCTTTGATAAATGTCCCTGTAATCTCATTTCCATGTGTTTTTGGCTGCTGTTACCATCCTCAGTGGTAACATGCCCTCCACCCATTCATTGGGAGATTCCATCGTTCTCCTCCATAAAGCGACTTCCTCTGCTGTAGAGTCCATCCAGTCCACCTGTACTCCGTAACTCTTGCCTGTACACAAAATTGGCTTGCATTTAATTTGTGTGTTAATATGTATTTTATAGATCTCAGATCCAATAAACATCCAACACTGGACTGCACCTGTGCCCAGGCCGAGTCTCAGGCCTCCGAGCAGGTGATTGGCTAGTCGGTCACGGTCCCAGACAGTAAGCTCCACACAAGCCTCTTTCAGGTCCTCTGCCCTGAAGCCATCATAAACCATAGTGTGGTTAAATACGGGGTTGACTGTTCTCTTCAGCACCCGAGTCTTCTGACGGCTCTTTTTGCTGGTGTCGGGGAGTACAAAGCTGTGCAAACAATTAAACAGACAAGTATTTAATTCAGATGATTTCAAGAAAAATAACTATAATGCCATGCAATCGTAATATATATAAAATGTTTTTATTATTATTATTACCATTTTACATATGGGTCAATAGTTGGATTTCTGATAAGAGGGAGATTCTTGCAGTCTTTGACCCAGATATGCACTTCACCTGAGCCAGGAATGTTCTTTGCTGTTTTGTTTTTTTTTAAAGAAAGAAACATTAGCACCGATCATTTGACAAATCGTAGACATTTGACTTTTTCTGTGACATAATGTGCTGTCTTTCATTATATCAGTATATCAGTTCAGCTGTGCACTGAAAAGAATTTTGTGTAGGAAACATTTTTCCTTTAGAAATTGCTAGTAAAACAATTACATAGAAATAACAAGTAAATCATTGAATTAAAGGTGAAATGAAGAAGAAAAACTTTTTTTCTTGAAAAACATACTCCAATAATATTTATTTACAACTTTGAAAAATAATTTTTTTACAGTGTGTGAATGTGAATTATTGTGAATAGTAAATGATTGTAAAGGGTGGAGCCTTACAGTGGGAAATATGTGGCAGGAAACGTATGGCCAGTCTCATCTGTCCTCTAAAGTCAGATGGCTGGAGGCTGTTTGTGGTCTTGGGGAAAAAGGAGGGGGGGGAAAAAAAAAAGAGATTCTGGAATCAGAACAAAACAGCTTAAAGGCATAATTCAACCAAAAATACTAATTCTGGCAATATTTAATGCTAGGGTAGCCAATTTTTTCCAGACACATTTCTTGTTATACTAGTTGAAAGTCTCTTTTTTATATATAGATTTATGTACTTAGACCACTTTAATTATTGATTGCTATCAGAATGTGAAGAGACTTTCAACCGTTCGTGTAATTCGGGGAGTGTAATGTGCGAAAAGGGTGTCTGCAAAGTTTGTTTGAAAACATGCTTTACTTTTGTAGTTCCACTAGATGACACTAGTAGCACAGAAACGGCATACTCCAGTATACTCCTAACATTTGCACAGATTTTTGTCCCAATTTGCAGTCCGGAGAAGTCAATGCTAGATGCTGAAAGTCAGAACCCGTCTGCAGATTTTTGTTCAGTTAGTACTGTCAGATTTCACACACACAAAAAAACACGTAGTGTATAATGGGCACAGGTTCTTTTTATTTCTTTTTTTTTTAGCTTCAGGATGATCTACACTCTAAAAAATGCTGGGTAAAATAAAACCCAGCGCTGGGTTAAAAAGGGACAAAACCAGCAATTGGGTTGTTTTGACCCAACCGCTGGGTCAAAACAAACCAATAGCTGGGTTTGTCCCTTTTTAATCCAGCGCTGAGTTATATTTAACCCAGCATTTTTTAGAGTTAGCCATCCTAGCGCAGATATCAAACAAGTGTTCTATGTGATTTTAGGACATATGGGACATATAGGTCATATGCAACAAGGTGGATGTTTCTGTGTTCGGAATAATTTGAAAGTCTGCACTAGTAAACCAAAAAATGAATCCTATTGGTTAGCATATAATAATGTCCAGGTAACATTAGAGTAAGAGATCATGTATTTGTGTATGAAGTATTTTAACTTTGAAAATACTGTATATCACAAGTGCCACGTAAGAGAAATTATCAACAAATTCATACTATACCCTTGGTTTAAGAGGTAAAAGCTTCCACTCTGTGTCATTAAAATCCCAAGAGGAGAGGTCAAGCTCTATCTCACCCAGGAAGCTGTTACGACCAAATGTGTCATTGTGCCATGCTGAAAGGTTGAGAACCTGGGACATCAGGTACTCCATTCGAACTCTGTACTGTAGGCATCAAATAATAAAATTAACCGTTTTAGATTATTAGGCATTTGGTTTAATGCATATAGGGGAGACTGGGGCCTGCATTTCAGCCATTATAGTCTGGAAGTAAATTACTTTCCACTAAATTGAACACACCCAATAGCGGGGCATGTTGTCACAATGGAATCTGCCATTAAACAGCCTATTATAGACATTTCAGCTCGGTATGAACAGTAAAATTATTCTGAAGCATTACGCAATTCATGCAACAAAGTGAAGTGTGATGTGCAAATATATCAGACCATTTATTTGGTAAGCATACTAAGCAAATATTGTAATTACTAAATGCATAACATTTAAATGCATGAAAAATGTGACACCTAGCCCTAACTTATTTTATCAGTGATGCTCTTACCCTAAGAATCTCATTGTATGTAGGATTCAGTGTTTTCTTCTTCACAGCAGTTTTTCTTTTTCCCAAATTGGCAGGATCAGGTATGAGGTAGCTTTTAACATACCTAGAAAAAGAATAAGTTAGAAAACTTAAGTTAAAAAAATAAGTTAAAAAAAATCTATTTAGAGGAGAAAGGGTGGGTGGTACTGAGATCGCAGTCTTACGGGTCAGATCGATTCCTCTTCGTGTCCACTGCTGCCAGATTCTGGCACTGAACAACAAAGATGTGGAACTCCCGCAATTTGTGCACATAGTTTAGAGAAAACTGGATGCCTCCTTGAATGTCAACACTGCTGTAGTCACTATTGTACACGCTCACAACACTGCCGCTAACCTGAGGATGATGGAAATACAGTACTGAATAATTCCCAGTTCACCAATGTGCTTAACGTCAAATTAAATTGGACCCTATTTACATTCAAACTAATTTTTGGGTCTTATTGTGAACAATTCATCGGTATACTTAAGCAAAACATGTTCTGTTTCTATAGGAGTATTGAGTATATACTATATTATATGCATGAACTTGGTAAATAGTTTGGTATATAATATATAGAATATGAACATACGGATGACAGGGAGGTGGATCCAGAGTAGTTGCTGAGGTCAGTGAATTGTCTGTTATTCCACTGTGGTACACCGCTGCTCTCGGAGTCACTCTCTCCTCCATCACTCTTAAAAGACAGGACAGTTGCAGACACTTTGAGCACCACACATTTTTTGTTACTTGGCCTTTAATCTTAGACAAAAAAAGACAAATGAACCAACTTCTTTTTGCAGGAATGAGGGCACTGATTTGCTGAGTTGCTTCAGGTGCACTGGGTCTGATGTGGCAAAGGAAGTCTGGACAAGTGTGCTTGAGTCTTAAACAAGACATCAGGAGTGAGTGAGATTCAGAACAAATGCCAATGTCATAGAAACAAATAAATGTGTAAATATATGTCAACAAAATTTGTGCATATAAAACCTATCAAGAAGATAAGCTCAAAACTTGCCATCATAGTTGCCCTGCATGTAGTCATTTGTTTGTTTTTGGTCTTGTCCTAAGGGAAGAGATCACAATGACAAAACAGGAAAAAATAGAATAGATACTGTTGTCACCTATACTCTCCATTTAGAGCCAAACAATAAGGTGAACTCTGGAAGAAGCATTGTGCTGCTACTGCGTGACAAGTAAACTCTGAAAGGAAGAGCTAAATATGGATATGGTACTTTTAGCTGAAAAACGAATGATAAACAATATATAAATTATAGTCTGACACAGTTTTAAAAGTGTTTGACATGACAGAGAGGATTGATGCTTACTAGGAAGAGTGCTGATGTCTTCCATGCTTTTATGGTACACAGGTCTAGATGAAGCTCGTTTCAAAGCTTTCTGAATGGGACTCTCATTTTCACCTGTAAGATTTAACAGTGTGATCCCATAGATTTAAAGTTTGATCCCATAGAGGTATAAAGAGTTATTTCACGAAGCGAGAAAAATGTTGATGGTCTTTTGTTCCCTTTTCTTGTGCTATTGTGTAATGTGAGCACTTACTGTTTGACACTTGAAAGGGAAGCTGTGAGAAATTCTAATACAACGCTGATTTAATTACACATACCTAATTGGTCAATAGATTACGGTTGGGGTAATTTAGTCCTTTTAAGTCGTGTTAATAATTCTCTCATGACTGCACACACATTTCATGCTTATACTTATGGTTAGGAACTTTTTCTAAATCACTAAACCTAAGTATTAAACTCTGGCATGTAGTTTGGCCCTCAAATTGTGTGATCTGATGAGGAGAGGTGTATTATTACTTTTCTAAGTAATCCGATTTACGATTCACACCTGGCAGTTGATAAAACTGTTTAAGCTACAGTGTACCTGTAAAATGCTTGAAAAATATCCTATAGATTTATATGTATGCATTTGACAGATACTTTTATCTAACATTGGATTCCAAGTATACATGAAGGGGGTCCTTGGTTAAAAAAATGTTTGTGAAACCTGTAGAGTAAGAAAAAGCTTTGAACTCACGGTTTAAATTCCCCTTAGTGGCATTTCCATCAGTTTGTGTGGCTGAGTGGCGTTCAAGGCTCCCTCCCCTAGCTAATAGGTCGGGGGAGCCCTGTACTGGACCACTGGTTTTCACAGGGGAACACTTACAGCTGCGGTGTGTCTCTGGAGATGATGTAAATGAAGTGCAGATAAAATCATCAACCTGCTCTGTAACTGGAGGTGGAGTGTAAATATTTCTTTCCTCTGTGATCCCAAGGTAATGCTGGTAGTCCTGTGGAATTAAGGATCTAGCAAGAGGTTGAGAGTCAGAATCCTCTGAGGTACGTGACGGTCTTCTCTGAGTGTTTTTGTCTCTGTCTCTCCAAGAGATTTCTGGGGATGTTTTTGGCAGGGTATAGCTAGCTTCCTGTGTTTTCCTGGACTGTGTGATGATGGCTTCTGGTGCCTTTTTAACTTGTTGCAGATTGGGGCCCTGGGACTTCCTGGACTGAAGATTTAAGTCCTGGCTTTGCTCCTCAACCACAGTGTTCACAGAAAACATGCTGGCGGCACGTCGCATGGCATTTGCTTTTCCATTTAGACTGCCTTTGCTGTTTCTTCTACTGTGTTTCGGTTGTGACTCTTGACCAACCTGAGGTTTAGGTACCATTGTGGCTTCTGAAGAGGTCTGAGAGCCTTTCTGTTGCTGAAGAGAATGAGACACTCCATAGGATATTGCTTCGCCTGAGACCACATGTGACTGATTGGTTTTTAATCCAGATTCTTGTCTTGACATAATCCTCTTCTTTGAGGGAGACTGGAATACTCTAGTTTTGGCCTGTGAGGATGGTTTGTTATTCTGGCTTTCATTTACAAAGTCTTTGAAATTGGCTCTCTCATTTTGACTTTGTGGACTTAATGATCTCTGATTTCCACTTTCAAGAACCGGTGACCTTTGCCCAGATTTTGTAGGTGATCCTCCCCAGAAGTCACGCAGGTTCTTAAATTGTAAAGTGCTCATACCATCTGTCACAACTGGTTTATCCTTCCATAGTGGATGCACAGAGAAATTGGGAGACAGTCTACCTCTGGCCAAAGTACTGTCCTCAACATCATCATGATAATCATCATACTCAGTACCTATTGTTCTGAGATCAAACTCAGATTTAGTAAATCTTTGGTTCAGTCGAGCAGTAGTAGTCAATCTGTTTTGAGTTGCTGCTGATGTTCTAGAATCTTTCTCCCAAAAGAACTTGAGTCGCTTGATCCTCTCTGCCATGTTCTCTTGCTGGGAATTCTGCTTAACAAAAGGCACTTGATTTGTCCTTGGTGCGGTTTTTGATTTTGCCTCTAATTCCTTTGGAATGGTGTGATCTGCATCACTACTGTTGATGCTAATTGTGCCTCCCTTGCTATCACCATTTTGACCCGCTAGCAAGGATCCACTGTCAAGGGATGGCGAAGATGATTTTAAATGTGGAAGAGTAACATCTTTCTCTAAGGGAGAGCTTGCACGAATTTGGTCAGTCTTCTGATTAGCATATATCAATGGTGGTTTCGAGCCATCTGTAAAAATGGGTACTTGAGGTGTATAAGTGGTGTTAGCATTTCCAACATGATCAAGGTCTAAATCTTTCCCAACTCTCTCTCTTTTCTGATGTCCTGGAGATGTTACTTTCAAGCTTTGTTCACTTCTCTGTTGGTCCTTTACACCTTCCGTTGGCTTTCTGCTATTATCACTAGGGACGAAGTGTTCATTTTTAGCAGGTGCACTAGATTTGCCAGTCAAAATCTTTGGACCAATGTTTTCTTTCTGCCAGAATGATCTCAAATTTGTAATCTTTGGTCGCTGGTTCTCTTCAGCACCTGTTCTTTCTTTTGGCTGATATTGAGTCTGCTTGATGTCACTGTTTTCCAGTTTGACTTTGGTCTCTTCCTCTCTCTTGATAAAAGCCTCTGTTCTGTTCTCATTTTGACTAACTGTCCCACCTACAGAAATATTCACCTCTGGGATCTCTGGACCCACATTGTTTGCAGTAAGAGCGGAGTCAATAGAAGGCTTCTTGATGAGAGGTTCTTTATAAGAAGCAGATTCAGATCTTCTCCGTTCGCATTAACATTAACAATGAGCATAGCTCATTTGTACAAAGCTAACTGTAAAAAATGTGGCTTCACGGTCCGCGCTTGTTTACATCAAGACGTGCGCACGGCTCTTTCCGCAGCATACATAGGTGTTGTGCATTTGGACCCAGTGATGGAAAAAGTAATCCTCAAAGCCATCAAAAATCTGACTATCTGGGAATACGAATTATCTCGGTATTTGACAGTACCGAACCTAATAACATAATATGTGGCATATCATTATGGGATTATATCGCTTACCGAATACGGACAGTCTCAATCTATATATATTATATATATATATATATAAAAAAAAATATATATATATATATATATTTATATATATATGTGTGTGTGTATATATGTATATGTATATATACTGTATCTCACAGAAGTGAGTACACCCCTCACATTTTTGTAAATATTTTTATATATCTTTTCATTTGACCAAAGCACTAAGGAAATGACGCTTTGCTACAAGTAAGTAGTGAGTGTAACAGCTGAGGTTAAGATTATGGGTCTGTTCAGTGATGAAAACAGGTGAACTACTTGACTAACCCTGTGTCTCAATGTTCATACTATCCTTCCTAAATAGTATGTGAGATTAGAATATGTGTGTCCCAAAGCATAGTATGGTGAAAAGAGTATGCCAAAAGTCCCCGGATGGTCTTCTATTTCAGGTAGATTTTTGAAGTGTGTGGATCCATGCACACTCTAATGGTTAATATTGCTCACAATCCATTGCGCTTTGGTGAAGGTTTCTGTCCAGAACTACAAACACGAATATAACGCTTTAGAAAAAATACAAACGTTGCGGATGCGCACGACCGGTGGTTAGGCAGAGAGGTTTACAAAAAGGGGTTTGAGTTACTAATAATTAACATTTAACCTGGTAAAAAATATTCCACTTCATCAAATGAATTCCATATTAATATCTTGGATCCATGCTTGTCTTTCAGAGCTTTCTTTATGATTTTCTCTTAGTATGTTATATAACTGGGTAATCCGCCCTTTAATGTAGCAATCTTGCAATGTGAGTGTTTCCCATATCGACATTGGGGGGAGTTATGAAGAATTCTTTAAACGTGTAAAAATTAAACTTCTGAGTTGCAAATACTTAAAAACCTGTTTCTGAGGTATGTGATTCGTTGCAAGATTATCAAATGACATTAATACATTATCTTCATACAAATCTTTCAATCTAACCATCCACAATTTGAACCCCATATCCTTTTTTTGCTGGGCTGAAATTATGATTTCCCCAGATAGGAGAAAAGCAGGAAAGCACTGGGAGGTCTCCAAGATATTTGTGACCCTGGACCACAAAAACAGTCATAAGTGCCAATTTTCGAAATTGAGATTTATGCATCATCTGAATAAAGCTGAATAAATAGCTTTCCATTGGTGTATGGTTTGTTGGGATAGGACAATATGTGGCCGAGATACAGCTAATTGAAAATCTGGAGTCTGAGGGTGCAAAAAAAAATCTAAACATTGAGAGAGAAACTTATTCTTATATTAAAATCAATATGTAACGCCCCTTACCATAATTGTGAGCTGCATCTTTCAAAATAAATGTAAAGACAGAGCCCGAAAGGGGCAACAGAGTAGCGTGACAGACACAGTGATGAAGTTGGTATGTGTTTGTGATGTGACCCCCCCCCCCCCCCCCGTCCAACAAAACTCTTTTGAGCACAACCCACCCCACCCTCTCTCTCTCTCTCTCTCTCTCTTGAGCTCTCTCGCGCTCTCGCATCTCTCTCTCTCTCTCTGCGCTCTCTCTCTCTCGCGCTCTCTCTCTCGCTCTCTCTCTCACGCACACACACACACACGATGCGCAAAAATCCGCATTTGAACAGTCAACAGCAAACACTTAAACTAGTAACAAAACATACTTAAAGTCGCTGATTCAGAAAGCACCAGATTGTCATAGCAGAGTCAGAATTACCTCCTCTCCTAGGTTCACGAAACGGTCGTCCATAAAATGCATTGCTGTTCTGTTGTAAGTCATCTTAAAGATCTACTTCTGGAAGGCCAAATAAAGTGATTTTGCTTTCGCCTAGAAACATGAGGCCATGGAGGCTTCACACTAACTGCGGTTACTGAAACCACGCCTTCTTTCATTTGCGTGCACATTGGAGGAATGGGCATTATGCAATTATTTCCACATAGTGATGTAGATATGTTGGGGCGTGTTAGAACGAGCCGTTTAGGGGGGCGTGGCAGAGTCCTAACTTTTATAAAGAATATCTCTTCGGATATGTGACTTTAGTCTTTGCAACTTTACAGATCTTATCTATTCACAATCAGCTTGTAACACTCCAAAGAGAAAAGAAAACTTGAACTCGCATCATATGACCCCTTTAAGACTGGTTTTGTGCTCCAGGGTCACATTATAGGTTCGTACACGTTACAATAGTATTTTGTTACAAATGTCTGTCCTTTTTTTTAGTTCTTTAAGGGTTGCTGAAAATAAAAAGCTGTCAAGTATCAAGCCTTTTGCAGCCAACTTTTCAACATGTAACCACGGCACAGCGACTTCACTAGAGAACCAGAACAATGCAGCCCTCAACTGAGCAGCCAAATATTAAGTACCAAAATAAATTTGGTAGTTGGAGCCCTCCCCTTTCACAGGGCATATATAGTCAAGAAATTCTCAGTCTTGGCTTCCTGTTACTCCAAATAAAATTAGCATCCCAAATTCTCCCAATAAAAATGGGAGAATGATCTGACAAAACAGCACTATCATATATACAGCTGTCTATATTCGAAAGTAAAACTAACTCAGGTTCTGATTGCACATGATGTGTGCAGTGGCAGTGTGTGTTTGTCATCACTGCTTGATGAAGAGAGACTAAGCAGAACCAAAGGAAATGATGTGGACGGCAATAAATGACACCACCACACACACACACACCCCCCAATCAAGCAGAGCGTGGAGATGCTGCACAGACTGGATGATTTGTTTAATTTAGTTGACACTGTAAAAAAGAGGCTATGAAAAATCTTTTCCACCTGGACTGTGTAAAGAGCAGTGTAATTGGATCAGTGTGTGTGAGAGGGATAGGGCAGCGATGGACTATTTATCCATCTCTCTGCAGTCAGCTGGTCTTCCACAGCTGGTGTGTGTTAGCCGATAGCAGCGGCACACTTACAGGGGGTGTGTTTGTGTGTGAGATCAGTGTCTTGTCTACTCAATTACATGAAAATTGTGAAAATATGCTGCGAATAGCACTCTAACTGTTTTCATGTTTGTGAAATCCAGATGTTAAAACATTAAACTAACTGTCACGACATCTGAGCTTTTCTTACGAACTCTATCCTCGCTGTAACTGCATCTAGTATCTTTCTGTACTGTTTTAGGAGCTGTCAAGCTCACTTTTGCACTACAGTCCAATTTTTCAGAAGCCTTACTGAAGTTGTTATTTACTGAAAACCTTGCCCTATGAAGGCCTTTCTCATTTGCGGTTCTTACAAATGTGACCCAGGACTCTACAAAACCAGTCATAAGGGTTAATTTTTCGAAATTGAGATTTATAGATCATATGGAAGATGAATAAATAAGCTTTCCATTGATGTAGGTTTGTTAGGATAGGACAATATTTGGCCGGACCGAGATAAAACTATTGAAAATCGTGGAACAGTGCATTGCGTGGCTGCAGAAGATCAAAAAAAATCTACAACTATTGAGAACCAACTCACCTTTAAAGGTTTGTCACGAACAAAAGGAAGAGGTTCTTAGCAAATGCATTTTGACTAATCCAAAAATTAAGACGGTAAAGTATTTTACAGTAGAAATTGACAAATATCTTCATGGAAACGGATCTTTACTTAAGATCCTAATGGGGGGAATTTTGGCTAAAGGAAAATAAATCATTTTGACCCAAAATGTATTTTTGGCTATTGCTACAAAGATACCTGTGATACCTTATGGAGGGTTTTGTGCTCCAGAGTCAAAAATGTGATTTTTTTAAGATGCTTGAAAGACGGTATCTTTTATGCTCCACCAAGGGGATTGATTGATAAAAGAAACACAAAAATCCGTATATGTAAATATGATTACATTTTAAAAATAACAGCTTCTCTTTGTATATATTTTAAATGTAATTTATTCCAGTGATGAAAAAGCTCAATTTTTGGCAGTCTTCAGTGTCTCATGATCTTTCAGAAATCATTCTAATAAGCTGATTTGATGTGCAAGAAACATTTCTTATTATCATCAATGTTGAAAAACCGTTATGATGGCGTCATTGTCACACTTTTCCGGCGTTCTGTGATGAATAGAAAGTTCAAATTGAATAAATGTATTTGGAAAACTAATAGTGTGTAGGAATCTAAAAGGTATGTACTTTAATAATTGTAATTCACCTTCTATATGAGTACTACGGTTGTAAAAAATAAAAAAACGCTAAGCGTGAGACCTGAAAATCTGAACTCAAAAGTTTTATACAGAAGTGTACAAGATGTATGTAAAAGTTGATAAGAGTTCAGTGTCACTGACATTAAATAAAGTCAATAATGTCTTAAAGTGCCCCATCAATCACTTTCAAGTATTGCACAGCACTTTAAGCACTTTATACGTTTGTGTGTCTTGTAAACTTACTTCCAAACCACCTCTAGCTGTAGTTTGATGGTTCCCAGCTCTGTAATGTCCACAACCATCATCTGCGGCCGCGTTGTGAAAAAATCTGCACTCCTGCACGTTACCATGCCGACCAGAATAGAGCTCAACCCCTTGACCTCTGTTACCTGCAGGACATTTCAGAAAAGCCTCAGATCCAGCAGATGTTGTTGGCTTGACTAGAGTTTCTGAGGGAAATGATTTGTTCAACCTTCTGCTTTATCTTGTATGGTGACCCAAAAGTATCTCAGGATGGACTGTACTGTTGGCACTAACAAAAAAAGTTGACTCCATCATTATGCTGCAGTAGGTGGGTTAATCTTGGTGTTCTGTGTGTGTAACCGAGTTTAACTAATTTGGAATTTTACATGACATTCTGATTTTGAATGACAGGGGTTTAAAAAAGGACAAAGAGGATTCATAATTTTCATCTGTAGTAGTCTGGCTCGATGTCTATATTTTCAGGGATGGAATCAATTTCAGACAATCAAACCTTTCATGAGCGTTATTCCACTGGTCCAAAAGCTTCATAAAGTCTGTTAAACATCTCTATCGTTCTCTCTCGGGGGTTTGTGGGAGGTTTATTGTGTCATATGACAACCTATTCAGATCTAACAAACAGTATAAGGACAAAAGCCCTGGAAACTTCTGTCATCGCAACCCCCACAGGTGACCTCGACAGGAAGTGCTATTTGCGCAGGTGTGTGCATGAGTATAGGTGGACTTGCTCACCTTAATCTCAAAGTTCCCATGGATGTGAGGGAGGAAGACCATCTCTTCTTCATCCCACAGCTGTCTGTCATCAGTCTGGATTCGCCCTCTGATTCTCCACCTCTGTCGGCCCAGCCGGATCAACACCTACACAAAATGAGACACTCAATGTGTGTGTGTGTGTGTGTGTGTGAAATGTGCAATGGCCTCAATGAGTATTTGGACAATACACTACCGTACAAAAGTTTGAGGATGTATGATTTTCTCTTGCATTTGCATTTATGTGATCACAAATACCGTAAAACAGGAATATTGCCAAATATTATTACAATTTAAAAGAACTGCTTTCTACTTTGATGTATTTTAAATAGTGCTGTCAAAACAAATTTAATCGCGATTAAAACGCATCCAAAATAAAAGTTTTTGTTTAAATAATATATGTGTATATTTATTATGTATATATAAATACAAAAACATACATGTATATATTTAAGAAAAATTTTGTGTTTATATATTAAATATATTTATATATAATTAAAATTATATGAAAATGAATATAAAAGTATAAACGTGTAAATATTTTCAAAATATATACTGCATGTGTTTGTATTTATATAACATAATAAATATACACAGTACATATACATATATTAAACAGAAACTTTTATTTTGGATGCGATTCATCGCGATTAA